>BPTQ01000003.1:239342378-239712319 GCA_019973895.1 Chrysanthemum seticuspe | reverse complement strand
AGTTGCAGTATAAGAATAATCTTTATTAAGTTGTTTCTTATGCAATGGGTTCATGAACGCCTTATCGTGAACCCTAACTTTACTGTTTCAACCCACTAAGGAGAGATTCGAGTCCGATACAGACTCGTGTTGAGAATCTCGAGTGACTCGATAGAGTCCTTGATTCAACATAAACCTCCTCACTTTTCTACCGAACGCACATACACAAAAATGTTAAGTTTTCGAATTGGAAAAGTGAGGTAGAGAATACGATAAATATGTACATACCATAAACTGAGAAAGGATTCACTGTTTGACTGTAGTGTGTCTTCTGTTTTATGACTACATAAAACAGAGACAAATGTTTCTGATAAGATCCATTCTCTGTTCTGATGAAAGGATTCAAGTCACTACTGTGACTCGGACTACATCCCTGAATAGCAAAACATCAGGCTCAGTGTCATCACTGAACTTAGGAAAGTAGTCTTGTCTCTTACCTAGAATAGTCTTTGTAAACAGAGACAAAATACATCAGTATTTTGTCTTCTGTGTGATGTCAGTTTGTCACTTAGGAAAGAGTCAAATACCATACATGTATAAATAGCATAAGAGATGGAGTGAAAAGGTTAAGCTTTTGAATTGTAAAAACACATACACGCAAGCCATCTTTTCACTCCTCCAAATACAACTTAGTTCCTGAGATAGCTCAGTGAGCTCTAAGAGTTGTGCTCAGACATAGCCTGAGCTTAGAGAGGAATCACCCAACTTTGTCATTTCAATCCCAAGTGCTATTCCGCAAGTACTTGGGTAACGTATTCTTTGTTGAATTATTTCTAATAAGAATATGACGTTGAAAATTACTTAGTGTGCTTTCTTTATGTTAATTTCAGTCATTGTTCACTTTTAACTTGTTTTATAAACTTGAACTGTTTTAAACGATAGTGAACGGGGAACAACATGCACAAAGATACGTTAGGTGGTTGAGAAACTTCTGTTGATGTTGTAGGGCAGGAAGAAAACCGTCTGCAGATGCAGTGAGACTTCTTACGTTGCATTTTAATGCCAACTGGGGTCAAATTAAGCTCCGTTTCTTCAATCACTTAGAAGAAAACCATATGATGATGCAGTGAGACCTCTTACATTGCATTTTTCATGCCAACACTCCATAGAAGTCCAATTAAGCTCCGTTTCTTCATTTGTCAACCCAAGATATAGTTACCCTTTCCTTTCGGCATCCAATCATCTTCAATTGTGGGATCCGGATCAGGAACATTCTTATATACCAATATACCTGCATACGTTAGTGAACACACATACAGATATATGGTGGTCGACAACACCCAAACAACAATCGACTAATAAAAGTCAATTCAACATATCAATCAGATCATTCAAATGTATGGGAATAATGTGTTTATCAAACTCTAATCATCTAATCCTAACAATCATATCCTGGGCACCTAGTCCTTCAACGTAAGTTAACATCATTTTTAATTAAGCATATAGGATAATTAAGAAAGCCCGTTAGATGATGTAAATTTGAAAACATGTCATTGATTGAGTTTTCAATTATTATAAAAACTCTGATTCTGATTAATTTTTAAGCAGCTCATTTTCCACCATTTTGAAACAACAAATATTTTTCTGAAGAATCTTAGAAGGAAAAACATTTGTGTAGGAACAGCAGTCCTTCGACATACTTTCCTCATTTTGTTTTTAGGATAAGTGCACAAATTTTGAAAAATGTTTAAACGTAGCACTTTCCTTCTTTGAAAAACGGGTTGCTATCAGAAGTAATAGCAAGCCATGGTTTAAGCACGGGTTACAGTCCCGTGCCATTATTGAATGACATTTCTAAGACCGCAGATGTTATCGATACCAGAAGACATGTCTTGAGAAAACAATATTTTTGGTATTTTTAAATTTTCTGGTTTTTATGGATTTTATGTTGGTTTTATAATTTTCTATTTTCTTTTACTGGTTTTATATTTTTGTATTTTGCTTTTTTTTTTTTAAATATTTACAAAGATAGAGTAGATGATATAATTTAAGAAGATGATGATACGAGTACCGAGATAAGGATATCGAACAGCACGTCTTAGAAGATAGAATTCGTCATCTCTTAAACTTCCACCACCAAAGCTTCCGAGGCTCCAGAATAGAAGAGAGAACCCGAGCCTTTGAGAAAGAGAGACTTTGGCAGCTTCCCCCCAAACCGAAAATCCATTAGATGAGCAGATTCGAAGCTCTATTTCAAGCTTGCCTTAGCCAGGTGCACAGAGAAGCACACCATTATCATAAATCCCGCTGCTCCTTTTAAGAAAGAAAATCGAGATTCTTCGTTCGGGGTTATATCATCAAATAGAACAACATCAACGTATCATCCCACATTTAAATAATCTTCTCAAATTTCTTTTCCACTGAAGTCTGAAGCAATCCATTCCAAAAGGTGTCACGAGACAACTTCCCCCACGTAGTTGAATTGATGCATTCAATCTCTTAGACTAGAGCTCACGAACCCTAATACACATATACCCGAAGACAGAAAAACTTATACCATCGAAGTAGCAGATTAAGTCCAATAGCCAAAGAAATAACCCCGATGTATACTTTTCTCTCCCCCTGAAGAAAGTGTATGAAGCTCAAGAACCCGAAGTACCCGAATGCCCAAAGAGAGAAAAACCGATAACATTGAAGAAGCAGGCCGAATCACTGATTTTCTCTGCGGAGGACTATCTCTACGGATTTCAACTCCGGAATAAGTGATTATATCTCTGAATCACTGATTAAGCACTCAAGTGAGACAGCTGAGCGCCCCCAATGTACACAATTCTCTCTCCCCTGATGATTGCGATAACATCGTAATCATCACACACTTGTATACCTCTTTTTATCTGCAGAAACTTTCTCTTACATCACTTCCCCCACGTCGTTGGAATAATAACACTAAAAGCCTTGATGAGTAAAACCTTGAGTTTCTCTGCGGTCATGACATTTGTCTTCCCGGGATATCTTCAGTCACTTAGAAGAATTAAGTTCATCAAGTTTACTCGCTTTGTGTTTAGATGTGTGTCTCCTTCCCCCTTGCTGGTTTTGACACTTCAGAATCAGCAACATCTTATCAGCCCAAATACTTGAAATCTTTTTGAGAAGACCACTTTTAATCTTTGTGAGAATCAACTTGCTGCGGAAGAATGCGAGCAAGTCTAATTGGGGATTAAATTCGACATTTCACTCTCCCCCAATTAGTGCTCTCCCCTAAACCGACAATCTGTTTGATAAATGCCCAGATTAAGAAGAAGTCTTTAGATAATCAAATGCAACTCGTCTTTAGTCTTCTAACATGTAGCAGAGAATGTAGAACCGACTGTAGACTCGACCTTCTTCAAGATTGTCCAGTTGGGGAATAGAAAGTCAACATCTTCAACTCACCAAATGCATTCCCGTTAACTTTGAAATAGCAAATCCCCTTAACTAAAATCCCTCCCAATCAAACAAGAACAGAGAGATGTTCATCAAAGAAATCAGCCCAGCAATTAGAAGCACTTTGTCATTAAACTCATCAGTCCGTATGAAGATGTCAACCAACGGCTCTTAAAAAGAAACTCCACGTAAAAATGACCCGATAAGAAGAAGCTCGGTTCTTACATGAGTTTGGAGCCGTTTGACCATTAATTCTCAGAAATCAATCAACCATGCAGTAAATTCACACTTCTTCTCCCCCTCAAGAATTGCATACGTAGTTGCCATTCTTGATTAAGCAAGTGAATATCTTCAACAATGTAGTCTATTCACACTTCTCCCCCGCAAAATTAGCACAGGATGTCGCCATCATCATTATAGTTGAGCAAGTGGAATAAGAAAACAATCAACAGTAGCCCGGTTCACTTGATAATTGAAAGCGCGTGGAAAAAGTATGAAGCATGTTGATGAGAATGGTCATATTAAGAATATTTCTCTTCTTCAGAAGATAAAGCGCACTGAAACGTACACTTTTCTTTTCTTTAGAGAACGAGGCTTGAACTGTTGTGTTCAAACGTCATAATCTCTCTCTTTTCAATCTCTCTTGGCAAACTTGTAATCGACCCCATTATCATTCAGTAGGCTCTTTGTCGTGACAGCTGATGGAGAAAACCCAATATGATGAATTTCACCCTGAAGAAAAACAATCCGAACTCGTGACTTAAACTTGCACATATGTAACAAAGAGCGGTGCCGAAACTTCATCGTCCATTGAATCTCTAAGCACTCTATACTCTTCATCCAACCAACCATCAAGTAATAGACGTACATCACCTCTTGAAAATCCACAATTGAATGTGACACTGAGCACTACAACGTAACTCCTTACAGTGATAGTTATTTTGAGGTGATAAGAGCCCAATTCCCCCAAGTGGTAAAAGAAAAGGTAAAAGTCACCCAACAATAACTAGATTTCCAAGTCTTCATTTTTGATAATAAGCTCGAACAAGGATCATGAAGAATCTTCATCCAACCATCCCCGATACCTTCAGATACTAAGTACACTCGCCCGTGATATTTCGCTTCAACCTCAAATAAATAATAGTGAATTAACCCCGTTGTCACATCTTCTGGTTAAAAGCTCAAATCTAGCTTCCTTTTACGTTTTAAGTGAACTATGATAATGGTTTTCATCCCAACCATGGTTAAAAGCACATAACCCCATAAAACCAAGTAATAACCATACTGCCATGACGAATATCCAAACAAACATCCAATACATGAAGTACACCCTTTTATCCCTTCTTCGAAGCAGAAACCGTAGCACCAGCATCAGATAAGATCCAGAAATACACTTTCCTCTCTCCAGGATGGTTCCATCATCACGGGATTTTATAATTCTATAGTCTAAACCGAGAAATAGTTTCTTTCGCGGGATTTTACAAGACCAATAATAAACCGTAAGATAGATCCGGAAATGCACTTTACTTTAACTGGGATGTTTCCATTGTCACGGGATTTTACAAGTCTATGATTTAAACCGAGAAATAAATTCTTTCGCGGGATTTTACAAAATCAAGACAAAACCGTAAACAATGTCAGCTTGAATGTGTTATGACAACTTTGGTTTCGGTGAATATCTGTTTTAGAGGAACATGCAGCGGTTCATTATCCAACATCAACAACATCATTGACAATTAAACACTTTGGTAAACACATCGTCCACGCATTATGTTGGCTATTGCAGTGACAACATGGTGAAGTAAACCCGATATGCCAAACTTGATCATGAAGTAAAATTCCCCAGATTTGTTACTTAAACTTGTACTAATCCTCGTGAAAAAGAAACGGTGTACCCAATGTACAAAACCTCTTGACATTCTCAACTGAGTGAGACACCGAAGTGATAGCTATGTTGTGGGTTAAGCGAGAAAGAATCACAAACGTAACTAAATAGCCAAGTCTTTATCACCCTCTATAAATGCCCAAACAAGTCGTCTTCGTGGAAGGGTAGAAAGAAAGTAGACGAAATATGTAAACGTGCCGGGAAAAACCTCACTTCAAATTCAAATAAGAAATACCGTACAACACCCCCGTGGTCAACTTCGTTCAATCATCAATTCAAGCCTTGTCATAAACCCCATTGTGAATATGTATAAACCAAGGTATCAATCAGCATAACCAAGCAAGTCTCATCGTCAAATCAAATCTCATAATCAACCAAATCGCATGAGAAGCCCATCTGACCCAATCATGTGTATGACCCAAATTTGGTTACTTGAATAATCGAGGCTCGGTCAATGAAAATTGATCCAAGCAACCAGGTCAAAGCCCATGATATTCCAAGTCCAAATTTCCCACATTCAATACAATCCAAGTCCAAATAGTTCTTATCTATCAATGATACTTATGGAACCGATTCTCAAATAATGCCCGATCTAATAATCCATCCGATCATAATCTCGCGGCCCATATATTACACTCCATTTATACCAAATCATCATACGGCCCATATATTACACTCCATTTATACCAAATCATCATACCAAATCTCGCGGTCCATGTAATCACATAATCATATGAGAAATTTCCACATTCTTGTTCGACTCATATACTCTCATATATCACGGCCCATATAAATAACACATGATACCCGATCCAAATTCAAAAATTCCCTCCATGAAAATATACCATACCAACAAAAATACCTCTCATAGTATAAAAAAAATTGTATCCAAAATTTTTAGGAAAATTTGGATAACAATTTTACTTCCTTTCAACTTCATTATATTTGAGTTCCTATTCATAATCATTAACCTCAACTATCATTGCATCAAATTCCTTTTCCATTTCTTTAATATCAGAATTAATTCCCTTTTGAATACTCTTAAATTGACCTTTTAATTGTTTAAAGAAGAGCATGACCTCAGTTAAATAACATTCTTTAGTTTGCTCAAAACCCCTTTCCCCCTCAGTTATCCCTGTAGGTGTGATTCTCTTCTTACAAGTTTTCTCAAAATCAACAAACAGTTGATAAACAACATACAGGCTGATTAAGGTCTTGCTATTAGTGGCAATAGATCTAGGAACTAAATGCATTGGTGTATTAGGAGGATACACAGTTGCTTGAGGCAATTTCCTACTAGGGGGATTCTTTTCAACAAGATTTTCAGCTTTTTGCATATCCATATCCTTTTTCCAGAACACTTGTTCAGGGGTTAATAGAGTCTGAGGCTTAAACTTGTTTAAGGATATCCAATTTTCCTTAGTGTAATCATGGGGTTTGATCGTTATGTTATTCTCTTTACACGCAGGATCGTTAAGCTTCATATCCATTTTCTCCCTAGATGTATCATCTAATTTTCTATCTTCCTCAGTGCACTCAATGCAACTAGGTTTCTGTCTAGGTTTAAGAATCTCATTGCCATCATAGATTACATTTTGAGCAGCTTTTGCTATCTTACCATACTCAGGGTTGGATTCCTTTATAATGGGGATACTATGCTTATCGCTGAGAACTCTATGCTTAGTGATCATGTGAGCAGTCTGAATGGTATTCCCTTGTACGTACAACTTATTTTCAAGCTTGTTTTTCAAGGTTTTTAGATTAGAAAAATCATTCAAAAGTTTTGATTCTTTAGCACTGAATTCTTGCTTAAGCATTTTAACATTTTCTTGAAGTTCTTGTTTTTGCTTAGCAGTTTTAGAAAGCTTTTCTTGTAAGGAGTTTAACTCTTGTTTTAATACTTTTTCTCTAAAATTACTTTTTCTAATAATTGTACGCATTTGGTCATCCATTTCCTGCTCACGGGTGGTTAACTCAAACTTAGCACGCTGTTCATAAATATCAACTTGTTCTTTATAGGCATTTAGTTCAGAAATAACAGAATCATCAGGGGCACATGCAGTGTATTCATAAAAAATATAGTCATCATTGACTGCAGAAGATGCATCACTTGGTACAGTCTTACTTTCACTTTGTTTCACATATTGATCATATGGGACAACATTGATATTACCCATATTTTTAATATCTGACTCAAAAGTTTCAGTTGATTGTACTTTGTCATGTATCTTTTGCTCATCAACATCATCGTATAGTTTTAATACCTCTGAGATGATTGATTCTTTGGATGGACCAGCTTGCTGTGGTGAGGGGACCTTTGGAGAGACCATTGGAGAAATGCTAGCCATGAAAATTTTCTGTGCAGTAGGTTCATCATCAACGTCAGAGTCGTATGCATCACAGTCGGCGACTTGAAAGGCATTCTGATGATTATGACCTATCTCCTGAATTGGTTGCTCATCCACATCTGCATCATATGTCTTGGCATTGCCCTCAGCAAGAAACAACAACTCCTCTTCATCCAACACAGCTCCATTATCCTGAGCTTGCACAAGTAACATCTTGTCTTTGAAGTACTCTGCATTTTGAGGGCGTTTTGGAGAAGTGCAGTTCCTTGCTATGTGTCCATCACCACCACAGTTATAGCACTTAATTGGCTCAGCTTGACCCTGATTTGGATTCCTTCCACGATTATGATTTGCCACATATCCTCTACCAACTCCACCTCTTCCCTGTTTATACTGCCTTTCTTGAACTGGTTGCACCATAACCTTCCCATCTCTGACAGTAGCTTGATTATGTGGATTGGATGTTGTCCTGAGGTTATTGTTGGTGTGTGGGAGAGAGTTCATGTTTTGACTAACCATGAGAGACAGTTGATTGATGAAGTTTTCCATGAATGTGTTTGGGTCAGGAGGCTTATATGCTGGATCAGGGATGAGCTTGTAATTACCATTACCCATGGGTATGACTTGAGAAGCTTTGGTGGTAATTCCAACATTGGTGTAAAAAGCAGTAGAGTCATTTGACGAACTTGTTTCTCCCTAGTTGGTTTTGAACTGTTCAAGAATCATTTTTTCAAACATAGCATGTCTCTCATTCTGAAGAAGGAAGACATATAGTTGCTCATAGTTTGTATTCTTCAATCCTTTGGTTAGCTTCACAGCGGTGACAAATTTGTGCCATTCGGGATTCATGTTGTTCACAAACTTTGAGTTCAGCTGAATGTTTGGCATGGTCATTTTGATGTTCCTCATGTCATTCACAAGCTTATGGAATCTCACGTAGTACTCATAGACACTCTCATCTGGTTTCATCTTGAAGTGCTCAAACTCATCATACAGTTGTGATTCTCTGTCTTCCTTAGTTAATTCAGAACCTGAGAGAAGCATCTTGACATTATCCCAAACTGCCTTGGCTTCAGTGTTGTGATTGATAAGCTTGTAGATGTCTTTTGGAAGACCCTGAAGTATAATGTTAGAAGCCCTGATGTCAGCATCGAATCTCTTTTTCTCCTTATCATTGAGCTCATCATACGTCTTTGTTCTATCTAATCCATAGATCATTGTTCCATCTGCATCTGTATCAATTAAGTCTCTTGTAGTCCAATCTGATAAGGTCCTTCATCAATGGATTTGAGAATGTTGACCCCATTTTCCTTTCCAAGACAGTACAATCTTGTAGTCCAATCTGATAAGCTGGTTCAGATACTCGTCCAGCTGCCTGAACATCCTCAGCAACAGTGGAGATAATTGTAGGTACGTTGGTAGACATGGTACCATTTGTAGGATCGTAATATTTATTGTGTTGATGATTCGGGTGGTCTTTGATGATGAAAATATATGTTTGCCATAGTTAGAGATAAAGCGATGAGAGGGAGTTTCTTGCTAGAGAATTGGTTCACAAAATGCAAGGTTAGATTAAAAGCAAAGCTCCACCCCTTCCATGGATGGAAGGGGTATTTATAGTTACAATGAATACGTCCTCCTATCGGACTGTGGATCAGGCATACAGTGGGTAAAGACCCGTCCTTCCTCCACGGTGTTACACTAAACTATTCTACGCTACAAACTAACTAATAAACTACTAAACAACGTAAATAACTACAAGTCTACGAGCTAACATATGCTAGACTATAATTGGGGTGACCGCCACTTTAACATGGAATTTCCAATTCCTAACATTTTGTGTCGGTTTTCTTGTTACATTGAGTTCGTTACAAAATAGTATTGTAAAGAGAAAGCTAAGATGACAAAAAAAAATGAAAATCATTTGAGGGTCATTATTATAGCTGTCAGATAAGCATGCTGAAACTGGAAAGACCTTCAGAAAATGTAAAAAAGGGGAGGGGGAGGGAATCGTAATGTTATTGTCTACCGTGCACCTATAGGAATCAAACACCGTATATTTTGGATACACCCAATCTCTTCATGTCAGAATTACCAACACTGATTTGAAACTTATATAAAAAACTATTAAACTACTTGAAATCATGATTAAACACAATATGATTGGAAAAAAAGTGACCCTAACACTCATTTCTCGAGTTGAAATGGAAGAGGAAAGTAAAGGAAGTGGAAAGTTTTTTGTGTTCATGAGTTTTTTTTAAAGGAGGAAAGGGAAATGGAAAGGAAATAGGGAGGAAGATTTGTTAAGTAAATCTTCCTCCCACTTTTGGGAGGAAAGAGAAAGGAAACGGAACCGTATGTTGTGTAAAGACTAATATACCCTTTTTAAAACATTTGACATTAACAATTAAAGGGCATATATGTAATTTGACTAAGTTATTTTCCTTTTCCTCTCACTCAAGAACATGATTATGATTACTTTCCTTTTCCTTTCCTCTATCTCAAGAACATAACAACTAACACTTACTTTCTTTTCCCTTTCCTATTCTTTTCCATTTCCCTTCCCTACAAACTCGAGAACTGAGCGTAAGAGCGTAGGATGTTGCCCTGAGGTTAAGGTTTAACCTTTGACACGTCATCGCCACATCAGCTTTAACATTTCACCTTAACTTAACAAAAAAACACCCCTTATCATAACATTCCCAAGGTTAAACCTTAACTCAAATATTTTCAAATTCAACCCCTAAACTAAAATAAATACTTCATTTATTAAAAAAAACATCAAACATTAAACATTAAAACACAAAGTACATTAAACATTAAACACGAAGTACATTAAACATTAAAACTACAACGAGATTGATGAAAATAAAACTACTAAAACTTAAGAATACGAATCATCTGAGTTGTAACCCTCGTCACTCGAAGAGAAATTAAACTCGCCATCAAAGAACTTTCTTTCCATGATGTCAAAGTGTTCTCCCTAAGATATTCAGCTTCCCTTGCTTCCTGTTCATGACGATCAGCTTCCTCGCGTGCCTCCTGTTTCATAATCTCTCTATAATTTTCCTCGTCATGCGCAAGTTCACGAAGGTAGGCCTCACTAAACCCAAATGGATTGTTTTCGAGGTCCACCTGTGGACTGTTAGCAGGTGATTGTTAACAAGTGGAGTGTTAACAATTAGATTCTTAAGAGGTGGAGTGTTTACAAATACATTTTCCGGTTAGAAAACCGGAAAGACATCTTCTGGTGGAGTTGAATAAACTTCAACTTCTTCTGGTGGAGTTGGAAAGGTAGTTTCCGGCAGTTGTGGTGGACTTGGAAAGGTAGTTTCCGGCAGTTGTGGTGGACTTGTGAATTGTTGAGAGAAATCTTTGCGAAACATTTTTGTGTGTGTGAGTTGTGTGTGTAACTTGTGTGTCTGAGTTGTGTGTGCTAAACAACTCTGGTAGAGTTGTATATATAGGCAGATTTGATTTTGAATTTGAATAAATCCTGCTCATATTTGATATTTAAATTTCAAATTTGAACTTCATTTATCCCGCTCAGAATTAACCAGTTAAATTTAAATTTGAATTTGAATAGGTTAAGGGGGTGTAAGTGAAAATTTATTTTAAATAGTTTAGGGGGTGAAATGATTTTTTTTTTTTTTTTTTTTTTTTTTTTTTAATTGAAGCAACCTTAACGTAGCGTTAAGCCACTAACGCCCCATCGTTAACCTTCCATTAACGCGAAAGGGGGTGTGGTTAACGCCCCATAACGCAGCTGCGTTAGGGCCTTAGGGGTTAACCTGCCCTTCCACGTTATTATACCGCACACTCTTAACACACTTGACATTTTGATGTACATAAATAATTTGGTAACAACATTGCTTAATTTGGTAGGTTTTAAAAATGATTGTTTCCATAATTATGTTTCTTTGGGTGGTCCAAAGGAATGGGAGGAAATTAGAGCTAATCAATTACGCATGCAGACATGCAATGCCTTGACCACACTACGCATGCACCCATAATTGGTTACAAACTCTATGAAGACCGCCCCCAGCCTTCTTCCTTTTTTTTTGTCTTTCAAACTTTTAAATATTAAATGGTTTTAGTCTTTCTACTTTCGAATTTATCTTGTGGTTGAGATAAAATCTGTCTATTTTCACCTCTCTCATACCTCTTTCCGACAAGTTTAGGTATGTTGTTGTAAACTTTCAAATAGTTTTTTAATGAACGGGTTCTGAGGTTTTATTCAAATTACTCAAAAAAATGCGAGTTTTTAGCTGAAATTTATTTCAATTACTCGGAAATCAAGTTTATACCTCACTCGTCCCAAAATACGTATTCAAGTTTTTTTATATCATAAATAAAGTAACTACACCTTCAGCTTAATAGCTTATTTTACCAACTTTATCATGTAACGCTGCTATATATATCAACATCTAATCAATATTGCATTCAAAAGTGTAGTTTAAAAACTTTCTTTTGGGTGTTTTGGTACTTGTAAGTTGTAATAACTAAATTTCCAATCAAATTATCAGTCACACATATTAATCAGTAGTTTTATTTGTGTAGGAACTTTAGAACCTAATACAAGATATTATTCTTCTGCCTTTATAAAGTAGATTTTGTCACCCTCAAAATCCTGGCCAACAAAAGAGACAGGACCGAAAAGGGCTTATTCCATACATTTTCAGATTTTTTCCTTCTATTATATGTTTTGGCTTTTGTATTTAAACTTTCTCATGTAATCCTATTTATGTTAATTCAATTTTTATCCTCTTGTCAAATGAATCATTGTTTTTTTTTGTTAATCATATACTTCATTGTAGTGGAAGCCCAGGTCGTCTCATGAATTTATAACATGTCTGAGGGTTCTGAACGAAATTAAATAATGAAGCATTTCGATAAGGAATGTTATATATAAAGTGTCACCGTTTATAAAATATAATGCAATTAGTTATCTAACTGTTCTAATATTTTACTCATTTAAAACATTTTCTCATCTAAATACTTTTTTTCTTCGTGAAAAATATGTGTACGCATGTATATAATTATTAACTGGATAAATTTTGGAGTTTATAAAAATTTTGAAACTTTAAGCGGTCGCTCACCTTACACACTCTAAAAACAGCCCGGTGAAAGCCGTTAAACTAGAACATGCAATATCATCATTTGGTATCATCTTTTTGGATTAAAACAAAGGATTTGGATGTATTAGGTTTCTTTGAAATCATTATTTGTAATAACATGATTTTGGACCATACTTTGTCTTTGCATTTGTTTGGGTAAAAGGTGGTCCTTGTTTGATCATGGTTCTTAAGCATGTTTAATTTATATTTTAAGTTCATAGAATAATTTAAATTTTGTTTCTAATAATGTAAAGAATAAAATTACTAGTTTTTAACATTTGAGACTTTGTTTCTAGGGTTGTACTTTAGCTGGTTGTCTGAATATATTGAATTGCATGCATGTTCGGTACTCGTTAGAACTATTTTAAATCCTAAGATTCATATGAAAAACAAACTAATTCAAAAGAATCCAAACTACATGAATAATGTTATTTTGTTCTTGGAAAACAAGTCAGAGAATTTGCTAAGATGATGAGGTTTGAGATTCTCCGGCTCGATCAGACAAGTCCAAACTTTAAAATCAGTAATTTTAGCGTTAGCTTTCAGATACATAACAAGGTTGGTTACGGAGTTGATGACTTTGCATAAATTCATGATCGTATTCAGCTATGATAATTGCTTTTCAGTTTTCACATATTATATTTGAGAAGAGATGTATGAGTTGTTAGTGTTGCCGATTATCAATATCTTATGAGAAAATGATAGAAATAACCAATTTTACAAACATATTACACAAAATATGTAATATTAATCCATAAAGCCAAACTACCCATGAAATTGCTACATTTTGTAGATTAAAAAAAAAAATTAAATCACATTGTCAGTCTAGTTTTTTTTCTTTCTAAAATTCATTTTTGCCATGAAATCCGTCAAGCAAACCGTAAAAGTACGCATGTGTAAAGGAGGTGCATGGGAAAAAGTGGATTGCGTGTTGGGGTATAAGAGCATGTCCCATGTATGTTTATTACTCACTAATTTTTTGGGAGTAAAATTGAGTATTGGAAAAACTAGTAAGATCTTATGATTTTTTTGGAAAAGCTATTAAGATCCTGCGATTTTTTTTTGAAGAAAACTAACAAGAATTTGCTAGTTTCATGTGTAGTTTATCTTTTTGAATAAAAATTAAGTATTTTGTAAAATATGTTCGTAAAATTAACATTTTTTTGTCATTTTCCATTATCTTATAGGTCAACATTCTAATCGAATGTTACAATTCTTTTTAAAGCATGTGTCCAAGAACCTTATAACAAGGCAACGACACATTGATAGATGGTAATATATTCTTCCAAATACATTCACATAGGACATGATAGCCGAAATATAGGATAGGAAATAATTGCCGATGAAGGTGGGAACAAGAAGAACATGCGGGTAGGGAAGTCGACGGCGAACGTTGTGATATGATGTGTGATCGATAAGTTGTTGTTCGTAAAAATATTATCATGTGATTGCTCGTGCAGTTTCTGACAACTTAACAGCCAAACTATGTGTTGTTCTCCCATGTGACTCCTTAGCCCCCAAATTGAAATATGCCACGACTCAGCCTTCTTCTTCATTTATTACATACACCCAACCAGATTCCTCCACGTGGGTCCTTTTCTAATCCTCATATCTTTCTTGATCAAATGTATGCATGCAAAATTACAATGTTACTAAATCAAAGTTATGACGAAATCTATAATTCAGATTCTATTTTTGGTATCATTGTTGAAGGTCACGGTGTGTGTGGGTGGTGACCTTGACGCCGATAACGCGAGAAGACACCAGTCATGGCGCCATCAGTTCTGGCATCATCCCAGTCATCCGAGTTATGCATTTTTTTTTATTATTTTTTTTTAAATCTAACCGTTTAATAACGGATAGAAAAAGGAACGTTGGGTGGTCAGAAGTAGCATATTTTTTTTATTTTTTTATTTTTTTTCTTTTTTCTTTTCTTTTTACTTTTTTAAAATCTTATAAATACAATTTAAATCTTTTAATTTTTCACACTTCTACATTCATTTCTACCTTTAAACTAAACATTGTTTCTTTAATTTTTTACATATAATTTAATGAATCTTTATCAGTGGATCAAGCAAATATTGACTAACTCAAAAAACCAAATATTGAATTTCTCTATGTACTTTTTCTTTTATATATTTTTTATGCATTTTTATTTTATTTTATTTACTTTTTATGCCTTTTCTTTTATTAATGAAATTTTAATTCTAGTTTAATATGTTGTTATATTTGAATAACAGGGGCCTATAGGGCTATAAATGAACTGAACGTTCAGTGAACATTTCATGAACCGTTCGGTAAAAAGTTCGTTTATGTTCGTTTATTTATTAAATGAACGAACATGAACAATATTTTACGTTCATTTAGTTAAATGAACGAACATGAACAAAATTCGCATCCGTTCATTTATGTTCGTGAACGTCCGATTATGCGTTCATTAACGTTTGTTTATGTTCATTTATTTATTTATGTTTGTATATCATATTTTTTAATTGTATAATTTTTGAATTAGGTTGTTTAAACAAAACAACACTTATAAAACAATATATTGTGCACAATTTAATAAAGTTTATGTTTTTTTTGTCTATTTCCATTTATGTTCGATCGTTTATGTTCGTTTAACGTTGGTTTATTGTCTAAATGAACGAACATGAACAACTCATTTCCTTAATAAACGAACATGAACAAGAAAATTCGTCCGCTTAAGCGTTCGTGTCCGTTTATTTGTCCGGTTAAAATTAAATGAACGAACATGAACAAGGCTCCGTTCGTGTTCGTCCGGTTCGTTTACAGCCCTAGGGGCCTATGAGTGTCCTATGACACCAGTTATGGAATGAAGATGTTTTTGTGACGAGTTATAAGGAAATAGTGATGATATGACAACACATTTTCCCTATAACACGATCCTATGCTCCAGAACATCTGTTGCTTTAAGATAACATATTTGGTGAAGAGTATTTTCGTCAAAATTATTGGATTTAAGGTCAACATTTCTCAATAAGGAGAGTTCTCTACCGAGCCACACGGGAATGCTTTCAACAAACTTATATTACATTATAAATCATTTGTGACCTTTCTAAAATGGATGTTTTAAAATATTAAGACGACACACTTACTTATTATGAAATTGTGTTAGTTTTGATATAATATCAATAGCTTGTAGCATACTCATCATAAATAAATGCAAACTTTAACAAGTATAACTATAATAGCCTTAGTTACAACACTTTAAAGCACTTTTGTAAACATGTTTTAAGTAAAATTAATTAAAAAAGTACAATGAAATTTAATATAAGGAAAAAAAACCGTTTATAACCATAAATACTTATTGAATTTTCAACTCTTTTCAATAAATGTTATTATTAAAACACCGCTGAAATAAAAAATATTATGCTATTATACATACTAGCAGGGTACCCGCGCAATGCGGCGGCGGGTACCCTGTGACTAATTTTTATAGCGAGCAAATGTTGTTCATTTATATATATTTTTTCTAACAATAACATTATGAAAAATGATAATTTTTAATTAAAATAACTATAACCCATAACAATTCAAATTATTTCATATCCAAATGAACAGAAGGTCCAAACGAAAGAAAGAAACATAAGTAGCATTTTTGAAACATAAGAAAAAATAGACGTCATTACCAAATGAAATGTAATTTAGCATTAAACAGAAACATGCCAATTATTAATATGCATCATTAGCTGCAACGTCTTTATCTGTAAATAAATATCTTTTAACATTCATAATGAATCTTGAAAAAATATTTATCCCGATCTCGTCAATAAAATATAACCCTAAAAAATTTAATGAAATGTTTTAAATGCATTATAATATAAGTAGAGATAGAGATTCACTAAAATTCGGCCCCCATTTTTCATTATAGCTGGCCCAATGTAGTCCAGCCCACAACTCGGGTACAAGCCCAATGAGTCCTAACCAAATCACAACCGCTTACAAGTCCAAGCATATCAACTCAACCCTAATATAGCTTAGATATAAGTACTCACAACCCTAACTTTTCTCATTAGTTAACCCTAAACACACTCACTCCTCACATACACCGACCCTCCATATGTTTCTCTTGTTTTCCAGATCAGCCACCAAACGAATACAAATCATTACAAAATCTTATCATTTCTTCTTGAATCGATTCTCATAATACTGAACATAAACAACCCCTTTAATATCTTTCATTATAACTTGAATAACAATAAGTATAACTTATTTAGTCACAACCGAAACTCAAACAAACACCCCTTTTTGGTTTTCTGCTGTTATAAACCGGAGCACCAAACAAATTTTGTTTGGTTTCTTTTTGCTAAAGTTCAAGATCCAAAAGAAGATCTAGGCTAGGTACCTGTTATGTTTTGGTGTTCATTTTGTGTGTTGTTCACTGGACAGAAGACAAAACATAACATATTTAAAGTTCTTGTATCATGATGGGTTGCTTTAGATCTTTAAAGTTCTTGTATCATGAATAAACAACCTGAGATCTTGTTCTTTCTCATTTATATTTCGTGAGATGGGTCGTTTGTTTGTGATGTTGTTTTTCGTAGTTAGGTAGTTCAAAGATGGGTTTAATTGGTTGTGGTTTTATTGTTGTTGATAAATAATATGGGTTGTTTGTTGTTGGCTATTTGATTTCGTGCTGGAATAACACGGGGTGAGGGATTTTTTAAAGAGGGTGAGAGCGTGTTTCTATACAGAGTGAAGATCTTTGCTCAAAAAAAAAAACAGAGTGAAGATCAGAGGATTGAAGATGGTGTTGTTTTTTTATTTTTAGTTTTGAGAGTGGTATAATTTATATGAACATTAGAGGCTGTTACATTCTTATAAAATTTATGACATTTAATTTTCGTGGTTGTTACAAGTTTATGGAATTAAAGACAATTAATTTTCAGGCCACTTACAGGTTTATAGAATTGATGACACTTCTTTCTATAATAAGCAACTTTAAAAATCTGAATTTTAAGCCTTCTAAAATTAGAAGGCTTAAATGTATTATAAGGTAGTATAGATTGTACAAACTAATAAAACACATAAAATTTCATACAATTTATATGCAAACAAGTTGATGGTACATATGGTTTTAGAAACCGGACCAAACCAACAGGTTCAACTGGTTTAACTGGGAACCGGAGTTGCCACCAGTTCGGTTAGCCAATAAAAGCCATTAAAAAATGAACATGAGAGGACTTTCTGAACAGGTGAAAATGGGTGAATCAGGCCGGCCCGGAATCATTTTCTTCATGTTTTTCTTAAGTTAATCAGCTCGTCATTGTTATTTTGTCGGTCCTGAACTTTAATCAAAGGATACCCGTTGTCGCAACGCGCGGGTACCCTGTTGTTTACGTATGGTAAGTAAATCAGTTTAAAGATGGGATGCGAATGGTTTTGTTGTTTGGTTTCCCGTGTCGAACAGTAATGACCCGAAGAGATTGATATATATCAAGATGCTCGGGTAACACTTGAACAAGAACAATACTTCACTGGTGTGAGGCAGTATTTGCCCAAGTGTGTAAAAACTTGTGTGATTGTGTGTGTTGCTCTTCTTTTATAAAGAGGTTTGTAGGATTTATAGATAAACCCTTTGAGAATGATGGGCGGCTGCTAGAGAGACATGTGTCGGTCATCTGAGAGCAGACAATGAAGACATATGTCATTCGTTCTTTAGCTCGTACTTAGTTGTGCTTGTCGTGTGTTCCCACTTTGCGATGTCAGATGGTACATCTTAACTGCTAGTGACAGGTGGGGAGCAGTAGCTTTTTCTTACTCAGTCAGGCCTGAGAGGTCTTTCCAGGTTCTAACGTGTCCTGGGATTAAGCCGGGCTTTTATCAAGTGTTGATTGGGCCTTGGTAATGGGTTTAATTTAAGCGTGTAATTAATGGGCTTGGGTCATTAATATTGATACGCTATCACCTGCTATGTTGAAAAATGAGTTAATAATATCATAAGCTTATTGAATTAGAAATGCTCTTACGTTGATGTCGTAACTATTTCAGAATGTGAAACCAAGTAAATTTTATTGCAGGGTATTTACGCTGTAACGCGCGAATACTCGGCTAGTTCATTTAATAATTGGCAAAAATGTGAAACTTGTCATTTGATTTAACCTTGGTTACTGATTTAAAGATTCAAGTTCTTTTACCAATTTCTAGCCATCGTATTTTGTATAACACCCAAATCATTAGTTCATTACTAATATTGACATGAAGATTATAGAATATATAGGAAGCTCTTAGACTACATAGAATGTATATAAATAGTAGAGAGGACTCTTGATATCGAGGACTCCTTATAAATAATGTGAGCCTTACACTCTGTTTCTGAGTTTTTATTTAGAGACAAAATAAGAGAACTGGAGAGAAAATAAAAAAAAGTTGCATTTCCGAGTTTTGTTATAGAGAAGATGAGAGAAAATTATGCCAAAACTTCTCTCATGATCTTCTTTCCAATTTGGAACGATTTGAAGAAAAGATGATTTTAAAGCTATATTTGTTCATATCCTTTTTCTTTTCTTTTTTTTAATTCAGGAATACAAGATTACAAATCAAAATTTTTTCCTTTCCACTTCTTTTCTCTATTTTTTTCCCTTCTTCATTTTTCTTCTTTCCGTCTTATTTTCGGGTGGGATCATCAAGTTATAAAAGCAAAAAAGTAGTAACAAGAAATGTATATCATTTCTATGAAACAATTTAGCCTTCTTTAAGTGTCTTTTTCGTTTAATTTATAATATTTTTAACATTAAAGGTGAGGTAGGCTAAGTTAGAAAGATTTAAAATTAGTATCACTCGATTTGTTAAGAAAGAAAGCAGTCCATGAAATTAAGTATTAGTAGGAGCGTAGCAAGAAATTTTTGCTCGAATGGGTATATTTTGATTAATTTTAGAAACTACATTATAAATTGGTTCTTAAAGGAGAGGGGGTAAATTACAAAAAAGCAAAATATTTTTAAAAATTTACACTACAATTTTTTTCGCTACAGGGGCACTTGCCCCTTGTGCCCCCCTTTATCTCCGCCCATGAGTATCAGAGCCACGTATCGAGACAAATTTCCAAATACGAATTATAACTAATCAATTTGAGGAAATAACATTCGTGGAGCTTGATGGGTGATCATGATACAAGAGAGTTAGATATGTAAGATGTGATATACTGATTAATTAATGTGAGATTACATATGTCCCAATATTTATACCCCAACACTTGGGCTTGGGCTCAAAATATACTAATGCTAATCTAATATGAATACTAATCCAAATGTAATGCAAATAAGTCCACTGACAGCCACCCGCAATTGGAGCGGGAGGGGAATGAACGCTCAAACTGTCTCGAAAATCAGCAAGCATCTTTGGTCAAGAAATAGTACGAACCCGTGTTCACCTTTTAAAGCATAGTACGAGTGTGTTTATTGTAAAAAAATGGCTTCAATAAGATCCCAAACATCTTTAGCAAACTTCGGACTAATGTAACGAGCTTCTTTGAAGAGTTTCGGAGAAGGTTAAATATATCAAAATTTAACTAGGGAATCCGCTTTAAGCCATTCCGTGGTTGGAGGAGCCCAACTAGTTGCATTGGATGAAGATCTCGTGACGTGTTTTAACACATAAAAAAGCCCCCATCCATCACCACCAAATTCGTCAGTTGTTGTTCCAATCAATAATTGATGGTGACTTGAAGGGTCTTGCCAAATTGGGTTTGGGATTCCCATTATTGGACCATCAACATCAGCCAAACTCGGAGACCCATGCCACAATATTATGGTCGTAATATTTAAGCAAATTTATCATTTGAATTATCTTGAAGTTCTTCATATCTACATCGTACATATCAAGGTTTTCTTCTCCATTTTGATCTTCCCAATCTTAGAACCATAAACATGCATCTTTCTACCATGAATGGTCGAGAATCTTGTTGTGATTTTAAATACCGTCTAACCCCATCGGCCACCACTTTTGTATCCTTGAAACCCTTGTCTCTCGCAAATTTATGGATTTTGTCCCTTAGTACGACTTGGATATTATCTATTACATACTCGACATAGTCCATCTTTGGTGTTCTACGTTCCTGTATGTAATTCATAAATTGTAACTCGATAATATTTTGTAACTTTCATATACATCATAATGAATATTATCTCTAAAACTAGTTTAGTTTATTTACTTTTAGTTTTAGGGCAAATGATTGAAATAAGTATCATACTTGTCACAATTTCTTTTTATGGGTAGCGAACAAATTTTTTTGCTTTTGTGGGTACTCTTCTTTCAAAGAAAAGTACCTACAAAAGCAAAAAAATTTGTTCGCTACCCACAAAAAAAAAATGATGGTAAGTATGATATTTTTTTCAATCATTTGCCCTTATTTTTATGTATTTTTTATGTCCCTTTTTTTTTTATTAATGAAATTTTAATTATAGTTTAATGTGTTGTTTTATTTGAATAAATGAAAATTATTAAAAACCGTAGTGTCTACAGGTATCCTATAACTTGAGTTATGGAAGGAAGATATTTTTGTGCTGAGTTATAGGTTCGAGTTATAGAGGAAAAGTGTGAAGTGGCAACACATTTTTCCTAGAGCACGAGCTTATTGCTCTTGTACACATGGTGCTCTTAGGATCTATGTATGGAAAATGTATGTAAAGTATTGTTAAACTAGAAAAAGTGTTTGATTTGATGTTGCTCAATCGGCTGACGTTGTGCGATTGACATTGCTCTATCAAGATGACTTTTGCTCGACAAAAATGATTATTGTTTGACCAAAGTGACTATTGTTCGACAAAAATCTTAATTATATATATGAATGATATTACATCAACGTGTGTCTTATAGTTAGTGGAGCGCAATAACGCAAGCATAATTCATAATCTTTTTGGATATTTTGAAAAATTAACCTTTCTGTTTACGTTTTCTGGTTACGTATGATATGTAAAACGTGATTAAAATTGGGTTGTCATAGTTGTGTTGTTCGGTTTTCCGTGTAGAATGATAAGGATCCAAAGATATGATTAAGAATCATAAGCTTGGGTAACACTCACACAAACCATGTAAGTGTGTGTGTTAGCATATGAAATAGTGTAAAGAGTGTAGAGAGGATGATCCTTTTATTTGGTGGGAGATGTCTTCTATTTATAAGGAAACATTTGGGGTTTAAGGATAAACTCTTTGTGGATGATCAACGATTGTAGACATTGATCATTCAACGAGTAGACAAGTAGGACAGGTGGCAACTCTTTTGGCTCGTACCGGGTCGTGCCCGTCTCCCATTTTTCAACTCGTGTGTCTCCCATTGTCATATACCAAACATTTTAACCATTAGCGACAGTTGTCTCATGCGTGTCTGTTACACGGCATGAGAGGATTTTCCAAACCATGTGCGGCCTGACAATGTGGACGGGCTTCTCAAGTGTTGATAATGAGCCCTATTAAGTATTGATATTGACCTTGACTTTAGCGTATAATTAGTGAGCTTGAGCCACTAATATTATTAAGCTATTACTTCCCCAATAACTTTTAACATAACCAATAGCTTTTTAAAAAAATCCACTTCTGATATTATTATTGTTAAAATCAGTAGCGAAGATTTAATTCGGAAAAAGATCATGTCTTAATTATATGCCAAGTGACTAGCCTAGCCATGTGTTTAGACAATTAGACATAGTAATTCTTAAGTATGTGTCATGCTACTCTGAACATGTTTAGAAGTAATGTGAATCGATAACTTCAAGTGAGTTAGATAGGCCATGTTAGTGTCCTATAGCGAACAACATTGTGCATCATTAATTTGTCAATTGTCATCCTAACCCGAATACATACGAATAAGTAGAGATAGTACACAAAGTGTAAAAATGAGTAACAAATTAAAGTGTATCGTTCCGTCAATTAACCCTTTGTACTATTTTCTTGTTAAAAACATTTTTAGTTGATTTTCGATTTAGAGGAGAAATGGTTATAATTGCATCTAATATGATAATGCGACTCGTATAAGCAAGGTCTTTGAAGCTTAGATACTGAAGTCTGAAACAAAGTCGACAGACGGTCACGTTTGAAGATTTCAGTGGTTTTAAGTCAAGTACATATATATGAAGATCATTTAAACTAGATAGTATTTAGCAGAACTCTTATAATATAGTAATAAATCACTGATTTTAGGCCTAAGTGTGTATTAAGGACAAGTTAAATGCTACTTATTAATAGTTCAGTTCAATGTATTTGAGTCATTAAGCATAACATAATTAACAAACAAGAATGTTTTAGTTGATTATTTGAAACAAGAATATTAATATTAAGCAAGTGTTATGATTTCATTGGAAAGACAAGTGAGTTAGATTGATTGAAGAGGAATGAAAGAAACATGGCCATGCTGTTTCATTATTTTTCTTAATTTTTTGTCGAGTTGTCAACGAAATAAAACAGATGTACACAAATATTTGTACGAACCCCGTTTACACATGGTTCTTAATGATATTAAAATTGTGAAAATAATGGTCCAAAAATCCACATATAAATTAGATCAACCAAGATTTAAAGAGAAACAAGGATAATAGCCCGCTGCGTTGCAGCGGGTATTATATTTTTTTTTCCGAAATTAAGTTTAGGTAGCATTTACATTTTTGCAGTGGAATGTGCATTACTCGCACGCCTTGTGATTAAAAAAAGTCTTGTTTAAACTTCATAATACAAACATGTTGTATAGTTTATATTCAAAATCAACACGAAATATATGTAAATTTCAAAGACTCTAAAGTTTGAAACTGTTAATCTTAGCATCACACATATATGAAAGGATATGCTATTAAAGCTGTGAACTACCTTGATTTCAAAATTCAGTAGGTATACTTCATCTCTTATAAACTTCTTTCGGTCACCTGAAAGCTCAATATGATCACCGTCGACCACAGTCCAATTTTCGTAGTATACCACATTAGGCATCAACTGCATAAAGTAAGACAAATGAGAATGCCTTCATCCAAACACCCCCTGATAAAACATCCTAATTCAAAAACCTCATTCAAACAAATGAAACAAAAGTAAACTATACCCACGCAAGCTGCCCATTTTGCAATCCCTAGGCTTAAGTGAGATTAGAAGCTAATGATGATTATTACAAACCTGTAATGCCGGACGCTGCTACCAAATTGAAGGCAAAGATAAATATCCATAGGTATGCCCTCGTACAGGACGATGTACCTGTAACGGTGGATTTTAAGCTCATATATCGTAACAATCGAAAATGCAAATCAAATGTATTCAGTTAAGATTTCCAACTGTGTCGCAATAATTGCCAACAGGCACGTAAAGAAACATTGAGAGCTTTGGGTCATTGGGTGTCCTACCCAAAGATTTGCGTCTGATTTCACCGCCACTTTTTTCATTGGTAGAAGATTCAAGGCCTGTCCAATTTATGTAATATTATTATGCATTATACTTATTTTACTTGTTAGGTTGAATATGTGAATTTAACAAATCTTATTTTTAGGACAAAGAGACCAAATGTAACTTCTATGGGTTCCTAGACCCGGAACTACCAAGTCAGTATTACAAAGATTTGTTTTACAAGGAACAAAAGGAAAAGAAACATTTAATGAAGACGGTAAAGCGTTCAGTCTCGGATGAAGTTATTGAGGTTTCAAACAATGATATCATGAAAATGTTGGATGAGTTGACTTTTATCAAGTCAAGAGTGCAAGTTCATGACAAAGTTGTGTTGGTTTTCAGTTTGATTGTTCTCTTCAGTGCTGTAGTTTGGTTATGGTAATCTGTTTAGCAATAAGTGTTATGTAATATGTATGTTATAGTGTTTTAGCAATAAGATTTTTTGTAGTCGTTTTTTCAAATCAAATGGATGTTTGTAAAAAACAAACATTTTAGCAATTTACACAAAATGTTTGTTGCAAATCAACAGTATCACAACACGTATATACAGAAACAAGGGCTTAAAGAAAGCCTACATGGCTGTTAGGAATATACCAAGTTGCACTACACAGACATGCATAAGAAGTTTGTGGTTACATTTGGTTGAACAACAAAAGTCTAAACTCACATACAAGCCATACCCAAAGAGATGAAATGCATCTTTATTCATCACTTGTATGAACAACCACCTTATACTTCCAAAAGTACTCCACCATATGCTCTCGATACGCCAAATAAACTTGAAGAGGGTCATCAACCTTCATACTTAAGTTGTTACCCAATCACCGTATGCATTGGCTTGTATAGGGACATCATCCGCAACTGGAAATGTGATCTTATAATCAGAAACAGATATTGATTTGGCTTGAAGAACTTTACACAAGTTTAGATACTGTGGTGGCATTCTCTCAAAAGTGACCCTCATTTTTAAATTCTTTTCTCTCGTCTCAGGTTCTAGCATACCTAGTGAGTCATAAATTGTTATAACTCCGGTACGAATTTGTAACTCGGCGAGAAACCAGTGGCAGTCGGGTACGTTCACAGGAAAGTATACCTAAATGTGAACAAATAAACTTTGTCGTTATTCATCACATTTTGAGCATATATAGATTTACCCAAGTATCTAGAAGAAAGTATGGTCTTTATATACAAACCTTCTCGACACTAGACCATGGCAATGGATAGCGTTAACCAGTGGCGTAGCAGGCACGCATAGACCCATCAAGGATAGAAGACGAGAAAAATGGTCCAGCCATAGCCCAATCGGCATTGCCCGGCCTGAACTGCCACATTAGATCAACCCAAAGATCCAGATGCTGCAAATATTTTTTATAAGATAGATACCGTTAAACTAATTCAAATAAAAATTAATTTTTTTATGGAAATTAAATCTCTGTTAAGTACCTCATCTCCAAGCCATCCTTTTTTATTGCCCCTTCCATACCCCAACAAAGCCAACCAAAAATTTCGATGAACAACGATGCCGCCAAGACCCCAAGGAAAGCTATGCGATGACTTAATTTTTTTTTATAAAGATATCCATAGACGCTGGTTTAGTAATCTTGTTGATATCGCAACCTTCAGGACGTGACAAATCCTGAAAAATTTTAAAAACCAGATTAATGTATATGTCTTTAAGATGTCTGTTTGTAAAAGTAGTTCTGCTATACCTCTACCCATGTTTCCAACTGATTATCTTCACCACGTGGGGGATTAATATCTTTTCTCAGTCTTTTGGAACGTCGTTTCAGCAACTGTGGAGTCGTGGGAGGGAGGTTCACGTATGGGTCTTGCAAACACTTGCCTACCTGCTTTGTCCTTTTTGAGTCAACATCTTCTTTCAAAACAGGAGTACTCTCTTGGGTAACTTTGGCATTAATCTCTTTGGTAACTTTGGCCTTTCTAGTTTTCTTTATTGCTAGGCCATTATAAGGTGACTGTCTGAACTTACTTGCATTTCTCTTCCTTTTAGCACGCATGAAAACATCCTTTACAAAAAAAAATTCATCATTGAAACAACATCAAACTTTTGAAGTACATGTGGCAACTTTAATAAATAATGTAGTTGTACCTCAGAAGCAGTAGTCAAAGGCTTATTGGCTTGTCCGTCAGAATTATGAAACATGGCCTGTCTTGCTTTCACAGCATCATTATCAATTTTGTCTAATACCGCCTTGGTTGACAACTCATTTGCAACCAGTAGCTCAACCCCGCTTACTTTCTCATTAACGTGGCCATCAACATTGTATGCTTCATTATGGATAACCATCTCTCCAAGATGATTCATATGCTCATCCCCCATCCCTGCCATTTGTGACATTGCTTCACTTACTTTCGGACCATCATGAGAATCTATAATGTTATTTTGATTACCTTGAACCCCCTCTGCAGATTTCTCAGCAACATTTAACACTGCCTCACGATCATGAGAGTGTTCATCAGCAGCATTGCAATCAACAATGTCATTTTCATTAACTTGAACGCCCTCTATAGATTTATCATCCACATTTAAAACTACTTCACCTACTTTCTCACGATCATGAGAGTGTTGATCAGCAGCATTGCAATCAACAATATCATTTTCATTACCTTGAACGCCCTTTACAGATTTATCATCAACATTAAACACACCTTCAGTAGCTTTCACAGTAACATCGGAATCATGAGCATGTATTTCAGTAGCTTGAACCGCCTCTCCGGGTTTATCATCACCAGATTTATCATCAACGTTAGACACACCTTCACTTACTTTCACAGTAACATCGGAATCATGAGCATGTATCTCAGTAGCTTGAACCGCCTCTCCGGGTTTATCATCAACGTTAGACACACATTCACTTACTTTCTCCGTAACATTGGAATCATGAGCATTTATCTCAGTAACTTGAACCGCCTCTCCGGGTTTATCATCAACACTTACCACTACCTCACTTGGTGTTTCGCCATCTTCCTTGTTTTCAGCAGCCTTTTGTTCATCTTGCTCCAGTTTTTTATTCTGGAATTCCGAAGGTCCATAAACAGAGAAATCATCATCTAGCTCCAGCTGTTTGCCCTGTAATTATACAAGAAAAACACAACTATATGGATGACTAAATCTAGCAAACATCTATAGATAGTGCAGGTGGAATTAATATATACGTACTTCAACAGCCGATTGAGAAAATTTTTCATTCAAATTAGGTAAATTCAAATGACTGGGATCATGATCTGGAATGTGATCAACTAACGGCAATGGTTCGTCTTGAAGACAAAAATCCGCAAGCTGCGACATAGCTGATGGAAAAGCGGCAGGGTCTATATAATGAAGCCCACCTTGTTCGTTTTCAGCATTAACACAACTCGATTTCTCGCAAGATTGATCAGGTTCTGGGCTTAAGGTCTGTAGTTAAGAAAACTGAGTTAGGTATGTAACAAAATAACGTTAAAATAAAAAAGTACTATTAAAAGGAACATAACCTTTTTATAATCAGCCTTTGAATGAACATCATGAGAATGAAGATCAAACAAACTAGGACTACCATTCCAGTTTTCATTATGAATTGGACTTGAAGTCTGAATTTCCATGGCATTTTGGCCAAAACAATCCTCATCCGATTTGTCATGCATATGAGTTGAGGCCTGAAATTTAAAATATACAATCAATTATACTACTAAATAAACGAGACCTAAATGATTAACAAATATTAAAGGAAATTACCATGGCATCTTTGGAAGCCAAATTTTCATCAACACATTGCCTTATTTGCAATTGATCCTGAATAATGTATGTATATAATCCATTAGTTGGTGAAAAACCAATAAATATTGCTATCTAAATGATGTAGATTAAAATTGAATGTAAAGAGCATATTCACCTTTGGACGTTGTATCTTTAGAGCTTCCTCAACAACGGCAAGTCTATTTTTAATATCATTAAGGACCTCCACATTGGCTCTGGGTTGTATCTTTAGAGCTTCCTCTACAGCGGCAAGTCTATTTTTAATATCGTCAGCCTCGGAATGTATGTCTAGCTGATTGAAAATTTGATCTTTATCAGTTACTGGCACATCATTATCAGCTAAGGCCACCTCTTTATCAGCTAAGGCCACATTTGTATCAGTTATCAAACGATCTTCATGTACCTACATAGCAGCATCAAAACAGAATGTGCATTGGTCAATTGTCAACGTGAATAGTCGCACGAACGACGTAGTTAATACGGATGAAAAATAACTGATACAAAATGGGCAACTTACCTCATTAGTGGGATCATCGGCAGGTAATTGATCTTCTATACTATCCAACTCGCTAAAATAAGCATTACTAGGTGCAAACCATGGTTGTAACATTTCCGCATTTGTTGGAACAAGATCCAATACTGGAATAGAACCCTAGTAAACAAACAATTATAAAGTAAAAAAACAAATACAACGAAGTCGTAACTTATTTGACAAATACAAACGAATGAAAATGCTTACAGGACCAAAAAGTTTGCCATAATGGCGTTTGGCAAATGTTTTACCATTTGACCAACAAAGACAACGTGGTATCTTTGACGGGTCTTTGTTCCACCATGAACTGCTTGTGGGATAACTCTCAAGAATCCATATCTAAAGTGAAGGAAAACAATAAAAGCATTGTACAATGAAAATAAGTATAACAAATTTGTATCCAAAAATAGTAAACAAAAACTGAGATGTTCATAAATGTCTACACATCTAACCTTAAAAGCCAAGATAAAGCCAGAAATATTATATGTTGCAATTTTAGAAGGGTTTTCTTGCAATTTTTCTTTGTAGTGAGCATTGTAATACCGGGGTACCACATTGGCTAAATTTTTGTAAAAACGGCTCCACAAGAACTCTCCCCATGGATATGCATTCCATGCCCCAAAATCCTCAACTAACTGCAACAAATGATTGTCAACGATGTACCAAGGTCCACGACCTATGAACACGACCTCAGCGACTAGCAACATACATACCCTTACCGCATCCTCATCTGATAACTTTGAAAATTGTGTGTCATTCCCAAATAAATCTAAAAGCTCATTACCTTTTACAGTTACCTTTCTTATAAATTGTTTTTCAGGAAAGACACGCAAACCAAAAGGACTGCGATCAATTTCTACAGGGGGAGGCAAACGACCGAAACGAAATCCGGTCATCAATAGAAACTCTCGCCGACCGAATTTCAATACATTATTCCCAATTTTGTATAAAATGGGGGGACAAGAATCAAGCAGTTTGTCGATATATACCTGGTGTTGTAAAACGAAATTCACCATATGATTGCCTTTACCTAGCTGAGGAATATCTAACCATGGCCCAAAAACTGTTGCCCTAAACAACCTCATTCGATCTGGATTGCTTAACAATTTAGAGTTAATATCCGAAAGCAACTTAACCTGGGAACGAACCGTTACCTTAGCATCAAAATATTGGGGAATATAAGCCATTTGAGAGTTTAATTGACTGAATAATTAGGGGTTGATTTAGGGTTTCACAATTTTGAATTGTGTTTTTCTGGTAGTAGAGTGTTAGTGTGTGTGGGTAAAAATTTAAAAACAGGGTAAAAATTTTAAAAAGTGTAAAAGTACTGTTAAAAAGGTACTAAAAGGTACAAACAGTGTATAGTAAAAAAGTCGCTTAAATTATTTCGCTTAAGTTACTCAGCATTGGGAAGGAACTAAATGTATAAAAAAATATTTTAGTAACTTTGACTTTTTTTACTAAAGGACAAAAAAAAAATTGCAAGATTCTTAAAAAAGTCGCTGAGATTCGGTCGCTGTACTATCATAACTGTAAAAGTCAGAAACAATAATTGGGTACACAAATTACGAAGGACACTTGTCAAGCTTAGATGAAAAGTAGAAAAGTCGCAAGTCTCAAAGTCTATTTTGGAAATACCCCAACTTTTTTCCTATAAAGTGTTGACACCTTGAGCAAAAGGTGTATTCTCATATTTAGCCCTTAAATTTATATATACTCAAAATACAACCCTTGAATAGCATTTTGTACAATATTTTTAAAGTATGATTTTGATGCATATGAAATTTTCAAGTTTTTGTTTGAGAGATATGAAATTGCCCCAAAAATTATTTCTCATGTCACTAGTAAAATAACGAGAAAAGTTACGTGATGTAAACATGAACTATATGACTTGTTGTTGTAGGTGTATACGCGTGAACTATAATATCTACTCTATTTATACATAAGACTAGACTACTTATAAATCTGGTGCACGCAGAGTTTTTCTAACGAATTAAATTTAATTTTAAAATTTTAATTTAATATATGGACATATAAGAATTTAAAAATATTTAATACATATGGGCTCAGATTATAGTACAACTAATAATTATATTTAACAAAATTTGTTTGGTGTGTACTCATAAATCGCGCTTTCATTTTGATACTTATAATATGTGCATCTACAGATTTTTGTTATTACAATTAAATTATTTGTTATTATATGTATTTTAATTTTTAACCCGTGTACGCACGGGTTATTAAACGCGAATTTGGTTCGGACAATGTTTACTTGAACTAATAATAGTAATATCTCAACTATATTTGCTCGGACTTGAAATATGATCAATTATGTTCAATAATCTTATTTTTTGAGTAGTTTGATTTGTTATTTTAACATAATTTATATTCATTGAAAATAAATTTATTACATAAGCAGTCACGTATTTAACATATGGACTATTTATGTAATCGCGTGTAACAACAGGGACGGGTTTTGCAATTTTTTAAGGATTGTTTCCAAAATACAGCTAAATCGGAGGGGCTTCTTTTGTCATTTATGAAAATGAGTAATCGCATGTAAAAGCAGGGCTGATTTTTGTATTTTGTTAAGGATTGTTGCTAATATAAAATTAAATGAGAGGGGCTAAATTTGTCATTTTTGAAAGTGGGGTCACTGTGGATAAATTTGTTCCAAGTGCATATGATGTTTCCAAATAATAAGTAAGAGGGTGTTTGGAAAAAATCACGTTTGCAAAACCACGGTTGCAAAAAGTATGTCCTTACCTCCAGCTGTGAAACTGCCTTTTCAGTGGCCCATAGCGTGGATAATCAAATTTCAAAAATATTTATCAAACACTCAAAACTGATTATTTGCGTTTAGAAAACGAATAAGCAGATAATCACTAACAAAATGCGACACCCTCTAATTAGATAGAAAACATATCATAGTTGTTTTAAAAAATAAAAATTGTAAATTCATTAATTATACATGTTAGCTCAATTGTTTGCTTGATTCTTGCAGACGTGCATGGTTTTTTTGGATGAAGTTTAACTAAGCTAATTGGACTGAATTGGCCATGGATCTAAGGAAATATCATTTCTTGGTATTTAGATTGGTCCAATGGTACGTGCCGGGTTCATTGATCCTCCCGATATTGGCCTAAATATTCATTTACAAGTTATACGTTTTTATTGCTATAGCAATATTTATTTACTTAAAATTAAAATTCTAATATCAAAGCTTTACCCTGCTAAGATGGAATTAATGCATACTGCTGATCCGACTGCTATACCTGCTAACTCTCCCACCTGCAACATATTGGCCTAAATATTACATGTAACATCTGTTTAGTTTGTTTGTACTTACGGCTTTACAATCAGTTGCCACTGCTGAAGTGACAAACATCATTATGAAAGTTACAATGATTTCCATGATCAAAGCCTGTAAGTCTGTCCCTGAAGGTGTCGTTGTCCCTAAATTTTCTATTGGTTGTAATAGTGTTTTTAGGCCAAATGATGCTGCTATGGATCCTGAAAATTGCGCTATCACGTAGAAAGGAACCTGTATAGCATAAATATTCCTATTATCATATAAAAAAATATGGAATACCAAATTGCAGATGATACGATATAATGATGCATTTGAGTATTTGATAAGTACTTGATAATGTACCTGTTTCCAAGGAAAATGTCTAACAGTTGCAAAAGCTATAGTGACTGCAGGGTTCATATGTGCACCAGATATATGTCCAACTGCATAGATCATGACCGTGACAATCAAACCACTAGCAACCGAAATTCCAAGCTGTGACACTTTGGGTTCATCGCTAGCACCAAGCGCTGCGCATCCACATGATACAAACACCAACACAAAGGTTGCCACCACCTCCGCCACAACCTGTAGCATAGTCAGAAATATATGAAGCGCGGGAGAAACTCATATGGTTAATGATTTTCAATTATTTTTTATATGCCTTTATTTAATACAACCATGAAAACGGAATGCTTGTACCTGCTAGCCGATAACATAAGTATAAAAATCAACAATTATGGAAATCGTATGTTACCTTTCGGAGAAAATCAGGAGGATAATGAGCCCAAAACATGTTAGCGATGTTGAGTTGATAGTCTTCTGGTGTTTCCACTGTTTTCATGGACAAATCGTTATTGATACCCCTTGAATTCACGCTCGACATGGTTACAAATTAAAGTATACAGATACAGAAAAGGTCAATAAGGTAACACGAAGTTGTGTTGATAACTTTTGCTAGAAAGTGAGATCGAGTATCTGTGAGACTGTGTTATCTTAATAAGTGCCTAATGATTTGCTATATATATAATTTTCATATCCTGCTTTCTCCTCCATCACTTTAATACATCACATAAGTATATGAATCCAAACACATAGAATCATGAGATAAAAGATCTTCTGCACTTAACCTTTTGGGATCTGTTAGAACCTAAAACCAACAAATTATATGCATAACCAACAGATAAAAAGGTTGACCTCACTGAAGTGATATTGTTTAAAATTGGATCCTTTTAGCCTAACATAATGGGTGAAGGCTAAGAATACGTAACAAACTTTCTTAAATATACCGATGTACGTAACATACTTATTTTATTATTTATGTACGTAATATACTTTCAAATTTGGAACAATGTACATAATATGACCGGTAACTAACAAGTTACCAGGTCAAAAAGTTTGAAAAATGACATAAATGGTCCATGTGGCTTGCGCTGACTTTCACAGGTCATCCATTGACTTTATTTTCGGTTAAAAAAGTTTCAGTAATAGTCCTTAAGGTCATTGGCTTTTAGATTTAGTCATTTTGTTCCGTTTTTCTTACGTTTTGTCTTAATATTTTGTCCGTTTTTCTTACGTTTTGTCTGTTTTCTTTCGTTTTTGCCAGTTTTCATCCGTTTTTGTCCGTTGTTCTTACGTTTTGTCCGTTTTCCTTATGTTTTTATCAATTTTTGTCCGTTTTTCTTACGTTTTGTCCGTTTTTCTTACGTTTTTTTACTCTTTAAACATATTGAAAATTTTTTCCAAAAAGAAAAAGAAATTGGAAAAAAAATTTCCAAAAAAAAAATTGGAATTTTTTCCCAAATTTGAAAAAAAAAAAATTCCAAAAAAAATTTTAAAAAATTGGAAATTTTTTAATTTTTTAAAAAATCTTGAAAAATATTTTTCAAATTTTTATAAAAAATCTTCAAATTTTTTTTTTTAAAAAACATATTTTTTTTAAATCTTAAAAAAATTAGAAATTTTCAAATTTTTTAAAAAATATATTTGAAAAATAATTTTTTTATTCAATTTTTTTGAAATTTTTTATTCAAAATTTTTTTTGAAATTTGAAATTTTTTTATTTTTTTTCGGAAATATTTTTTTTCCTTGTTTTTTTTTCAAAATTTTTTTGGAATTTTTTTTTCAAATTTGCGAAAAAATTCCTATTTTTCTATTTTAGATTTTTTTTTTCAATATGTTTAAATAGTACAAAAACGTAAGAAAAACGGACAAAACGTAAGAAAAACAGACAAAAACTGATAAAAACATAAGGAAAACGGACAAAACGTAAGAACAACGGACAAAAACGGATGAAAACTGGCAAAAACGAAAGAAAACAGACAAAACGTAAGAAAAACGGACAAAAAATTAAGAAAAATGTAAGAAAAACGGATGAAAACCGATAAAAACGGACAAAACGTAAGAAAAACGGACAAAAACGGAACAAAATGACTAAATCTAAAAGCCAATGACCATAAGGACTATTACTGAAACTTTTTAACCAAAAATAAAGTCAATGGATGACCTGTGAAAGTCAACGCAAGCCACAGGTACCATTTATGTCATTTTTCAAACTTTTTGACCTGGTAACTTGTTAGTTACCGGTCATATTACGTACATTGTTCCAAATTTGAAAGTATATTACGTACATAAATAATAAAATAAGTATGTTACGTACATCGGTATATTTGAAAAAGTTTGTTACGTATTCTCAGCCTTCACCCTAACATAATTTATAAACTAAGCAAAATATAAGTGGTTTATGGTGACATCAATCAAATGATCAGTACATGATTGAATAATACATATCATTAAGTGTAGAAAAGAGGATTCAAATGTTAATGGTGTAGGCAAAAAATGGTATCTAGAAGGCTTTTGTGCCCGTTTCTGATATATAGGATGTCGCATCATTGCACATATACTTTGGCAAAGAAAACTATATATGCACCAATATTGGTCTCTTTCATATTTAACTATATCATTCTTTGTTACTACTATGATATCAATTGCAGATCAATCAATATATTGTACACAGGTTTGTTGCCAACCAGTTTAGGTTTCAAAAAATGCTTCATGTTTTTGATAAAAGGCTTTGTGAATTGTGTGAATTGAATAAAACAGTAATGGGTACAAACAGATATACTAAAAGCAGAAATTGCATTAAGATACTAGTAAATGTTGTTATATGTTTTCTGATGAAGAAAACATATTTATAGTTTACTAAACGACACTAATTGACAGTTATTCATCACCCAACCATTGTGACTTTTGGGTGTTAACTGCCAAGTAACTACCTATCATAACTGCCAACATATGGGTTGTTTGGGCTAACCAGATTTGACCCATATGCAGGCTTAATTTCGACCCATACATAATTATTACACAAACCATTGTCTTAACATAAAGTACTAAGTAATTAAAACTATGCTATAATCTGATCTTAACACAATTAGAGGCTAACATTCTCCCCCTTAATTGTTTAAGATCAAATTTGTCTTCTGAGTTGATCTTTGTTGATTTTCTTCAAGCAATGACATCAAAGTCATTGCTGTCTTAGCTGCTTTCATGTCCTTCTTCATCATCACTGTCCAATCTAACACCAAACTTGTTTGATCCATCTTCATGTGCTCCATCCTTCACTGTGCTTTCATTCTGGCATGGTGGGTCCCTGACTTCTGCTCTTTTGCTAGTTTCACCCACTTCTTCTTGCTTTTCACCCCAAGGTACTTGTGCAGTTTCATGGTATATCACAATGAGATCAATAAACTTTCTATAACAGATTCTAACTGCATCACTATCTTTGGTGTCCAAACCTTGCAACTGTGCTATCACTCCCCATTTGTCACCTATAGTAACTGAGAAGTATCCTCCTAATCCTTCAACAACCTTATGTAAACACAATAGATTCAACTCTACATCCTTAACATCTGGTGGAATGGTATCCAGTGCATCATAATTTAGATGTACAAGATAAAACCACTTTACTAAATCTATGAACTTTTTACTGAAGACTTCCCAGTTCTTGTATAACAGATCATCCTTTTTCAATAAATTCATAAAGGAGAGATACCTTGAGAAAGAATTAACCTTTAGTGCATAGAGAGTTCCATTGTAACTAATGTACTCCTCGTCAATATAATCTTGGGTATCTTCCCTGTTCCAATCCAAGTCTTCCAAGCCCTTTATCAAAGAGCACTCATCTGTAGGGTCCATTTTCTTGAACTGATCTTCCAAATATTGATTGTGTTCATTCACAATCTCCTTTAGTGAAACCTGCTCTTCTCCCTTTTCTAAGAATGGTGACTGTTTCCCAATTTCTTGATCATGATGCATGTAATAGATACTACACATGTCATCACTGATTTCTACCATGTACCCTTGTGACTTAAGCAATTCTAAACTAAGCATGTTAAATGAGACTTCAGTGGTATATTGCACATTTTAATCACTACTTCACCATCATCTGTACTAACTGTAACATCTCATATCCCATAGGAGAAAATTAATTTCTTCTCATTTTCCTCCTTTCCTACCATCTTAAATTTGTAATCAATTTAATTGAATAATGCTCTACTAGGACACATATGGAATTTGTAAGTGTTACTTGCATACCAGATTTCATTCCATGTTTTAGAGTTTGTACCTTTCACCATATAATCTGCTGTCAAATAGACCTTCTCGGAATACTTTGCCTCTTATGCAATGACCCTACTTGTGGTATCCATTTCTTGTTGCAGTTCTAAGACTGCAAGCCTTTTTCTATCTTCACATGCCCAAAAGGCATGTCCCTTTTCTTTGCAGATATGACATTTGGACCTTTTGTCCCTCTTTGTCTTCATAACCTTTTTCTTTAATTTCTTCAAATCTTCTGATTTCTTTGTAGTGTTGAATGCTTCATTCTCCAAGACAGTCTGTGCTAATATCTCTTTTCCTTTTAGTGAAATGCTTTTCTTTCTTTTGGTGTTCCACAGATTTAATCTCTTGGGAGTTTCTCTTAAAAGATATCTCCCTGATTGAAATCCAGAAGTTGGCCTTTCCCACGGATGAGAGCCATAGCTCTGGTACCAATTGTACACAGGTTTGTGGCCAACCAGTTTGGGTTTCAAAAGATGCTTCATGTTTTTTATAAAGGCTTTGTGAATGGTGTGAATTGAATAAAACAGTAATGGGTACAAACAGATATACTAAAAGCAGAAATTGCATTAAGATACTAGTAAATGTAATTATATGTTTTCTGATGAAGAAAACATATTTATAGTTTACTAAACGACACTAATTGACAGTTATTCATCACCCAACCATTGTGACTTTTGGGTGTTAACTACCTATCATAACTGCCAACATATTGGTTGTTTGGGCTAACCAGATTTGACCCATATGCAGGCTTAAATTCGACCCATACATAATTATTACATAAACCATTGTCTTAACATAAAGTACTAAGTAATTAAAACTATGCTATAATCTGAACTTAACACAATTAGAGGCTAACATATGTCGTTTGTTTTTTCCAAATAAGCACTTTTTTCCTCTTTTCACTTCTTTTGTATACAGGAGGGCAGAGGTTTCTGTTTGTTTTTTGCAGACATAAGTGCTTCTTTTCACTTCTTTCCTCTTCTAAATTTCAGACATTATCTTTCACTTCTTACCTCTTCTTTCACAACCCCTACATCTCTTTCTCAATATCTTACATCTCTTTTACGTTTCGTCCATCTTTTTACGTTTTGGTCAATTTTTTTACGTTTATGTCCGTTCTTTTACGTTTCGCCCGTTTTTTTACGCTTTCGCCTCTTTTTTTACGTTTTCGCCATTTTTTTACGTTTTCGTCCGTTTTTACCTCTTTTTTTTACGTTTCCGTTCGTTCTTTTACGTTTTCGTCCGTTTTTTTACGTTTTCGTCTGTTTTCACCTGTTTTATTACATTTTCGTCCGTTTTCTTACGTTTTCTTCAGTTTTTTTATGTTTTTGTCGGTTTTTTTCGTTCGTTTTCGCCCATTTTTTATGTTTTCGACCATTTTTTACGTTTTCATCAATTTTCTAACGTTTTCGTCCGTTTCCTTACGTTTTCGCCTTTTTTTTACTTTTTCATTTGTTTTTTACGTTTGCTTACGTTTTCTACCGCTTTTTTACATTTTCGTCCATTTTTTACGTGTTCATCCATTTTTTTACGCTTTCGTTCGTTTTTACGTTTTGGTCCGTTTTTTATATTTTCATCTGTTTATTTTACGTTTTCATAGAATTTTATAAGTTTTTTGTACGTTATTTTATCTTACCTAACAAAACGTAAGATAATGTAAGAAAACCGATGAAAACGAAAGAAAACAGATGAAAACGTAAAAAAAACAGACGAAAAGTAAAAAAATGTCAACGTAAAAAAAGGAGAAACGTAAAACAAGACGAAAACGTAAAAAACGGTTGAAAAATTAAAAAAAAACAGACGAAAACGTAAAAAAAAAGATGAAAACGTACGAAAACGTAAAAAAATGACGAAAACGGACTAAAACGTAAAAAACGGAAGAAAACGTAAAAACCAGCGAAAACGTAAAAAACACACGAAAACGTAAAAAACGGACAAATACGTATAAAAACAAACAAAAACTTAAAAAAGGGGTCGAAAACTTAAAAAAACAGACGAAAACGTAAAAAACATACGAAAATGTAAAAAACGGTCGAAAACGTAAAAAAATACCAAAACGTAAGAAAACTAATGATCCATTTGACCCATATGACAAAATGGTTTATAGCACAAAATACAGTCGATGTTTGTATATTTTAAACCATTTTATATTGTCTTTGATACTTTGTATTTTAAGCGATTACTTGATTTGCACTAAATAGCATAAAAAACTAGTGAAAAAGAAAAAGGAAAAAAAGTTACTTCAATAGCACAAAAAATACTAGTGAAAAAGAAAAAGAACAAAAAGAAGAAAAAGGAAAGAAGTACTTCAATAGCACAAAAAACAAATGGTATTTTTCTTGCAGATGAAGAGCTTAAATGCACATCTTCTTTTGCAGACATGGTTTGCAGATGAAGAGGTAAAAACTCTGAAAAAACAAACGAGAATGAATTATAGTACATACTTGTATGTTTTAAAGTGTAAATTACACGGATAATCCACATGGTTATCGTTGACTTGCATATATAATTTGTTGACTTCTTTTGATGTCAATAATCCATAACTCTTAAAAAAACCCTCATGTGAATTGTTTTTTGGTTTATAGCTTTCCCATCCCACATACTTGGCTAATAAGTGATGGCATGTAAACTTCATGGCATCACCTATGCGATTGCATGTAGCACAAGTTAATTTTGGAGACTTACTAACGGATAATTGACGTGGAGAATATAGTCAAAACTCAAAAAATTTAAATCCGGTGCCGAATAAGATGTACTCCATTAAGAGAGTAACAAAAATTTAAAGACGAACTTAAGGTTGAGCGGACAAGAAACTATTACCTCGTTGAAGAAGTGACATGAGACCTGTAAAGCAGCAACTGATTATTGTCAATGGCTCGAAAAGATGACACTGTGTATATGAATGTTGAAGGCACTTATATTTGATAGACTAGTCGAGCTAAAATAATGAGATAGGTCTACAACATTTTGGCATGTACTGTACGTATACTCCACTAGTCCACTGATAAAAGATTCTGTATATAAGGCCCCAAGTCATTTGGCATACAATGGCACATGGAACTCATTTTCATTATCAAATACTTGTTATTATGCATGTAATATGATCCCAATTGGTTACAAAGGCATATAAATACAAAGCGAATGGTTAAATAATTCACTGCAAAATTAGTTGCCAACTAAAACAATTTCATCATATCCAGTTCACCAAGCAGATCCTTTTTATGCAAAATTATCATCGAATAACAGTTAGGTACTGACACAAAATGTCAGCTGAAGTTAAGAAAGGGTATCCCAAATTAGATAAAAATTGTAATTAGGAACTGCCTAAAACTGACAGTCTAAATGGTTCACAGTGCTGCGAGACACGACATGACAATAAAGCTTTAGGGGAATGAATATAGATCAACCAAGACACGGATCAACCAAGAATTTAAACACATGTAATCATGAGAATTAGCAAAGATCTTCTGTACTTACCTTTTGAAATCCATTAGGACCTAAAAGCAGATATTGTTTAAAATTGGCTCCTTTTTGAAAGACTGCCAATAATTTATAAACTAAGCAAAAGATGAGTGGTTTACGGTGACATCAAATCAAATGATCACCACATGATTGAATAATGCATATCATTAAGTTTAGAAAAGAGGATTCAAATGTTAACGGTGTAGGCAAAAATTGGTATCTAGAGGGCTTGGCGCGTGTTTACAAAATATAAAATAATCTTTATATAACTATATATGCGAAGGCTGTTAGAAACTCGAAGGCCTTTTAGGCTTATATTTGATGAAGAGGTTGTAAGTGAAATTTAGGAAGAGAGGAATATTATTGATTGCTTAAGCTTTGCTTCATTTGCTTCATCCTTTTCATATGCATCACCACAACACCTATTTATACTACTCCATGAAATATTCTAGAGATGAGATATTTCCATGGATATTCTACTACGATCTAAATACTTCCTACATCATCTTGATCATTCCTAATACATCATCATCCTTATCCTAATTCTATATTTCTATTACATTTAGCTACAATATTCTAGACATATCTATGGATATTTTCTAGGATTATTCTTTGTCGTTCTAGAAGCTTCCATACCATTCTACGACTTTCTAGAAGCTTCCACTATATTGGCTCGGACTAAATCAAGTTTACGATCCAACACCCCCCTTTAAACTTGATTTACCGACTCCAAGCATCATTCGTTGTCTTGAAAAATCGTTCTCGTTGTGCGGCTTGGTGAGGATATCTGCAACTTGGTTTTCGGACCTCGTATGTATCACTTGGACATCTTTCCTTGCAATGCACTCTCGAATGAAGTGATAACGAGTGTTGATATGCTTACGTCGATCATGGTATACTGGATTTTTAGCTAAGTCAATGGCCGACTTGTTATCCACATAGATCTCAGTCGCATCTTCTTGTTCCATGTGTAGCATACTTCTAAGCCAAATTGCGTGACATACACATGATGTTGCAGCTACGTACTCCGCTTCACAACTAGACAAAGTAACAATAGGTTGCTTCTTTGAAGACCATGTAAAAGCATTGTTACCTAGGAAGAATATGAATCATGTACTACTTCTTCCATCGTCTTTGTCTCCAGCCCAGTCACTGTCGCTATATCCAACCAGCTTGAAGTCTTCACTTGTTGAATAAGATATTCCGTAGTCTACGGTACCTTTGATATAACGGAGGATCCTCTTTGCAATCTCCAAATGGTTTGTCGTAGGCTCTTCCATGAAACGACTAATTAAACCAACCGCAAAGAGTATGTCAGGTCTTGTACATGTCAAATAGCGCAAACTTCCAACGAGACTCTTAAATTGAGTTGAATCTACCGCTTCTCCTCCGTCATGCTTAGAAGGCTTTGCCTTATGTTCTATGGGGGTGCCAACGGGATTGCACTTATCCATGCCAAACTTTTTCAATATCTCCTTGGTATATCCTTCTTGACTTATGAAAATTCCATCATCCGTTTGCTTCACCTCAATGCCAAGATAATAAGACATAAGTCCTATGTCTGTCATCTCGAACTCTTTCGTCATTGACTTCTTGAGCTCATCAATCATACTCTAAGAGTTTCCTGTAAAGATCAAATCATCCACGTACAAGCAGACGAGCAGTATACTTCCATTTGCAAATTTCACGTAAAGTGCATATTCACTTAGGCATTTAGTAAAACCATGTTCTTGGAAATACTTGTCAATTCTAGTATTCCAAGCACGTGGTGCCTGCTTTAGACCATATAAGGTCTTCTTCAACCTTAGCACTTTACCTTCTTGCCCTTTGGCAACATATCCCTCTGGTTGCTCCACATAAACTTCTTTTTCAAGAAGTCCATTTAGAAATGCAGACTTTACATCCATTTGGTGGATTTTCCACCTATATTGAGCAGCAATAGCAATAATCATTCTAATAGTTTCTAAGCGAGCAACAGGAGCAAATACCTCTTCGTAGTCGATACCATGCTTCTGCTTGTAACCTTTTGCCACAAGTCTTGCCTTGTACTTTTCCACTTCGTCTTTGGCGTTTTTCTTGGTCTTGTATACCCACTTGACTCCAATAGCCTTTTGTGTGACAACTCGTACTTTCAGGTCATTCTCAAATCATTATTCATGCTTCACTATTTCATCGTTTATCGTAAACTAGGTTTACGAGTATCAAATTCGCGTAACCTTAGTGGTTTAGCTGCGAATTCATGAACAATCATCAAGGGCATTTCATATAGACTAGGTTTAGTCTACATATCATTAGCATCATTATCATCATATTAGTTCATGCATAGTTTTGCATTTTTCATTAAACGCATAATTTCTTATTAAATAAACGCTATCGCGTAATTAATTATTTTGAACATTTGATCCGACACTTCCAAAAATATTCCTAATATATTTTTATATTCATATTAAGATTATAAAAATAATATTATTAGTTTACCCAGTGTTTTAAATTTATTTTGTATATAAATTGTTATATTTATATAATTACGACGGTTTTCTTAATTACTACACGATAATTATTATTTCACTCAAATTTTTCAAGAAATGTATTTTTATAATTTTTATGACATCAATATATTTTATTTTGACCCGTTAAAAATTATTTTTTAGCTAACACTACCCTAAATGCTTAAATAAATATACAAGTTACCAATTATTCTTAAATAACAACACATCTACTTCTAACCATACATATTTAAGTGATCAAAATGCACAAGTCTTCTATGTTTTATATGTATGTCGACATACAAGTGACTCACACAAATCTTGTACCAAATATCTTGTACCAAATATCTTGTACCAAATATCTTGTACATAATAGTTACATTATATTATAATAACTATTAACACACACAAGTATTATATCAAGTGTGAAAAAAAATATATAACCTCCCACCATTTTCATCATCAACCGGCCACAAGGAGATCAAGACAAGGAGGTCAAAAAATTTTGCTAGTTAAGTTATTTACACTCTAGTTACACTCTTATTTAAGGTTGTGAAATAAAAACCTTGGGTGTTTAGGATTAAAACCTTTGTTCACTTCACCTCATCAAGTTACTAGTAAGCATCTCATGATCATTTTTCATCTCTCATATTCATATCATGTTCATATTATCATGTTTGAGTAAAGCATGTAAGTTATATGATGTCTATACCACTTAAATTGTTTATAAGCACTATAAGTTTATATATGTTATCCTATAATTACTCCTTGAAATATATCACTTTTGGTGATGCCTAGGAACCCATGACACCCTAAGAAGGTGTATGGTAGGATTAGAATAGCTTCGGAGTTGTTTTGAATTGGTTAGAATAGGTTTTGCGCGTGAAAAACTCATTTCGACAAGTCTAATTAAGGGTCTAATCAAAATTGTGAAATCTGGAATTTTTGACAGTGGATAAAAATTTTTGGGCTAGATATTTGGAAAATATACTTTAAAACGAAAACGTGGCCGCTTGAATGGGTTAAAACGGAGTTATAACGAATAAGTTATCCTATTTTCAAGTTTGACGACGAAAAATAATTGTTTCAGGAAATTCAGCATGTAATCTCGACTTTTTACGAGTCAAAAATGAGTCTTAAGCGTTATAAAATGTGTCGACTTATCAAAAATATATTAGTATATATTATTACGATTCCGAGGACATAGAAAACGTTGAAAACGGACTTGTAACGATTAAATTATACACGTTTACACAAAGTTGCCGTAACTTTATTATATAAGAAAAACTATTATATTTCTATTGGACAAGTATTACGGCAACAAGTGACCATGTTGAAGGTCATTTTTAACATTGACGTAGAACTCTTTATAAAGTGATGTCTTCTAGTAAAAGTAAGTTCGCCAAGCATATTTTTCAAAATGTCCGACCGTTTGTCAAGCGGAGTTGTTACAAATGAAATATAGTCACTTAAACTTTGCCGAAAACCATCCTTAAACGATATTTTGGACACAAGTACCATACTTAACCTATATTTTTCTCCATAATCGAGACCTCTACGATGAAAACTTAAATGCTAAAACTTTGAGATAATGATACAAGCTTCCCAAAACCGTTGAGTTTGTTTCCTAACGCTCAATGTGCACCATTTTACGACTAGTTTTTCGAGGCTATTTTGTCACTTTCATGAAATTTCCAATGACATTATTTTACGACGAAAAGTTATAATTTCATAATAAATCACTAAATGATTATCGTAGGATGTCATTTCAACGTAAATACATGTAAAGTAATTTAAAAATGGTCAAGACGTTATACGATTATTTTTCGACGATAAGTATTATTTTCAAAAATTCACAAGTGGTATAGATATCATACGAATTGCATACATAACATTACATCATGACTTATTATATATCATATCATTCATAATAGGTCAAGGTTAGAGATTCACGCTACATTTCGGTGTACTCACTTTTGCCATCGCATCATTGTCCATGTGAGTTCCATAGCCCCATTTTTCAATTGTTTTATACTACTTTTGGGGGAGATACATGCTCATCAACTTTTATGACATTCATGATTATTTGCAACTACATGTTTAACTGAAATGAATGTTTAGTCGTACGAAGTAAAAATATTGCCATACTTAGAGTTTCTATATCATAATCGATGGGCTAATGGTCTTGGTATATTCATTGAGCTAATGGTCTTGGTATATTCATTGAGCTAATGGTCTTGGTATATTCATTGAGCTAATGGTCTTGGTAATATCATGGAACAAATGGTCTTGGTATAATCATGAACTAATGGTCTTGGAACGATTTGAAACAACACTCATATGTGTTATATCAAGTAACTATTGATACATTAAGTTATGCACTATTTTGTGAATTCATTTGACGATGTGTGCTTGAACATAAACTATACACATTTTGGCAGTGGGTTGTGAACACACAGGTTGCAAGTTTTGTATGGGCGGAACTTGGAACTGAGTGGATTTACAATGCCTTTGCTGCATAAACGATTTTGAAAGGCTTTACATTTCAACGCAAACTCGATGAACTCACTCAACCTTTGTGTTGACACTTTTAGCATGTTTTATCTCAGGTATCTAAGGCATTTACTTCATGGCATGCATGTGGACATATCATAGAGTCGCGGTAATGACGCATCTCACATGGGATTTATACACTTTAAAAACATCGTTTGACTGTACTAAACTTATTTTCCGCTCAAGTTGATTTCATTTGGGACCTATACTTTATAAACTCTGATTGTTTTATTAAATCAAACGATGTGTTTTCCAAACGACACTTTAGGTCGTTCAATATAACTGTGATTGTGATGCTATGACAGTCAACCCCCAGGAATTCCATTCCGCTGCAAAACAGGTAATTTGGGGGTGTGACAGATTGGTATCAGAGCTTCGGTTATAGAGAACTAGGTTGCATCATTGACCCTAGACTATAACAACATCATCATAGCATCTTATCATTTCATCATAAGTGCATATTCACTTTACATGCGGTTTATACGTACTTTTTTCGAGTTGTTTACTTTCATTTCAAATCGATTGTCACATGGATGCCTTTAAATACCCATCCCATTATCCTTTCTTCATACTCTAATGTGGAGAATGCATTGTCATTCCCTATCACAATTTTAATATCAGCTGATTCATCACCGATAACGTCGAATGTCGAGGTAAAACCTTTAAGTAGGGCATAGTCACTCTCACTCCTTTGTTTCATCACTAACATGTCGAGTTACACGTTATTCACACATTAAGTCACTAAACCATCATACATTTGAAGCGCTTACGACATCTCATAATCCATTTCTTAGGAAACCATCGATTATTTTGAAAAATAACCTCAAACTTATCACCTCATATCATATTTCTTTGGAGCGCTTATTATTAACATCAGACTTTGCTACGTCTCACCTTTCCTCTTATTTTGAAGAAGTTATGGCGCCGAAGAAAGCTCCACAAGTTTTGACTCAAGAGGTTATGCAAAAGTTTGTGAGGGATAGTATAGCCAATGCATTAAGGACTGAAAGGGCAACAGTGGCGGCTGCTGCTGAGGTTGCGGCTACTGCCGAAGCCACTAGACTTGCCAATGCTGCCGAGGCTGCAGCCACTGCTGAAGCCGCTAGACTCGCCACTGCCGCTGAGGCTGCAGCTAATGCTGAAGCTGCCCGGCTTGCTAATGCCGCCGCGGCTGCGGCAACTGCTGAAGCTACTAGAATTGCGAGGGAAGCTGAAGCCGCTAGACTTGCTGCTGCTGCAGGAATTGCAGGAGGGTCCGGGGTTAGAGGTTGTTCGTATAAGGATTTTAAAAGCGGAGATCCCACTAAGTTCAAGGGCACTGAAGGGGCCACTGCCATGGTTCGATGGTTCGAGAAAATGGAGTCTGTGTTTTTGTTATGTAATTGCCCGGAGGATAGCAAGGTTAAGTTTGCTACGAGTACACTACTTGATGGGGCAATGTCTTGGTGGAACTCGTATGCCCAGCCTATGGGAATGGAAAATGCTTTCAAGCTCACTTGGGAGCAATTCAAAGGTTTGTTAACGAAGAAGTATTGTCCGCGTACGGAAGTGAAAAAGTTAGAGACCGAATTCTATGAACTGGTAACTATTGGGTATGACATTGATACTTACATTCGAAGGTTTCAAGAAGTGGCCGCGTTATGTCCGTCTATGGTTTCGGACAACGAGAAGCTACTTGAGGCTTTCATTGGGGGACTTCCCGAGATTATTCAAGGTGATGTGATTTCCTTTGATCCGCAAACGATTGAAGAATCTATTCGAGTATCTCAAAAGCTCATGGCACAAGTATTGAAGGGAGAAAACATTACCAACACCAACCGTAACAACAATACCAACAACCGAACCAACTACAACAATAACCAAAACAACAACAACAACGACGATAACCAAATCAACAACAACAAAAGGAAATGGGAATATGACCCAAGAGGTTATAATAACAACAACCAAAACCGTAACATTAACCATCATCAACAACAGAATAGAAGGCAAGAAGCTGCAATGGTTTATGTAGTTGCACCAATAGAAGGCAGAGGTTATGCTGGAACACACCCACTATGTAATTGATGTAAGTTTCATCACTCGGGTCCTTGCCCTACCAAGTGCCACAAGTGTCAAAAACTGGGACACCTTGCCAGGAATTGTAAAGGCAAGGCCATAGTTACATGTTACGAATGCAGGGAGCAAGGACACTATCGAAACCAATGTCCCCAAAACCAAGGTCAACAAGTTGAAGGTGCTCATGGGAATGCATACATGTTAGAAGGAGGAGAAGCTCGCCATGGTCTCAACAACGCGGAAGACTGAAGAAGTTTAGAAACTAACAGTTTATGTCCCTATGTACTATGTCGTACTAAGTTTATGTCTCCCATCATATTCGGATCTTATTACTTAAGATGTATTACTGTTTGATAAACCACTCGTTGTAAAATATTCTCATCTATCGTACTTCATTTTCTTCCGATTCGATATCATTTACAAAGGTTTTACTTCCTTTTGCTTTAACTACCATTTTAACGACACGGTTTAAGTCTTTGTAAACATTGAGAGTTATAACAACTAAACCAAACGTCACATTATCGTTCCTTAATTATACATAGCCTAGCTAACTATGTCTAATTCTGGAGGGATCATGTTATGTTGGGAGCAGTTATTTATAAATCTTAGTGCAAGCAAAATTTTCACATATTCCAAAGTCAAAGTGTTATTCATGGGAGATTCATCCACTATTTTCTTTACTATGATGTTTTATACACTCTTAATCATTGATAACCGTAACGACACTTCCTCATGTCTTCTCTCCTCGATATTCATCATAAACTCAAAAATTCAATAGACTAACATGAACTGAATTCAGGGACGGAATTCCTTTTTGGATGGGCGAATGTGACAACTCGTACTTTCAGGTCATTCTCAAATCATTATTCATGCTTCACTATTTCATCGTTTATCGTAAACTAGGTTTACGAGTATCAAATTCGCGTAACCTTAGTGGTTTAGCTGCGAATTCATGAACAATCATCAAGGGCATTTCATATAGACTAGGTTTAGTCTACATATCATTAGCATCATTATCATCATATTAGTTCATGCATAGTTTTGCATTTTTCATTAAACGCATAATTTCTTATTAAATAAACGCTATCGCGTAATTAATTATTTTGAACATTTGATCCGACACTTCCAAAAATATTCCTAATATATTTTTATATTCATATTAAGATTATAAAAATAATATTATTAGTTTACCCAGTGTTTTAAATTTATTTTGTATATAAATTGTTATATTTATATAATTACGACGGTTTTCTTAATTACTACACGATAATTATTATTTCACTCAAATTTTTCAAGAAATGTATTTTTATAATTTTTATGACATCACTATATTTTATTTTGACCCGTTAAAATTTATTTTTTAGCTAACACTACCCTAAATGCTTAAATAAATATACAAGTTACCAATTATTCTTAAATAACAACACATCTACTTCTAACCATACATATTTAAGTGATCAAAATGCACAAGTCTTCTATGTTTTATATGTATGTCGACATACAAGTGACTCACACAAATCTTGTACCAAATATCTTGTACCAAATATCTTGTACTAAATATCTATGTACATAATAGTTACATTATATTATAATAACTATTAACACACACAAGTATTATATCAAGTGTGAAAAAAAATATATACCCTCCCACCATTTTCATCATCAACCGGCCACAAGGAGATCAAGACAAGGAGGTCAAAAAATTTTGCTAGTCAAGTTATTTACACTCTAGTTACACTCTTGTTTAAGGTTGTGAAATAAAAACCTTGGGTGTTTAGGATTAAAACCTTTGTTCACTTCACATCACCAAGTTACTAGTAAGCATCTCATGATCATTTTTTATCTCTCATATTCATATCATGTTCATATTATCATGTTTGAGTAAAGCATGTAAGTTATATGATGTCTATACCACTTAAATTGTTTATAAGCACTATAAGTTTATATATGTTATCCTATAATTACTCCTTGAAATATATCACTTTTGGTGATGCCTAGGAACCCATGACACCCTAAGAAGGTGTATGGTAGGATTAGAATAGCTTCGGAGTTGTTTTGAATTGGTTAGAATAGGTTTTGCTCATGAAAAACTCATTGCGACAAGTCTAATTAAGGGTCTGATCAAAATTGTGAAATCTGGAATTTTCGACAGTGGATAAAAATTTTTGGGCTAGATATTTGGAAAATATACTTTAAAACGAAAACGTGGCCGCTTGAATGGGTTAAAACGGAGTTATAACAAAGAAGTTATGCTATTTTCAAGTTTGACGACGAAAAATAATTGTTTCAGGAAATTCAGCATGTAATCTCGACTTTTTACGAGTCAAAAATGAGTCTTAAGCGTTATAAAATGTGTCGACTTATCAAAAATATATTAGTATATATTATTACGATTCCGAGGACATAGAAAACGTTGAAAACGGACTTGTAACGATTAAATTATACACGTTTACACAAAGTTGCCGTAACTTTATTATATAAGAAAAACTATTATATTTCTATTGGACAAGTATTACAGCAACAAGTGACCATGTTGAAGGTCATTTTTAACATTGACGTAGAACTCTTTATAAAGTGATGTCTTCTAGTAAAAGTAAGTTCGCCAAGCATATTTTTCAAAATGTCCGACCGTTTGTCAAGCGGAGTTGTTACAAATGAAATATAGTCGCTTAAACTTTGCCGAAAACCATCCTTAAACGATATTTTAGACACAAGTACCATACTTAACCTATATTTTTCTCCATGATCGAGACCTCTACGATGAAAACTTAAATGCTAAAACTTTGAGATAATGATACAAGCTTCCCAAAACCGTTGAGTTTGTTTCCTAACGCTCAATGTGCACCATTTTACGACTAGTTTTTCGAGGCTATTTTGTCACTTTCATGAAATTTCCAATGACATTATTTTACGACGAAAAGTTATAATTTCATAATAAATCACTAAATGATTATCGTAGGATGTCATTTCAACGTAAATACATGTAAAGTAATTTAAAAATGGTCAAGACGTTATACGATTATTTTTCGACGATAAGTATTATTTTCAAAAATTCACAAGTGGTATAGATATCATACGAATTGCATGCATAACATTACATCATGACTTATTATATATCATATCATTCATAATAGGTCAAGGTTAGAGATTCACGCTACATTTCGGTGTACTCACTTTTGCCATCGCATCATTGTCCATGTGAGTTCCATAGCCCCATTTTTCAATTGTTTTATACTACTTTTGGGGGAGATACATGCTCATCAACTTTTATGACATTCATGATTATTTGCAACTACATGTTTAACTGAACTGAATGTTTAGTCGTACGAAGTAACAATATTGCCATACTTAGAGTTTCTATATCATAATCAATGGCCTAATGGTCTTGGTATATTCATTGAGCTAATGGTCTTGGTATATTCATTGAGCTAATGGTCTTGGTAATATCATGGAACTAATGGTCTTGGTATAATCATGAACTAATGGTCTTGGAACGATTTGAAACAACACTCATATGTGTTATATCAAGTAACTATTGATACATTAAGTTATGCACTATTTTGTGAATTCATTTGACGATGTGTGCTTGAACATAAACTATACACATTTTGGCAGTGGGTTGTGAACACACAGGTTGCAATTTTTGTATGGGCGAAACTTGGAACTGAGTGGATTTACAATGCCTTTGCTGCATAAACGATTTTGAAAGGCTTTACATTTCAACGCAAACTCTATGAACTCACTCAACCTTTGTGTTGACACTTTTAGCATGTTTTATCTCAGGTATCTAAGGCATTTACTTCATGGCATGCATGTGGACATATCATAGAGTCGCGGTGACGACGCGTCTCACATGGGATTTATACACTTTAAAAACATCGTTTGACTGTACTAAACTTATTTTCCGCTCAAGTTGATTTCATTTGGGACCTATACTTTGTAAAGTCTGATTGTTTTATTAAATCAAACGATGTGTTTTCCAAACGACAGTTTAGGTCGTTCAATATAACTGTGATTGTGATGCTATGACAGTCAACCCTCAGGAATTCCATTCCGCTGCAAAACAGGTAATTTGGGGGTGTGACATTTTGGCCTTTCAGAAGGGTTGTCAACTCCCACGTATCATTCTTCACTATTGACTTTATCTCCTCGTCCATGGCTTGTCTCCATTTCTTGCTTTTCATAGCCTCCTCAAAAACTAAAGGTTCACAATCAACGTATAAACAAGTAAGGGATATTTCGTCAGTTACCTCGTAGAGCTCCTGCAAACTTCTTGTCTTCGGTTCTCCTTCACTTGAACTTTAAGGTGATTCTTGGGTTGGAGTTGGACTTTGAGGTTGCTGGACTTCTTCACTTTATTCACCCGTCTCTTCTTCATCAGTCATAGGAAGAAAGTCATACCTTTCATTTTCCTTGATGCTCCAATCCCATGTCTCTTCTTCATCGAAATCCACGTCTCTACTCACTACCACCTTCCTTGTGATTGGATTATAGAGCTTATAACCTTTCGACTGCTTGTCGTAGCCAACAAACACATGCTTCTCACTTCTCTCATCAAGCTTTAATCGCCTTTGGCTGGGAACGTGGACATATGCTATGCTTCCGAATACCCTTAGGTGAGAGACGGTAGGCTTCATCCCATTCCATGCTTCTTATGTAGTCTTGTTATCTAAACTCTTTGACGAACACCGGTTCAATAGATATACTACACAATCAACCGCCTCGGCCCAAAACTCCTTTCGCATCTTCTTACTTTTCAACATGCTTCGGACCATATTGAGAATGGTTCTATTCTTTCTCTCAACCACTCTATTTTTTTGTGGGGAGTAAGGAGCCGTTAGAAATCTCCGGATCCCATTATCCTCACAAAATTTGTTAAATTCTTTTGATAAAAATTCTCCACCTCTGTCGGATCTCATCGATTTAATTTTTAAACATTTCTCTTTTTCAACCATAGTTTTAAATGTTTTAAAAGTTTCAAAAGCTTGGGATTTTTCTTTTAGAAAATATACCCAAGTTTTTCTTGAAAAGTCATGAATAAAGAGCATAAAGTAAAGATTCTTACTATAAGAGGGTGGAGTAATGGGACCACACAAATCCGTGTGAATTAGATGTAAAGGCTCCTTAGCTCTTGATGTCGCTTCTTTCGGGAACGAACTCCTAGCATGCTTCCCAAGAAGGCATCCTTCACACAGTTGATTGGGATGATCAATTTGATCTAACCCTTTCACCATTCCCTTTGATGATAATAACTTTAAGTCACCAAAGTTTAAGTGCCCGTATCTCATGTGCCAAAGCCACGAATGATCCTTCAAACAGCTCTTTAAGCACTTAGCTTCATCATGTTGAATGTTTAGAAGGAACATTCGGTTTTTGGTCATAGGTACTTTTGCTATGAGCTTTCCTTCGGGATTCCTTATTGTAGCACTACGATCCTTGAAATGAATATCGTAATTTTTCTCTAAAAGTTGTCCCACGCTTAAAATATTACTTTTAAGATTGGGCACATTGTATACGTCCGAAATATATTGGTGACTTCCATCTTTAGCTTGGATAAGTGTCTTACCTTTTCCTTTCACCGGTGCCTTTGATTCATCTCCAAAGGTGACGTTACTTTTACTTTGCTCCATCTCCACGAACAAGTCTTCTTCACCCGTCATATGGTTACTTGCAGCGGAATCTATATGCCATGGCTTTATCCTCTCTTCTTGTTCGTCATGTCTTGCCATTAGCAAGGTAAGCTAATCTCCGTCTTCTACCTCCATAAGATTAGCTTTTTCTTCCACTTGTCTTGAGCTAGTACACTCATTGGCATAATGACCATATTTACGACAGTTGTAACATTGTATTTGGGGCTTACCTCCTCTTTGAGATTGAAAGCTTCTCCCACGGCCTCTTCGATATGAAGACCATTGGTTTTCATCTTCTTTGTTGACATCTTCTCTTCCTCTTCCTCGTCACCAATACGACCTCAAAAAGTACAGCGTCCTCGTCCTTGCTCCTTTCCATGTAGAAAGTTCTTTTCTCTTTCTTTGAAAGAGACCTTTGAGTATAAAGCTTGCTCCAAGGGTTCTTTCCCCCTTCTTTTCTTCAACTTCTCTTCATGGGCTTGTAAAGATCCCATGAGTTGATCAATGGTCATTGAGTCTATGTCTTTTGACTCCTCTATGGCCACGACAATGTAATCAAAGCTTGGGGGCAAAGAACGAAGAATCTTTTCTATCACCCTTGTGTCACTCAAGCTTTCACCATTTCTCTTCATTTCATTTGAAATGGTCAAGACACGAGTGAAATAATCCGAAATGGTTTCGGATTCCTCCATTTGGATTTTTTCGAACTCTCCTCTAAGAGTTTGAAGACGTACCTTTTTCACTTTGTCGATTCCTTTGAAAGCATTTTGAAGGATCTCCCACGCTTCCTTGGAAGTAGTTGCATTTGCAACTTTTTCAAACATCGCATCATCAAGACATTGATAGATGAGTGTAAGAGCACTTTGATCCTTCTTTCTTGCCTTTTGCAACTCCACCCTTTGGGCGGCATTCATGGAACTTTCATCATCTACTTTCTCAACACCTTTCTCTACCATCTCCCATACATCATGTGAACCTAGTAACGCCTTCATTCGAATGCACCAACTACCATAGTTGTCTTTGGTAAGACGAGGAAATTGGAACAAGTTAATCATGCTTGACATCGTGATCTTCTAGCTCTGATACCAATCTGTTAGAAACTCGAAGGCCTTTTAGGCTTATATTTGATGAAGAGGTTGTAAGTGAAATTTAGGAAGAGAGGAATATTATTGATTGCTTAAGCTTTGCTTCATTTGCTTCATCCTTTTCATATGCATCACCACAACACCTATTTATACTACTCCATGGAATGTTCTAGAGATGAGATATTTCCATGGATATTCTACTACGATCTAGATACTTCCTACATCATCTTGATCATTCCTAATACATCATCATCCTTATCCTAATTCTAGATATTTCTATTACATTTAGCTACAATATTCTAGACATATCTATGGATATTTTCTAGGATTATTCTTTGTCGTTCTAGAAGCTTCCATACCATTCTACGACTTTCTAGAAGCTTCCACTATATGGGCTCGGACTAAATCAAGTTTACGATCCAACAAAGGCCAATGGAAAAATCAACATATATATATAGGATGTCTCTAGCATGATTGCACATATAGCTTAGTGTAGAAAACTATACAGTATACACAAATACTTATCTCTGTTTTTATTTTTTACTAGATCATTCCTTGTTACTACTAGGATTTTGTAAATATCAAAAATTTAAAAATGGTAGTGATATATACTCCAACCAAAATTTTAAATTCATCCGTTCAAAAAAAAAAAAAAAAAAAAGTCATGCCATTTGCAATCCGCTGATTCTTATTCTTCATATGTATTCAAGAAAAGGTCCTGTTGTCAAGAATCTAGATTATTATTGCAGATCAATCGATATATAACCAGTACTGCTATATCATTCTAAAACCTTTCCTACTAATGTATGCCTAAGATGAATGATTACACATACGCGTATATTTTTCTAGAGTATATCACATGGATCTTCCATGTGGTTAGCGTTTACTTGCATGTATGGTCTTTAGACTTTTTTGAAGCTAATAGTCCATAACTCAGAAATCCTTACCTGCCTCTACTGGGCATTAGTTTTTAGCTTCCAAACCCCTCATATGAGTTGTCTTCTCGTTTCCTTAAAAAATTAAGAGCGTCAATTAATTATCTTCGCACTCTTTAGTGTTCCCCTCCCACATACATAGCTAGTAAGTGATGACATGTGAACTACATGACATCACCATTGACATGTAATTGACATGGAGAAAACTATACTCAAAAGTTACGAAACAAGTGCAGAATAAGATGAATTCCATTATCAAAGTAAGAAAAATATAAATATATATAAGAAACTATTACCTTCTTGAAGAAGTCGCATGGTGCTAACAAAGCAGCAACTGGTTATTGTCAATGGCTAAAAAATATAACACTGCATGTGCATATAAATGGACAAGTGATTAGTATTTGAGTAAAAGTTATATATGATTAATGTACTTAATATACAGGTCTTCATGGTTCATTATGAATATGTATATTTTTCATACTTCATAAGTAAAAATTGTGCATAATGAATAATAATAAATGCAAGTATACTATGCATAATGAGATTTTTAGCGGTCTGTAGTTAATAATGAATAGTATAATGTACACGTACATAAAACATTTATAGCTTTTACCCTTATTATTATAGAATAGTCAAGTTAAAATAATGAGAGAAATTAACAACATCGTGGCACCTTTTAGCACTAATAAAAGATTGTGTATACATGGCCCCCAAGTCATTTAATTGGCATGCAGTTGCACATCGCAGTCAGAGCTATATCAAATACTTGTTGATTGATTAATCTCCCAAATACCAATTGGTTGCAAATGCCTACACATACATAGCTAATGGTTAAACAATTCAATGCAAAATTGATTGCCAACTAAAACTTTCATCAGATAGATATGTATTTTTCTCATTGTGAAACGGCCAACAAGGGGGTCCTTTTTTGCACAATTATTACTAAGAAACAATCAGAGCTCCTGGCCCATTTTGGGTAGGGGTAATACCAAAAAAACCGAAAATCGAATCCAGACCGAACTGAATTTGTAACCGAACCGAGTTTGACAAAACCGGACCTCACCGAATTAAATACTTGTTTTTCGCTTTGGATATAGTTGTGGCAAAATGAAAATCCAACCGAACTAAAAACCGAATTCATATATATTTTTTATATATTTATATAGAATAAAAATCCTTAAAACTCTTTCCTAGTATATATATATAACATTTTTAAGTTTAATTTTTTTCTGCTAAAAATTTATATATTTAAATGAAAAAATATATATATAAATTATGTAATTCGGGTCATCCTGAAAACCGAACCAAATTCAAATTTGATTTTCCGGTTTCGGTTTTCGGTTTTCGGTTCGATTTAATCCAATTTGAATTCTGTTCGGTTCGATTTCAGTTATATCCCGAGAAAAATTATAACCAAACTAACCGGATAAACCGAACAGCCTGATAACCGAACCGATAAACAACTCTAATTTTGGATGTCACATCATGTCACCTCATTAAAACACCTTGTTTTACTCACATGGCCAGAAACCTCATCCTTCATGGCTCAAGCCAGAACATCTCGTTTGGTAATCGCCATTTTCTTTTTCCTATTTTTTCAAACCAGCTAAATTTTCATTCTTTAAAATTAAAATTACTTTATATAAATATCTTATATAAAAATATAAAAATTACATTAAGTTTACATTAATTTTGCAATTCGTTTTATAATTTATACTAGTTATATATACTTTTCAAACTTTATTGGTATAAATTAAAAGCATTCATCTTCGCCACTTCATATTTTCCCCACCTTTTTAACACACAAGCACTAAAAAAAAAACACAAACCCATCACAAATAATCATTTTTAATCATATATATATATATATATATATATATATATATATATATATATATATATATATATATATATATATATATATATATATATATATAGGGGACCTTTATTTTGAGAACCCTGTTAAGTGCGAGAACTGCGAGAACCTCTTATGTACTCCTAGTAATGCATATTGTGCAACATATTAATGCAACATATCAATTTTGAATTATTAAACCTTTTTATTTAATTCAAAAGGGTATAATAGTAAAAGTCAATTTTATATTATTTTTTGTTTAAAAAAAATAAATCCTATTTTTCAAAAACATTCAATTTTCGGTTTTTTTTATTTTTTTTTTTTCCGTTTTTTTTACTTTTTATTTTATTTTATTTTTTTTGCGTTTTTTTTGTTTTCTTTTTTCTGAACATGCATGTTTTAAAACTGATTTAGTGCACATGTGTTTTTATGAATTAATTTTATTATTTTGGTTTTTTGAATAGGTTTTTCGACATACATGTTTTTTATAGTGAAGTGCATACATGTTTTCTAGATAAGTAAGTTTATATGAAAGCAAGAACATACATGTTAAATAAAAAATCCAATATCGATTGATATACAATTAAATACAAATTTCTAAGAAGCAGAAATACATGAATCTAATGGATCTATACACGTGTGTACAAGTAACACAGATATATGTGCACACTCCTTGTTATCAACATTTTTAGAAGTCGGACATATATGCACACTCGTAGTTGTTAAAGTTCAGAAGTTGGACATATGTGCACGCTCCTTTTCAATGTTTCAGAAGACTGACAAATGTGCACACTCGTTGTCATCATTCTTTTAATTCGGCTACATCTGATACAAAGAAAAGTATAAAGATTAGAAAAAATAAACGCAAACTAATATACACACGTATAAACACATGTATGAGGGCCTAAATTTAATTTTTTTATTTATGTTTTTGGAATAGTATTTTTACAATTTATGTTTTCAAATAGTAAAGTGCCTATGTGTTTTCTAAGTAATGTAAATTTATGAGAAACTAAGAACATACATGTTAAATGCAAAATAAAGAAGCTATGACCATTAAATTAAAATTATTTGTATAACCACGTTAAAAACATACATGTTAAACCAAGAACATACATGTTAAATATATGTCAAGATTAAATATTTTTAAAATAAAACTCAAGATAACATAACACACATGCACATGCTTAAACTAGCAAATACAAATAAAAATAAACAGGAGACCAACTTTTTTTATGTATTCAAAACATATATAATCCAAATACAAAACATATATGTTTTATACGTAAACATATAATCCAAACACAAAACATATATGTTTTATTCGTGAACATATATGTTTTATACGTAAACATATATATCTTTCCAAAAACTAAACGACTCATTATAGTTTATACTTAAAACATGACTTTATATTTTAAAACACGACACTTTGACAACTTTTAAAACATGACACTTTATTATAATCAGATAAATGAATACTTAAACTAGAGTTTCGTTACTGCTACAATTATATGATCATTTATACTCCTATAGGACCACAAAGGGGTCATGTGATCTAAAACAAAACATATACTTACACTAGAGTTTCGTTACTGCTACAAGTATATGATCATTTATACTCCTATAGGACCACAACTTACTTTTAAGTTCAGAATTCTTTCAAAACTCACTATTACCAATCCAATACTAAAGGTCTAAACATTAGACACCTAATCTTAATGACCATCCAACTTGATAAAAAGTTCTCTTTTATGACAGAATACACCAGAATTGATGTTTAAGCCAATTGCATTATTATGATATAAAAGTGTAATATTTGTGATTACCTTTCTTTACGTTGTAGCCTCCAAATTCAGAAATAGAACCATTTTTAGATTCAATTTCATCATATCTCTCCTTTGACCAGTTAAAGGTCGGATCATCCATTTTATTTCCAACAGCTAGCAGCTTAGAAACACCCAAAGTCTTTGCAAGTTGTACATGCTCAGGAGTTTGTCCACCTCTATTATACCCAGTTGAGAAAAATAATACTTATAAAATTGTTGCTACTCATTAACTCCGTATAATTCTATTAAAACAGTTGACATGACTAAGAGTAAAAATATCAATATTGCGGCACCTACTCTATAAACCAATAAATCAAGATCTGAAAACCCAAATAGAAATCTAAAAAATGAAGCAGCATGGTATGTTTGTGTGATATGAAAGTTGGTGCCAGAAAATTACGTCATCACCAGAAATATTAACAATAAAATACAAACATCACAAACACGGTTTATATAAATTTAGGTTTCATCATCAAAGAAAAAAAACCCAAACCTTAAATCTGTGAGAGGTTGATGTAGTCTTTTTTATCATTGACGGACAAAAACAATACATAAGCGAATCGAGCATCGGTTGTTCTTGTTTATTAAAGTTGGTTTGTGGCGCCGGTAACACATATCTCATAGATTATGATAACCGAACCTTGTGTCGGATGTCTTATGGTGGAGACCTGATCGTGATGGTGACGGCGGCGGCTTACATATGGTGGTGGTGGTGGTTACAATTAGGGTTGAGAGAGATATGTGAGAGAGAAAGGATAATAAATAGAATAAAGTAATAACCGAATATATCCTAAAAATATGGATCAGTTTCTGGAAAATAATAATTATGTAAAATACCCATAGAGCCCCTATGAATTAATTATATTAATTTAAAAAAAAAGGTTTACTAAATTCTGATTGGACAATGAGAGTTCTCGCAGTTCTCGCACTTAACAGAGTTCTCATAATAAAGATACACTATATATATATATATATATATATATATATATATATATATATATATATATATAGTGATATATTATATACAGTTCCATTCTTATATACAGTACTTTACAGTACCACTTCTGACCAATCAGAAATTAATAAATTAGTTTTCATTTATTTAATTCATATTATTGTCCAAGGTTATTATAGTAATTTAAATTAGAAATAAAATTCGTCCATATTTCTAGGAAACTGATTTAGAGACAGTTATATTTTATATCTCCTTCTCAGCCACACACATCTCATCCTCATACCCTAGCCTCCACCAACAACCCTCTTTATATCCATAACAAAAAATTACGCAGCCAACAATTACAACTCATTTAGAGATTTTGTATTCAACCCTAATAAAAGTGCTAGAAACCTAAAATCCCATATAAAAAACTGCACCTTCTTCTCTCTAGATCCTTGATTCGGAAAAAAAAAAGTTCAACCTTTCACCCTTAACAAAAAAAACATTGCAGTCATTTGATTATAATTATTCATTGGTTGTGTAAAAAATATTGATGTCAAACTTGATTCTTAATGGATTTGCAATTCGAGATATTGGATTGCCGAAATCTTTATAAAATTGTGGGTCCGCATTAGTGGCATCATAGGTATGTTTAATGTGTTTATTGTTTTTGTTGTTTACTTGTTTTAACAAAAAATTGGGGTACAGCCATGGAGATCTATGATCTATCACAAACGTCGAAGTGACTATATACTTATTTTTTGTTTAGGAACATGTATGTTTTTTTTGTTTATTGTTTGTCATTTATTTTAGTTTTCACAAAATGGTAAGTTGTTGTTATGTTTAGTCAAATTATGAGCTTGACTTTAGTTTTAGTTTTTAACTTTTTGATTATTGCGAATGATTTTCAGGTTATATGTTTAGTTTATCAAACAGTATCTTGTTTCACATTAATATGCATTATTTGATTTAACTATTTGTTACTTATTATGATTTGTTATTAAATTTCATTTAGATAAATTTTGAAAGTTTAATGAGTTGTTAAGTAAAAGTGGTGTGCATATGTGTTTTTGGCTCGTACAAAATCAATAAAAGTGGTGTGCATATGTGTAATATAAAATTAATACAATGGTGCATATGTGTTTTTTGGTTAGTATAAATCAAAAAAAAAGTATGCATATGTGTTTTAAGGTTTGTATGTTTTGAAAGATTAGACTATTTTGAATATATTGATGTTCACTTGGATCGTACTTTGCCGTTAACTATTGGTATAGATTTTCAAAAGAAAATTTGGTTGCTAGGTTTTTTATTTCGTTCGAGATATGAATTGATGTAAATAAATATTGTACATATATGTTAGGCTAGTTGTTATGTTTATTTTTATTTTTTTAGCGTAATTTGGTATAACTAAAGCTTGTGCATATGTGTTATGGCTATACTTGTTATGAATATAGATTGTGCATATGTGTTAGACTAGTTGTTATGTTTATTTTTAATTTTTTGACATAATTTGGTATAAATAAAGATTGTGCATATGTGTTATGGCTATAGTTGTTATGAATATCTAATTGTTGCGATTAGAAGTTTGTGAGAAAATATGTGCATATGTGCTATGATAGTTCTTACCATTATACAATTTGATATAGACAAAGCTTATGCATATGTGTTATGCTAGTTGTTCTGATTTCAAAATTCGTTTACTCATTTTTTGCGGTCTAATTACATCATTAATTTGATATAGACAAAGCTTATGCATATGTGTTATGCTAGTTGTTCTGATTTCAAAATTCGTTTACTCATTTTTTGCGGTCTAATTATACTTGAACATGTTTGTATAGAGATTTATGAAGATGATTATGACATTCAAGACCTATGAGATGAAAAGGATGATGTTGAAGGAATGTAGACGACTGCACACATGCATACAAGAGGAACTGAAGCGTGCACATATGTTTGTGGAAGAGTGCACATATGTTTGTGGAAGAGTGCACACATGTTCTTAGAAGAGTGCATACATGTTTTTGGTTGACGTGTACATATATACTTAACGAGATACATTTGTATAAATTGTATTTCATTTGATATCAATTTTTGTGTATACTATTTATATTTTTTGTTTGTTACAAATTTAGAGGTTACATGTATATGTTTATGTTTTTTGTTATAAATTTCGAAGATTAAAAAATGTACGCTAGAAACATATGTGCAATTACCATTTTAAGCAAAACAAGTTTGATGTATAACCAATTGTATACAAGAAACGTATGTAAATTTTACAAAATTTAAAAAAAAAAAAAAAAAAAAAAAAAAACATATATGCACTTCATTTTCAAACATGTATACTGAGAAAAGAAAAAAAAAAATCCGAAAATTAAGGGAAATTTAAAAACGTTTTTTAATTAAAAATTTCAAAAAAATAAAATAAAAATGTGTTTGACTATTATGCCCTTTTCAATTAAATCAAAATGTTTATTAATACTTAATTCCTATCGGTCTAAATGAGTACTGTAAAGTACTGTATCTAATAATGGTACTGCATAGAACGCGACCATATATATATATATATATATATATATATATATATATATATATAAATAAAAAAAAAAAAAAAAAAAAAAAAAAAAAAAAAAAAGGAAAATTGCAAAATTTCGTCTCTTGGCTCAAGCCAAGGAATTGGCACTGGCTTTGGGGCCGAGGGTCCTCAGTATCGTGGCGTGCCTTTGCCTGGGTCCATGCCGGATGGCGCTGATAAAATGCTACCATACCCAGCCATCTTAGGCGCTGATACACAAAATCTTAGCTGAAGTTATGAAAGGTCATCCCAAATTAGTTAAAAAAAAAATGGAACTGGGAATGGATAAAGAGCAACCAAGACACAGATTGGGCCTTGAAGGGGCTGGTCAGCTGGACCAGACCTTTTTTAACATTATTCTTACCCGTCATCTCATTACAATTACATTCAAGTATTTAACCACTCCAACATCAAAAAATGCACAAAAACTTTGGTCCTAATGTACTATAAAGTTGGAAAACAAAATTCCGCACCTGCATCCAGCAGAAGCAGCGATATCATATCGTTTTCCCTATCAAATTTCAATTAGCTTCAATATTTCTGTAAATACACATTTCCCGGCTCCCGCTATAGTAACTTGACATAATTACAAAACCATAAACCATCCTTATTTACCAATTCTTCATATTTGCATTGCTTTGGTCTAAAGCTCTCACTTGACAAAAGAGATCTGATTAAATTCCCGAGCCTTTCCGCACCAGAAGTAGGTCTGAGTGTTGTAATATTTCCCACTACAGAGCACGGGTCTGAACCATTCTCACGGTTTCCGATGCACCATCCTCCAGGAACGATCATTTCTGGGCCCCGAAAAAGAAGCTCAGAATCAATCTTATCAAGCACAGGATCGTCTCGATGGAACTTTCTAGCAAAAGGGGCGTTACTCTCGATCATTTTCTGCATATGGTCCAATGTGAGGTAATGAGGATGTTGTTTGGGCGGGTTGTCCCATGATATGAAATGGAGATCACTATTGACAGTGGTATTGCTAAACTCATGTGCATTGCATACAACTGTGTGAAAATAGCCTTCGGGAGATGAGAGAAAGTTTGCATAGTACATAAGGACGGTTCGGGGTAAGTTGTCCCAGCCCCATATACAGAAGTCGGCAAAAGGGCGAGATAAAACCATCCATGCAGAACCTGAGTTAAAATGCACAGAAACTGGTGTAATAATTAATTAAAAACTTGTAGCTTGAGACTTGTAATTAATATAAAGCACAAATAGATAAGAGAAACATGGTTGTGTATTTAACTGGATCCACAAGAAAATTGAAGAAAAGAGCAACAGGTCAGAAGTCATCTAAAGTTCATTTAAATGGTTACAACCTCCTAACTCCTACCTCCTAAGTCAATTCCATTCAGAAAATTTGATTATAATTCGAATAAATAGTTTTGTAATCAGTCAGGTGGTGTTTGAATTAGCTTTCTTCATGGGCTAGCCTTACTTTTTCGAGCTTATCAATTTGAGTTCTTTTCTAGGATTCTCAACTACGTCGAAGCATATTCAAACCCCCTGACTAAGATACAAAAACTATTTATTCGAATAAGTTAATTCTATGTTTGAGGTCACTATCATCAATTATCTATTGTGGAGACAGGCAGTCTGCTAATAGTGGAATCGTCATGCATAACTAGTGCAGGCATCATATAGTCCTAAATACCTTCCTAATCAAAGGGAGTGGTATATTTCGATAGAAACATACAAGTTTAACTGGATTTATGTTTCGGTTGGATTACTCATCTTAAGATAAGTACTAAACTGCTACAATCTTTCAGACTAAAGTACTAGTCACTGCAACACACTAGTAGAAAAGCAAAAGCTTATATTTGGAGAAAAAGAGGATAACAAACTAGATATGTATGAGTCTAAGTCATCATCCAAAGCACATAAATTATAAGTATTGTAAAAAATTTAAACTTTGTATTGTTCACCGCAAAATGTTTGATCCAAAGCCCTACTAAAGATGTCCAAAGCCCATGCTCTATACCATTGTGATCACTTATGACAGAAACAAACATGATGACCATAGAAAGCTATTAAGTATCACCTAAGTTTATTAATAGTTCCAATTATAAAACTGCCCCGTAGTACTAGCCAAATCGAGTGACAAACAGACACTATGACATCTCAGCGAAGACAACGCCGTTTCTTTATATTCAGATCTGGATAAAGCAAAAATGCCCATTAAAAAGAACATCGAAAAATGTGAATCATGTTAAGCTAACCCACATTCAGAAGAAAAGCATCAGATAGCAAACTATACTAGCAAGACCTCATAGCACCAACGATAAAACTAAAAGAGATGTAAGGTAATATAATATTTACATACCTGTAAATAATTTAAATGCTGTAGGTACACTTCTTCGCTGTGTGATCCAAAAAACATCAGATTTTTTACTCATATACAACCCGGGATCAACAATAACAGGCTTTGCTCTCTGAGACCTATTCATGTGCATATTCACCACCAAAATTAATAAACACACCACACCAAACCCCAAACTCCCATATCAAAAACAACAAACCACTTACTCTTTCCATCCGATCTTACTCGTATGATCAAGAAAATTTAGATCCCGCGGTAAATATGAAAAGGTACAAATCTAAAACAAAACAGAATACCACCATTAAAGCACAAATACAATTCAGTAGATTCACCTACATTACTTAAAAATGAAGACATTCTTTACCATCAACTAAAATCAAACACAAACACAATTTGACAAGTTTGCCTACATTACTAGAACTGAACAAACTTTTACCATCAATTCAAACACATATAAAATTCACCTACAACACGTAAAAAGCCCACATTTTTACCATCTTAGATCGCAGTCAGTATAATCAAACTTTCATCTAATTTAAGTTCAAACTAAAATGCACACATTTTTACCATCAATTACTATAAAACACATAAAGTTTAACCTACTTCCTTAAAAAAACACACATTTTTACCATGAACCACTATCAAACACATATATAATTTAGCTAAATTTCTTTAAAAGCACACATTTTTACCATCAACTATTAACACACACAGTTAAAAGTCACCTACATTAACATAAAAAAGCACAATTGTTTTTACTATCGACTACTATCAACACATAGAAAATTCACCTACATTACGTAAAAAAGAGCAAACATTTTCACCATAAACGACTACCAAAAACATACAAAATTCACCTACATCACTTAAACAACACACAGTTTTACCATCAATTACTATCAAACGCATGCAAAATTAACCTACATCTAACTTAAAAAACTAAAAAGCATACGTTTTTACCATCAACTACTATCAAACACATAATATAATCACCTACATTACTTAGAAAGCACAAACTTTTACCATCAATCACTACCAAACACAATCACATTTCTCCCAAATCAACACAAATACCAAAAATCACACCTTTTTTTAACTAAAAAGCCCAAAATTTTACCTAAGTCAACACAAAAACCATCTAGAGCCAATCACTATTATACATAATCATAATTCACCTACAATTCTAAAAAAGCACACAATTTTACCATCAAGTACTATCAAACATAATCATAATTCACCACATTTAACTTAAAGTGAGTATCGGGATCTTAACAACCATGCTAAAAGGCAAAGGCGGAGCCACAAAGTTTTATTCGAAGGGGCACACTTTGATAAATTTTAGAAACTACACTAGAAATTGGTTCTTATGGGGCCAAATTACAAAAAAGGCCAAATATTTTGGAAAATTTACGCTACAATTTTTTTCGCTTTGTGCCCCCCTCCTAACTTCGTCCATGTAAAAAAGACAACATTTTTACCATCTTGCGTGACAAGCGGATAATCGGAAGCACTCAAATTAATAAACCAATCCCACTCCCATTTTTTCAACAAAATCGCAGCAGCGTGCAAAGTATTCGCCACCATAGACGGCCCACGATACGTCACCAAATTCGCCTTCTCAATCATCACCACATTCCCAAACCTCACAAAAACCTCATTCCCCTTCACAAACCTCCCCAATTACGATTTGACATTTTGTCTTATTATTAGTCATGTAAAAAGTCTATAACACCCTCAATTTAATATCTTCCTTCATCTCCACCGACAACACTTATCTTTTTTCATCATCAAATCTGCACTATCATATCTTTTATAAATTTAATTACTTAAAACCATTATACATATATCTATCTAAGAAACCAAACAGAGGTATCATCATATAAAAAAAATTAAGTCTACACAATAATAATCAATGATATCGTATTTTTTAAACATCACATGACCAAGCTACCTTCCCATTACATTCTTTTTCACAGATTATGTACTTGTCTTTCCCACACATACACGCGCAAAAGACGAATACTCGTGCCGAAAAGTGACGTCGATCGCCAGAATGTATGGAAAATGAAGGTGAGTGTACGGCGGTTAACGGAGATGCTATGTTTATTAAGAATGAGGATTTTAGTAAGGTGTTTGAAATCTCTTTGTTCCAGTATCAGATTCCGGAAGCCACATATTTCGGTAGCAAAAATTCCCAACGAGCGGCGAGAAATAGCAGGTTCCGGCAAAACTCATCTATTCCGGCGACATAGCTTATGTAACTGGTTTATGAGTTATGAGCTTGTGTAAATTTTAAGGTCACTTTTTGCTGTTTAGGGGTTTAAGGATTCTTGATCATCTTGGTCTTTTATAGTTTTATTTATTTATTTATCTGGGTTTGTGGATAGGAAGATAAGATGCAAAGAGATATGGATCTATGGATCCGGGAAGAAAAGATGCAATGGAGAAAAAAATGTAAGAGACATGGGTATCTTGGTCATTTAATATTGCTAGTAATAAAATAAACATCATATCACATAAGTGGAATTTTAGGTGGAGTTGTGAGGTTGTGCAGTTGAGTATGACCATTTTAAGAAGAGGCTTAAAAAATGACCATATTGGGGACCTTCAAAAAGATTTTGTACTCTTTTTGTACTTATATCTTTTCTTTTTCCTTAGGGGAAGCTGTACTTTATGTATCTTAGAGGATTGAGATCTTCTTATGTTTCATTTGAACATAAGAAATTATGTTAGTTAGTTTTTCTCCATAATGATTAATTTATAAAATAAATAGTAAAATACATCGTTCGTCCCTATTCTTGTACACACGCATCACACTGAGACAAAACTTGCCTTTTTCATCGTGGGGAGTCCAAAACAAGATATGTATAGTATAAATCAGTCCCTTGACCCATTTTCCGTTAGTTAACGTCCCTTATTTTCCCCATGTGCCTTTCACATGAGGGCAAAATGGTCATTTCATTGTTTTGGTTAATTATTTTGGTGGTAAGACTGGTACAACCTTAGGGACTAACGGTGCATTTAATCAATAAAGTTATACCATAACTAACAGCACCCTCCCTTTATCTTTTTTTTCCTGCTTCTCTCTCTAAATTTATGATTCTCTCTATAAAATTAATAGCAACATAGAATGAAAGAATGAACTAGTATGCAATATTATCGACTTGAAACTGAGAGTCAAGTCAGGTCTATGAAATTGAAGAAGATCAACGTTCCGATAAAATGAACTCAACAATATTGGCTTTAATGGACTTACTCGTTAAACTCACTGGAGATACAAATTATAATGTAGCTGAATAACAGATAATTAATACCCTGTACTGAATTTGAACCTGTTTCTCAAGCATGAATCAGTTATAATTGGATATAAACAAAAAGGTAATATTAACTAAGAATTACTTTGTGTACAAGCGACCAAGATCAGTTTAGTGTGTCGATGGCACAAGCATTTTATAGATTGTGAGACTCATAAGATCCTGGAAAGAGTTTATCATTGTTCATGTGGAGCACAAAATGTTTGGAAATTGCAAAACCTCCTACTTTATAAATTCCAAAATCAACCTCAATGTAGGAGGTAAGGAAAACAAACCAACATAGGTAATGTCAAACAACTATTTTAAATTATCATAGGACAATGTTTCGCGCAATGTCTCATTTGTTGGCTTTTGGAGGTTCCACTCGAGGCCTCCAAAGTCCCAGCATGTACTTGTGGGCATACTTCAATATCAGCTTCCTCTGTTGCATAAAATTCAGAAAATAACGTTACTAAGAAGAAGGTATCAATCTTAAACTACAACAAAAAGAACGACATCAAGTAGTTCTATATTCATCCATTAAATACCTTGAAATAATATTACATTTATTTGAAAGGTTTGGAGATCGACATAAACAACATCTATATAATAAAAAGTCTATGCAGACCTTCAATTTAACATAAAAAAGCACAATTTTTTTTACTATCGACTACTATCAACACATAGAAAATTCACCTACATTACGTAAAAAAGAGCAAACATTTTCACCATAAACGACTACCAAAAACATACAAAATTCACCTACATCACTTAAACAACACACAGTTTTACCATCAATTACTATCAAACACATGCAAAATTAACCTACATCTAACTTAAAAAACTAAAAAGCATACGTTTTTACCATCAACTACTATCAAACACATAATATAATCACCTACATTACTTAGAAAGCACAAACTTTTACCATCAATCACTACCAAACACAATCACATTTCTCCCAAATCAACACAAATACCAAAAATCACACCTTTTTTTAACTAAAAAAACCCAAAATTTTACCTAAGTCAACACAAAAACCATCTAGAGCCAATCACTATTATACATAATCATAATTCACCTACAATTCTAAAAAAGCACACAATTTTACCATCAAGTACTATCAAACATAATCATAATTCACCACATTTAACTTAAAGTGAGTATCGGGATCTTAACAACCATGCTAAAAGGCAAAGGCGGAGCCACAAAGTTTTATTCAAAGGGGTACACTTTGATAAATTTTATAAACTACACTAGAAATTGGTTCTTATGGGGCCAAATTACAAAAAAGGCCAAATATTTTGGATATACCATAATCAAGATGAGGCTTGATGTTGTAGAAGTTTTGTCTTAATCACTCCAACACATTGCTCTGCATAAAGCCTATCATTCCCAACTGGATCAGGAGGTATTTCCAATTTCTGTATAAGCATTCTTTCCATGAGCTTAACAGACAATGGATATATCTTCTCTGCACACATACACACAGTAATACCACTCTTTGTCTCCACCACATGCACATTAGGAAGAGGATAAAATCTCCAAGTTGCAACCTTCCACTTATGTGAATGCTTCCAAATAGAATAACCTTGACCATTTGGAGATTGAGAATCAAACAAAACATGAAGATCACCCAACAAAAAGAATCCAGAACCCTGTGGTGTATGAGTACGATAATACTTAGTGACAATGTCATACAGAGTATGCAAATCCGCTTTATCTACCAAATGCAATATCTCCTTCAAAAAGTTGAACTGCTTAGTAGATTGATCCAATCGATAAATGACATTAAGCTCCTCATCTTGCAATGTCCAATTAACCAATCCTTCAGGAAAAACATCAGAAGATCCCTCTTTAATAAATGTTGATTCAGCAGCTTTGAGATCCAAAGAACTAACCCTTGAAGATTCCTTAACCTTAGATGTATGTATCCCAACTGATTTCACAGATCTCCATAGAGAACCATGTCGTCTTTTAGCCATCCTTTTCTTCCTCCTACCAGGTATATAGATTCCCAAAGATGGTACATCCTCAGATTCTTCAGTAACATCTTTAATATGTGTGGAAGAAATAGAATCAGCCTTCATTGGAGCAACACCACGTAAGGCATACATCTTCTCAGCTACTTCTCTGGCCTTTTTAGCTTTAGCTGCCTTTAGTTCAGCTTGTCTACCCAACTCTTCTCCAACTTTGTCAATAGGTGCAACCTTAGGTACTGCTTCAGAAGGTGATGTTTCAGAAGAAACAACATAAGGTTCAGCTGATTGAACTTTAGAAACTGAAGGAATAGCTTCAGTAGATACTTTAGAAGCAACAACAGAAGTACTTGACTTTGGAATACGAGCCTCAAAAGAATCTACAATTTCAACTATCCTTGGTCTTTTGGCTTTAGGAGCATCTGAAGCATCAGCAATTCTTTTCAAAGTAGAGGCAGAAGCAGGACTAGATGAAGTAAACTTTATAATCTTATTATAACGACTGAATAACTCAGCATCAGGTAAAGCCTTAACCTGCTTCATAGTCGTACCAGAGTTATATAGAGTACAACTCTGATGTTTCACTACTTTCATCATATATGCTTTCTTCTGAGCTTCAGTTTGTGGTCTCTCTCTCTCTTAGCTTTATTCTTTTGAGCTTGAATAGCTTTCCTTTTTGCCACAGCTTCTTGCTTCTTTTGTTGTCCAAGAGCCATCATTTGAGCCACAAAATCATCACTATCAAAATCTGCTCCCAAAATACTTTGAGCAAGAGTAGGATCTGATGCAGCTTGATTAATACATTCATCCCATGTAGCATCAGGCATCTGATTAGCTAATTCATCCAATTCTTTGCATCTCTCAGGAGGCAAATTTGAAGTAGACTCAACTGCAAGCTGTTTAGCCAAATCCTCACTTTTCTTTCTCTGTGCACATTCAGCTAACATTCTTTCTTGCTCTTGCAACTCCAGGTCACTGAACATATTTGTACCAAGCTCTGCATCCAGCAATATTTCCTTCTCTGTATCAGCAGGTTCTGCAGCAGAATCATCTTGAGGAATAGCATCAGAAGAAACATTAGAAGCAACTCCCAAGTTAACATCAGAAGAAACATGTTGAGACAATTGTTCAACAGGTGTAGAGAACACATCATCATTAGAATTCAAAGTGAAACTCCTTCCAGCAACAAACACTTCTTGATCATCTGTAGGATTAGATGGTTCCTTGAAAGTATCTTGACCAAGTGTAGAACCAACATCTTCTATTTGTACATCAGCCATATTGTCTTCAGCAGTTGAAAGATGTTCAAGACTCTGTTTCTTTGAAGCTTCAGCAGTACTCTTATTTAAATAATGTCTTCTCCTTTGTCTAGCAAATCGTATGGGTTCCTTCTTCTTTGATGATTCAGTAACAATAGGTGAAGGATCATTGGTCTTCTGAGCCACATCAGCTAAAATCTTAAGAGAACCAAACAGATTATCCTCCAGCTCTTCATCAGAAGAAACCACTAGCCTCCTTTTGGAATAATGCCCAAGTTGTTCTTCCAAACTCTTAACCTTATTCCTCAGCTCTACAATCTCATTGCCAAGAGAAGATTTAGTCTCTGCAAGTTCCTTTTTGAGATCAGCCACCTTACCTGCATACCTGTTCACTAGAGCAAAGACAGATGTAAGTGTAATAGGGTCCTCAGCTCCACCAACTGATTGCTCAGTGGTAATGGGAACTTCATTGGACCTTTCAGGAGAAATATGGTCATGCTCAACATTAGGAGAACCTTCATTAAAGGGTTCCCTGAGTGGACTAGGTGTGGTCAGTCGATTAGGTTCAGTCACAAACTCATCAAGACTAACCTGAGTAGGTGGTGGACTAGGACTAAATCTAGGAGAAGGTATAGGTGGTGGTTGGTCAGGAGAAACATTAGATGCTTCAGCAGTATTAGAAGGGCCCTCATCAATGGCAACTGAAGGATTACCATCAGCAGTAACATTGGTAGAAGGAAGATTAACAACATTATCCTCATCAGCAGCCTCATTGCCTTGAGGCAACATAGCTGCTAGCAAAGGATGATGTGTCCCCTCAAATTTAGTTCTCATTGAAGCAAATAGTTTAGCAGATAAAGCTGTTATGGGATAAAAGGCTTGGGTTTGGGTGGTGATGTCTAATATAATTTGCAAAAACCTAGGGTACATTAAGAACTTATGCTTTTTCTTTTGAATATTCTCAACCATGTTATCAAAAATAAACTTGGAAAAATTATAAGCCAACCCTTGAGAAAGACATACAATACCACATCCCAATTGAGTAGAAAACTGATCCCATCCTCCTGATTTATTGCTTATGCACTGAAGCAATGTATGAACAAGAAACCTCCACATCGGGCATAATTGATTCTTGAGCCACATGTATGTTCGTTCACCTTGGTATCCAATAGCTCTTAGTCCCTCAAGTATTACCACTGAATTAGAATGATAAACCCCATTCTCATCATCCAACTGAAGTTGTCTTCGTATCAACTCCTCTGTCACAATGTGCTCTATTCCATCAATCCTAGCCACAATCTCTGTTTCACTTCGTTTTGTAACAGTCGCCCAAAATTGAGTAACCAACGATTCATATATAGCATTATGAGAATGTGTTAAAGCGTAATGAATCTTGGACCTCTTTAAGAGCTCCACCATGGGTTTATACAAATCATCACCCTTAGCTGTTCCCAGAAAAGCAACTTTATTATGATCGTGCTTGAATTGAAGCGCCATGAGAACTTTAGATAATGGGTTACAATTTAATCAACTGAAAGTGTGTTTGAATCGAATAAAGAGGGAATCAGTTATTATTAGACGAAGATATGCGAATAGGGTATAAGTAGAAGTTTCCCAAATTGTGGTCAAAGATATTAAGTTGTTGACCAAAGCTGACGTGTAATGCAACCTTTTACCAAATTTAAATTCCAACTTCGGCAGAAACAACAATCTGCTGAAGTGATACAATCAGCAGAAGCAAATCACGTATTCAAGAAGCTTCAGTAAATATCTTTTTACTGTTTCACCCAACTCGCATTAATTCTCATTAAGCCTTGAACCCGTCTATAAAACAAACCCCAATGCACTCTTAACTCTCATCAATTACCCCCAATTTCCATCACAAACCCTAAATTCACCACAAACCCCAATCATGAGTAGTTCCAACCCAATCACTCTTTCATCGGACGACAGTGCATCCTCCAACAGCAGTCTAGAGAGGTGGAAGAAGAACTATTTGTCAAGCAATCCAAGCAGAGGAGAAGACAACTCTTCCTTAAGCTCCTATGTATCACCCTATGAAGATACAGACGAGGAAACAACTTCAAATACAGTGAATGTGCCTCCCCTAGCTATTGTGAATGTGACTCCCCTTGTTGTTGTGCGTCCAGAGCAAATGTTCCAGACTCCTCCTCTCTAGACTCCTCCTCCAAGTGCAGCACCACCACCAGCTGGTCCTTCATCATCTTCTCCAGTAGTCAGAGAAGTGGTGAGAGGATTAGCTTGCCCAAGAGTTTATGAATTGATCAACATGCGTGGAGCTCCAAAAGTGATGCCTAAGTGGGCCTTTCCAAAGAAGCTTTAGGAGTAGGGAAGATAAGTGTGAAACTAATAGTCATAGTAGGTTAATGAATGTAATTAGTTTGTTCTCATGGTTGTAAGCACTGCATTATGGAATGAAGCATGTTTGTTTCTTAGTGATCATTTGCATCGTTCTCTTCAGTGGAAACAAATCGCTCAACTTCAGTACTTTGATTTCAGAAGAAACAAGCTTCAAAGCTTACTTGACCATTTTCCATTTGACCAATCATGATGAACTTCAACTTACTTAAGCAACCTGCAAGACAAAACAGACAGAGAAACACACAAACCAAACAAGGACAAACAGACTAAATTTACATTAGTTGGTTAGTGTTAGAAAACAAAATCAAGCAAAAGTATACACAAAAATCTTACAAATTTACATAAGAACATGCAAAGTGTACACAAATCCTCCCCTGAGGCATATGCCTCCCCTGAGGCCTATGCCTCCCCTTAAACTTTGCAGTTAAGGGTTAAGCATACTAATATGGACCACAAGGTGTTGAAACCTTGGTCCATCAAAAGCCTTTGTTAACAGATCTGCCACATTGTCATCAGTGTGAATTTTAACCACTTTTATCAAATGTTTGTCATATGCATCTCTTATAAAGTGGTGCCTGATTTCAATATGTTTAGTTCGACTGTGAAAAACTGGATTTTTGACAATGAATATGGTGCTTTGATTATCAATAAAAATTGTTGTGTTCATGAAATTATACCCATAATCCAACAATTGATTTTGTATCCAAAGAACATGTCCACAGCAGTTAGCAGCAGCAACATACTCTGCTTCAGTAGATGAGGTAGCCACAATAGTTTGTTTCTTGCATTGCCAAGAAATCAATCTCTTTCCAAGGAATTGGCAACCTCCAGTTGTGGATCTCCTATCCAAGTTTGCACCAGCATAGTCACTGTCACTATATGCTTCCAGCTTAAATGGAGACTCTTTTGGGTACCAAAGGCCTAAAAGAGGTTGACCTTTGAGGTACTTAAAGATCTTCTTGACAGCATTAATATGGGAAGTAAGTGGAGTGACTTGATGGCGAGAACATACACTCACAACAAAAGTAATATCAGGCCTTGAAGCTGTTAAATACATCAAAGAGCCAATCATTGACCTGTATAAATGAACATTCACAGGTGGATCTGCATCATTGTTGGTCTTTGTCTTTGGAGCTTCATAAGGTGTAGTGGCAGTCCTGACACTCTCCATACCAAATTTCTTCAAGATGTCCCTCACATATTTGTCCTGACTGATAAAGATACCATCAGGTTTCTGCTGAACTTGGAGACCTAAAAAGAAAGTCAACTCCCCCATGGCACTCATCTGAAACTCTCCCTTCATAAGCTCCTCAAACTCCCTGCACCAAGCTTCTTTTGTGGATCCAAAAATAATGTCATCCACATACACTTGCACAAGAATGATATCTATGGAATTCTTCTTAAGGAAAAGTGTCTTATCAATTGCACCTCTTCGATAACCATGCTTCAGCAGAAATGATGAAAGCCTAGCATACCAAGCTCTGGGTGCCTGATGTAGTTCATAGAGAGTTTTGACTACATTGTAAACATGATTAGGATGATCTGGGTCTTCAAATCCTTTAGGTTGAGTGACATAAACCTCCTCTTCTATTTCACCATACAAGAAGGCTCCTTTAACATCCATCTGATAGACCATAAAACCCATATAGGAGGCCTCAACTCTAGCCACAGGTGCAAACACTTCATCATAATCTATCCCCTCCTCTTGTCTATACCCCTGAGCAACTAATCTTGCTTTGTTTTTAATGACAACACCCCTTGCATCTCTCTTATTTTTCAAAATCCATTTAGTCCCAATTGCATACTTGCCATCAGGTAGTGGTACCAAGATCCAAACTTGCTGATTTTGAAATTGTTGCATCTCTTCTTGCATTGCCTCAAGCCAACTTGAGTCTTCAAGAGCCTGATTAACACTGGTTGGTTCCACTTGAGAAAGAAAACAAGCAAACAGACAATGTTCATAGTCTGTGTGATTGTCACTTTGCTGATTTGAGACATAAGAGATAAAAGCCACCTGACCATATTTAGAACTTGCCACAGTACCCCTAGTTCTAACAGGTGCATTAGGATCACCAATAATATTAGACTGTGGATGAGCATTGTTGATCCTTTTAGTAGCAGTGGTGTTGACATCAATGGAGGTATCAAGATTAGTGACAGTAGGTTCAAAATCAGTGTCATAGGAAGGTGAGGTGAAGATGCCCGCTTTGGGTTAATGATGACCAAGATCTGAAGGTTTTGGAAAACGTGTATAAGGTTCTCCAAAGTCTGTTGACACTCTAGTAGAAATAGGAGTAGAAACAGCATGCCTTTCAGCAGATTTGATGATGATAGGAGAAACAGGGTCACTTTCAGCAGAATTGTTGTTTCCAGTGATTGCTTCACTTGCACTCTCCTAGGCATTCCTCTCAGCATCTAGGTTAGCTGCATACTCTTGTTTCTTAAGCCTAGCAAGGTCCTCAGCATAGTGTGAATCATCTTCACTCTCATCATCAAAATCTTTGGAAGTGTCACCTGCAAAATTGTTAGGGGAGAAAGAAGGCACAACAATGGGTTGTTCATCATCTTCAAACTCACTGTCAGAATTAGCATCCATAGTACCTGCATTATTAGTTGGAGACTCTTGAGTACCTGCATGTTGGTTAGCCATATGTCTAGAATAACCCAAATAATCAGTTAAGTAATCAAGGTCAAAAGACCAAACATGACCCTATCCTTGAACATTTGGCTTGTCTTCTAGAAATCTCAGGTTCAAAGTCTCCTCAATCTTCTTAGCAGATAAATTGTAAACCCTGTACGCCTTACTATGAGCTGAATATCCCACAATGTAACCATCATCAGCTTTCTCATCAAATTTGCCCAATGGATCACTTGTATTCAGAATGGTCACTTGACAACCAAAAGGTTTGAGGTAATGAATAGCAGGAACTTTCCCATAGAGAAGTTCATATGGTGTTTTGAAGTGAGGTCTAGTAATGGATACCCTATTCAGTACATAACAAGTTGTGCCAACAGCTTCAGTCCGAAACATGGTGGGTAACTTAGAGTCTGCCATCATTGATCTTGCAGCCTCTATCAAGGTCCTATTCTTCCTTTCTGCCACCCCATTTTGTTGTGGGGTTCTTGGAGTGCTATAGTCCCTTTTGATTCCTTTAGACCTACAGAGTTCTATAAGTATAGCATTCTTGAACTCTGTCCCATTATCACACCGAATTCCTTTAACCTTTTTGTTCAACTGATTTTCAATAAGGGTAATGAAGTCTTTCAACACTGGAGATGTTTCATCTTTGGTCCTTAGAAAGAATACCCAACAAAATCTGCTATAGCCATCAGTGATAACCAGACAAAAATACTTGCGATCAATGCTTCTAACTTGAGTTGGACCAAAAAGATCCATATGAAGCAGCTGAAGAGGTTCAGAAATAATGCTCACAGCAGTAACAACTTTGTATGAGGCTCTGTGTTGCTTTCCTTTGTTGCAGGCAACACAATTATGATCATTGGTGAAAACTTTAGAAGGAAGACCTTCAACAAGACCCAGTTTAGAGAGCTTGTTTATGGTCTTGAAGTTCACATGAGCCATCCTCCTATGCCATTTGGTAGACTCATCTAGGGATGCTTTAGCCACCAAACAAGTTAAGTCACTTTCTGGTTTAACATTAGTTAAGTTGAATGTATATAAATTGTGATTTCGAGGAACTTTCAGCAGAATTGATGTTTCTTCTGGGAGTTTGAAGTCTTTAGATAGCACAAGACATTCATCCTCTGTGAAGAGTACTTTGTTCTTGGTGTCACATATTTGTGAGACTGAGAACAAATTGAAGTGTTGTAGTTCCTTGACATAGTATACATTCTCAAAGTCCAGTTGAGGTGTTTTGATGGTCCCTTTCCCAGTAATTCTTCCATCACTTCCTCTAAAGGTCACATTGCCTCCTCCTTCAACGGGTACAAAGTTGTGCATCATATCTCTATTTCCTGACATACTTCTTGAACAACCACTATCAACAATGCCAACATCTTTATGCTTAAGAGGATGATTCTACAACAACAACAAAAATATACAAATAATTAGTACACTATGGAGGCTCAAGTCATTGCTAACTTGAACCTGCCTTGCGGATCATATGAGGTATGCCATGCAGATGTATAAGATCCACTATTGTTCTTGGGTTTCCATTGAAATTTGGGTCCCTTTTTGTTCCAAGAACAACCTGCTGAGGACTTGACAGCAGTATCCCAATAACCTTTCCCAGCATTCATTGAGTCAACATATCCAGGCCAATAACCATTATTAAAATATGAACTTGTTGGTTGAACATATGGTCTAGCAACTGAACTTCTCCAAGAATAAGGAGAATTAGTATAAGTTGCTTGTGGAACATAAGGTGGTATATTATTAACATTAGTCCACATTGGTCTAGATTTCCTAGAATCATCACACCTACCCATCCTTTGCTCATGATAATCACAATCCTTAATTAAATGAAATTTACTTCCACATACAAAACATGTCTTCTGTTTAGAAGATTTATTCAAACCAAAAGATGTTCTATTACAAGCAGAAGTATTCAAACCAAAACCATGAACATAATTGTTTTTAACAGTATTATTATGCAAAGAATTAAAAAGCAAGTCTTCAGAGGAAACTGTCTTGGAAGTTGGTTCCTTGGCAGCAACTCTGACATGCTTATTGGTAGTCTTGGGTGCAGGCAGGGGTGAAGACTTGGGAAGGGCAGACTTGTCATTTGAATCACACTCTGTAGACCCTTGCTCGGAGGACTTGTCAATGTTAACACAAGAGACAAAGTCATTAGATGAAGTATCAGGGTCTGGCAAGTCTTTTGACTTTTTGCCATATAGATGGTGTGATCCATCGAAGTCAACAGTAATGGAAAGGTCAACGGGCATGTGCTCACCTCTAATAGGTCCACGTACAGCATGTAGGTCACCTTCTTTTACAAAATTAGCTAGGCCTGCTGGTGTAGATTTGCGTGTGTCATCCCTAGCTTCTAACCCTACATACTTCTTAAAGCCTAATCCTATAGAAGTATTTGGAGTTTGACTAGCATAGATGTGACTAGCTAACTTGTTTCCATTTAACAACCATTCTTTATGCCTAGCAATTTCCTCATCTAGATTCTCTTTTAGCTCTAGATTTTCTGACACTACATCTGCTCTCAACTTCTCAGATCTTTTTAACTCATTTTTAGTACATTCGAGATCACATTCTAACACCCTTAACTTCTCATCATAAGCTATTTGATTCTTCTGAAACCAAACCTTTTGTCTTTCTAGAGTTTTTAAAGCCTGTTTATAAGCTTCAACTTCTACATAGCATTCATTATATTTAGGTTTCAAAATATCATAAGCTTCTTTGAGTTCATTATAACGCTCACTACAACCAAACAAACAGTTTTGTACCTTAGAGATGCCCATCAAGGCAATCGGATCATGCCTATCCTCTGAAGTACAGCTTGCAATCAAACCAACATTATCAATAACAGGACCATCATCATTTTCCTGCTCATGTTGCTTCCAGTCCACATTGGTATCAAGAGTGACCAAAGCTGCTGATCCCTTTGAAGTTCTAGCCTCCCTCTAATTCTGCTGATAAGTAGAGTATCTCGTCTCATCACCAACTTTCCTATCTTTGCACTCTCTGGAGAAGTAACCCATCTGTTGACATGTAAAGCAATTGACCTTCCTTTTGTCAAACCTTGCTGGATCTCTTCCTTGGAAGCCAAACCTCCTCCCAGCTTTGCGCTCAAACCTCTTGATTTCCATGGACAGCATAGCCACCTGCCACTTCAGCTTCATCTCTTCCATCTCCAGTGGATCCACCTGTTCGAAATCCTCGTAGGCAAGTTGCTGCTGAGGATCATAATCAGCAAAGAAGGATCCAAGTACATCTTCCATTACACCACCAGATTGAGAACTAGATGGAGTGGTAGTATAGGATGATGATGAGTAAGTTGGACTTGGAGCATGAGACATCTTTGGGGTAGAGGCTCCAACGAACGCTGTGTGACTAGCAGTAGATGATGAACGAAAAGGACTCCTTACATCATGTTCAAGAGCTTTAAGTTTGTTGTACAGTTCATCAAAAGTAAGCATATCCAAACCACCTTTTGCTTTTAAAGCAATGCTCACTTGTAGCCAGGATTGAGGTAAAGACCTCAAGAACTTAGAATTACAATCATCATTATCTGGTTTTGCCTTCAGCTGATTCAACTGACTTAAAATCTTGTGAAATCTGTCATAGCCCTTGTGAATTCCTTCCTCTTCAGAGATTTGAAAATCTTCAAACTGTTGTCTCGGCATCGACTTTCTCATTCTCCTAGACTCCTCATTCCCTCTGAACTTCGCCTTGATTGCTAACCATATGTCCTTAGCATCATTCATGAAGTGAAAATCACCTAAGTGATCCTCAGGAATAGCTTGAAGAAGAATCGTCTTAACTTTGGTTTCTCTCTGAACCGCCAGTATCTCTTCAGCAGATTTGGGAGGAACAAAAGTAAGATTGCCATCAGCATCCGTGGTAGTTCTCTTCAAACTGTTTCCCTTCCTCACTATCTCCCATAGATTCCAATCAATGTTGGAGATCCAGTTTTGCATCTTCATTGCCCAAAGATCATATTCCTCCCTTTTAAGGTAAGGAAACTTAGCATTACTGTTCGAGAGACTTAATTGTTGCAGTTGGGTGGAGTTTTGGTTGTTGGTGATTTCGACATCAACGTCTGATCCAGGCATGGTGAATTTTTTTTGTTGTATGGGTGTTTAGAAAAACCTGTTCTTAGTATCGTAGAGACTCTCACGAGGCTCTGATACCACTTGCTGAAAACTAGCAGACCTTGATAGATCTTGAGCTGGTAGATCGTTAGTATTGCTTATGTAATCACAAACAAACTAAAAGAAAATCTCTACAACTTGTATTCTTTAGCGGAATATAAACACAAGTATACACACAGATAACTAAGAACTCTTCGATCCTCTATGGATCGTTATATTAATAACTCGTAAACTTCTAGTACATAATTCATTCTATTGTGTTCCTTTTATAGACAAGGAACCCTAACTTGTTCTCTAAGAAACGTAAAACTAAATAAGATATACACAATCACTTTCTAATAAAGCTCATGCATATCCTAACTAACTATAGAATATCGGAATACGATCTCCGCAGAAACAAACTAATAACTATAAAACTTCAGCAGAATTATGTCTTCGGCAGAATCCATACACTTCAGTAGAATCCATTCAGCAGTAACTTCAACATAATTCGTACTTCACTTAATTCCCAACAATTTACGATACAATTTTTTTCGCTTTGTGCCCCCTCCTAACTTCGTCCATGTAAAAAAGACAACATTTTTACCATCTTGCGTGACAAGCGGATAATCGGAAGCACTCAAATTAATAAACCAATCCCACTCCCATTTTTTCAACAAAATCGCAGCAGCGTGCAAAGTATTCGCCACCATAGACGGCCCACGATACGTCACCAAATTCGCCTTCTCAATCATCACCACATTCCCAAACCTCACAAAAACCTCATTCCCCTTCACAAACCTCCCTAATTCCATCCGCTCCTCAACCGAAGCCTCACCATCCAAATGCACAACGTAAAGGTTATTCGGATGGTACAATGCGAGTAGAGTTCGTTTTAGTGATTGTCCGTCGTGTTTGGATCTGGAGATTAGGTAGGCGAGACGAGGAGGTGGCGGCGCGTGGGATGGACGAGGGGTGGAGCTTGTGTTCGACGAAGATGGAGGAAGGTGCGGTGGTGAAGCGGCGGAGGAGCGGTGGCGTTAGGGTTCCGGTGGGTGAAGTTAGGGTTCCGATGAGGAGTAAAAAGAGTGTGAGGATTGATGTGATGGTTAGAGGGTAGATGATCCATTTGTGTTTGGGGTGTTGGAGGGTGTTTGGATGTGTGTAATAGTTTTTTAGTTTCTTCATTTTGTTACAGACAATTTGGGGGGTGTTTGGATGGTGTGTGTGAAAATGGGAGTGAAGATGAAGGTGAGGGTGGGAGTAGTAGTTGTTGTTGGTTGAAGGAGACGTGTAAACTGGGATTTGGTGGTGTAATAAATGGTGTGATTAAAGGGATCATGTCTGAATCTCTACGTTATGTTATGTATGTTACTCACTCAATTATAGAGCTAAATCAGTCAAATTAGAGCACAAGGTATCTTAGCACGGTAGATAAATAAGACATGTTATTGTTATTTTTATGTAATCTCAACGTCACATCATACTCTTTTAATAACATATCATTAACTCAAATACCTCTTTCTCATAACACATCACTAACATGTTATTAGGTTGTATTTTTTTTATTTAAAAACAAAAACATTTATTTGTTTTCACTTTATTTTAAAACAAACACATTTCATTTTATACATTTAAACCAAATTTCATATATTTAAAAGATTAAAAAAAATAATAATAACTTAAGGACTAAAATTGCAAACATATTAAAGACTAACGGTATAAAAAGATGTCAATTAGACTTAAAATGTAAACATACAAAACAGTAAGGTGTAAAATGAAAAAGTAAAAAAATATACACTATTCATCTTCTTCCTTGCTATCCTTCTCCATCGCTAACCTAAAAAAATAAAAAATAAATAAAAATAAATAAATCAAGCACAAAATCAAAAAGAAGAATAAAAGATACACAAATATGCGTTTGGTGTGAGCCAGTCTAGCAACTCAAACGCATTTGGCACAAAATTGGCATGATGCACGGTAAGGCGTTTGGCGAGCCATTCGTCCCAAAATGTTGCTTTTGGCGTGTGATTCAACACCGTACCGAGTGCTCTTAGTTCTCGACTTTATAACTTTTCCCAATCTAAGTACTCCCGTATTTTTGACACATTATTAGTACTAGACTTTGGTTAACATTTTATTTACCATGTCAACGAAAAAAAAATCTCACATGGCATATTACTCATCACTTATAAAGTACAATAAGCGAGGACCCACTTTCCCACGACCGACAATGGTTTTTGCCCGACGTTCATAACCATCCGTTTTTGAACCCTATCCGCTCTTATCCTTCTCTTTCACCACTCACATCCTCTATTCCGGTCTAGATCCGTAGGGTTAGGTCCTCACGGTTTGTTAATCTTGCTCCGATCTAAGCTAATGAATAGTCCTCTCCACCTCTCATGCTTAATCCAAGCTAATGAATAGTGCACTCCACCTCATGCTTAATGATCTTGGTGTTGTGTTATTGCATGGAAGCCACCTATTTATCTCAACAAACATATACCAAACTGTTGGGAATTATGTGAAGTACGAATTATGCTGATGTTACTGCTGAATGGATTCTACTGAAGTGTATGGATTCTGCCGAAGACATAATTCTGCTGAAGTTTTATAGTTATTAGTTTGTTTATGCGGAGATAGTATTCCGATATTCTATAGTTAGTTAGGATATGCATGAGCTTTATTAGGAAGTGATTGTGTATATCTTATTTAGTTTTACGTTTCTTAGAGAACAAGTTAGGGTTCCTTGTTTATAAAAGGAACACAATAGAATGAATTATGTACTAGAAGTTTACGAGTTATTAATATAACGATCCATAGAGGATCGAAGAGTTCTTAGTTATTTGTGTTTATACTTGTGTTTATATTCCGCTAAAGAATACAAGTTGTAGAGATTTTCTTTTAGTTTGTTTGTGATTACATAAGCAATACTAACCATCTACGAGCTCAAGATCTATCAAGGTCTGCTAGTTTTCAACACAAACATATATGTATCTATATCTGTGTGGCGTTTTCTCTCTCTCTCTCAAAGATTTTTGCGTTTGGCGGCCTCTCTCTCTCTCTCTCTCTCTCATACGATTGTGTCTCTTTGATTGATATGTGAAGGTCGGTGATTCACTTTCGATTGGGTGTGGGTTTTAGATTGTTGTATGAATCAATATTTGAATCATAATTAGTTTAGTGCATGTAAATTTAGTTAAATAGTTTATAAATTTGGTTATAAAGCAACGATTTTGGATATGATACGGGTTTTTAATTTTTAAGCTTTTGTGAGATGGATTTTGTTTGATTTGGTGTAAAAACTGAATCTTCATGCTTAAGTTTGTTAATTTTGTGATTGTTTATTGATTTAAATGGGTTTTAATAGCGTATCAATATTAATGGCCCAAGCCCATTAAATCACACGCTCGGATCCACCAAGGTCCAATCAAATACTCGATGAAAGACCGAATTAAATAACGTAGAGCCTGGAAAGACCTCTCAGGTCTGACTGAGTAAAGACAATGCTATTGCTCCCCAACTGGAATTAGCGGTCATGATGTATCATCTGCATCGCACAGTGGTGACACACAATAAGCACTACTACGAGCTAAAGGATGAATGACATATTTTCTCCTTGTATGCTCTCGGATGATCGACACCTGGCTCCCTGGCAGTCGTTGGTCATCCCACAAGGGTTTATCTCTAAACCCTACAAGCCTCTTTATAAAATGAGAGCAACACTCAGTATCACATAATTTTTCACACACTTGCGCAAATACTGCTTCACAGCATTGTAGTATGGTTCTTGTTTAAGTGTTACCCGAGCTTCTTGATCTACATCAATCTCATCGGGTCCTTACCGTTCAACACGGGAAACCAAACAACAAAACCATTCTCATCCCATATCTAAACCGATTTACATACCATACGTAAACACGGCGCCATCCGTGGGGACATGATACAAAATAGCCATAAAGTTTTTGAAAATTTTCACCTATTTTCATTCATTTATCACTAAAAAATCCGAAGATTTTTCCTTCAAACTACTAGTTTCTCGGTTAAACATGGCTGGTGACGAATACCCTACAACTTCAGAGACAACCAAAAACCACCTCGGAACTATCCGAGTGGAAAACCTCGCTCACATAAAGAAAATCCTAGAAATATCCGAAAACGAGACTCACCAACCACCTGAAAACAACACGAAGAAACCTACGAGGAATATACGTACGACAATTGACCTTATAGTCATGCGCATGTCGCTCCTCTCAAGGATGTCGACACGGTTCTTTAGGAGATACCACTCTCCCATGTCACTTATGCAAGCTCGAAAATCGAAAGCACATGGGTTCAGGGGGTAGTGAGGAATGCTGGAGGATGTCGGGAAAAAGGTCCAACAAACATGCAAATAAGGTCACGCTACACACACTTATCGAGAAAAACTCAGGTAAACGCATACCAACTCACTTGTCCTTTGTAACACCCCTAAAAATGGATCGCAACGGAAGACAATGTCACTAGAGTGCTACTTCATAGTATAAAGTTACAAGTTATACTGAACGACTTTATATGAGATGCTTTAAAAAGTTACCATTCAATAAATGAAATTTGAATTACAACAAGAGGTCCCAAAGTGTTAAGTTATATAAATATTTTTAAAACATTATCGAATGATAAGATAGTGCTTCCAAAATATTCAAATGCCATGCGCCTCAAATACTCCAAATGCAAGCTATCGCCTAACAAACCTGAGAGATACATGCTAAAAAGTCAACGAAAAGATGGTGAGTTCATAGGTTTTATTGAAAACAACGTAGAGTAAAAGTATAGTGGGTTCAATAGAAAGTTTTATAACCATTTTGTCACTCAAAATGTCATGAAAACAAAAGTTTACCTTTAAGTAAACTAGTATTGTGGACCACATGGTTTTCGGGAGTGATTATTGTACGCATATAATATAAAGTTAAGTATTTAGTGACCAATGCTTCACTCACAATTAAGTATGCAAGTAAGTGCACATAGTATAAAGGCCCGGGAAGTGTTTAACCCTCAACACTTAGATTCCGACATGGTATACGTTCATTTTCCTATCCAGTCAACCCGAATAGGGGAGTCACCCCAATAGAAAAGTTGGTATTCACCATACTACATGCAGTTCAAAAGGTAGTTCTAAGCACATCCGATACATGTCCTAATAGATAGGCCCATGAAATAGGTTCTATCGAACTACCGGTACACAGGTAGAATGTCAAAATGGTCGATCGAGCTAAGTGAACAAAAAATCACCTTTGGATCTAGACACTTAATTAAAGGGCAAATTATGAAAAATTTTCTCGTCGAAATCGATACATCAACTCCAACAATACCAGGCAAGAAGTCGAAAACACAGCTAACACCCACGGGCCTCGATGACAAAACCTGGACTTTACACACTAACACAACATCATGTAAAAAAGGTTAAGGGGCAAGGTTAGTGCTTACAAGCCCATTTGGGCACGACTTCACGTATGCCCTGAAGTTCAATTTCAAAACCACGAACAATGAGTCAGAGTACGAAGCACTGCTAGCAGGTTTACACATAGCAAAAACAATAGAGGTAAAAGAGATCAAGGTATTCACAAACTCCTTATTAGTAGCCTCACAGGTACGGGGTGAATATGCTGCTAACGAGGATCCAATGAAGCTATATTTAGCACTAGTAAACCAGCTCTTGCCATAATTCGTATCTTCCTTAATCACACAAATCCCTAAGGGACAAAACCAACGAGCAGACGCTATAAGAAAACTTATTGCTCTTACTTTCAAATAGAAGTCATAAACGATAAATCCATCCTCCAACCCGAAGAAGTATCACAGGTCGAGAAAAATGACACTTAGATTACTCTTATTTTCAACTGGCTATCTCAAGATATTTTGCCACCTGACAAAGTGGAGGCACTAAGAATCATAAGGAAGTCCATCATGTACTCCATCAAGGATGGCACTTTATACCACAAAACATATAGAGGTCCAATGGCAAGGTGTGTTGGACCAATAGAAGCACGAAAAATCATTCAAGACGTTCACAATGGAATGTGCGGCAAACACTCAGGGTCATACGCTGTAGCAGCTAAAGCAATCAGGATGGGTTATTACTGGCCAACAGTAAATCAAGACGCAGAGGCTAAGCTCAAAACATGCCAAGAGAGTCATACTTATGCCAACATTCAAGGCGTTCCAAAACACAACCTCGTCCCCATTACTGCACCCTGGCCATTCCATCAATGAGGAATCGATATATGCGGATAATTCCCAGTTGCCACTGGAAATGTCAAACATATAATTGTAGCACTAGATTACTTCACCAAGTGGGTTGAAGCAAAACCGCTGGCCTTCATCACTTCAAGAAAAGTCTTAACCATTGTCTATGATCAAATCATCACTCGATTCGGCATGCTACAAACACTCATAACTAACAACACCCCATTTATCGACAAACCATTCAAATCATGGTGCGAAAACCAGGGTATCCATAGAGCTACTATAGGTTGTTGATTCCCTTTGCTATTGACTTCAACCCACTCCGATGTTCGTCTCTTATTTGGTGTTGCAGATTCATTATTTGGCTTTGACGACACAAGAGGTTTTACATGGTTTAGTTTTTGGGAGAATGATCTTGGAAGATTTCGAGAATGACAAACGGTAAAGAGTTGAAGTATGTGTTGGGAAATGCAGTACTGACTCAAGTAGTGCCCTCAACATTTTCATCATCATCATCATTGGGATTAGATGATGAGGCATGAGAGGAGGACCCTGGAAACATAGATCTTCTAGACCCTAATCTGACCTTGTCTTCCACTCAATATTATGAGTGAGTAGAAGCATCACATGAATAATATATAATCTACCCACATCAGGTCAGGGTAGTCATGCATGACTCGATAGAAAAGACTAGTCAATAACATGCCGTATGGCAAGTTTATCCTCGCCTTGCTTTTGACAAACTCAATTCTATTAGCTATGAAAAATGCAAGATTGAATGGCGTAAAGGTAGCCACACAATAGAGCATGTAACCCAGATAGGCAGGAAGATGATCTCAATTGCCACCAAGACAGAATGCATTCTCGCGAATGATCTCAGCCCAATTTTTCATGTTGTCGACAACCTCTCTTGTAAGGATTTGGTTGTTTTCAACCAAAATTCTTTCGCCTATATACGTCCGAGTGAAAGGTTCAATTCTGTCATTTTGGATATAGCCTTTGATTTCACTTGGTGAGGGAGGATTGGTGGCATATGGTCCATGTGGAAAACTAGAAGGGGGGGGTTGAATAGTTTTGCCGATTTTAAGTTGATTTCAAAAACTTTAGATCCGCTATTATGTGAAGTCGTATGGATGTTGAGAACGTATAGATCTAATGATAATGCAAGAAAATAAATAAAGATAAGGGATAGAAATGACACAACCGATTTATAGTGGTTCGGCTACAAGGACACCTTCCTTGCCCTACTCCACTCCCCGAGTCACCTACTCGAGAGTTCAAGCACTATGTCAACAAACTCCTTCACTTGGCGGAGAAGCCTTCACAACGTTGCTTACACTTTTTCCGGTACAAAGCTAGATACAGAGTCCGTAGCACAGTGGACCAAACCAACACAACTATTACACAACAAATATGTGAAATATCAAATACAAGATCTTCGCTACAGAAATCTTGTGGAGTGACAAATCAATCAAGGACCCCTTGGTTGGATGACTTGTAGAATGCTCGTGATCTCGCCTTAGAGAAGGACCTATATGAGGATCACAAATAGAAAGAAAGATGAACAACTCTCTAGATCAAGTGATCTATATGTTAGAAGAGAATGAGAGTGTATGAGAGATTTAGTAAGAAGAGAGGTGAGTTAGAATGAAGAAATGGCTCTCTATTTATAGGCAAATTTCCTCACTGTTCCCCGGATCCCACGGACCCCTTCCACTTGGGATCCGTCTAGTGTAAACTTAGGGATCCGTGGAACGCTCCTCTTTGCCCATATGTTTTTTGGTTATGGGTCATGGGTTATGGGTTGGTCCATGGGTTTTCTTTAGATTCAATGTATCTAAGTATACATTGTATCTAGTCTTTTTGGGTATGGGTTAAGATCCATGGGTTATGGTCCATGGGTTATGGTTTTTACCCATCCTAATAAACTATTACAACAAATGCTTAATTACTACATTTTTGTATTTAAAAGACTATATGTAAATGCTTTACAAAAATAACATGTATCCTTATAATTATACTTAAGACAACATTATATTTATTATCAACAAAACACAAAGAGATCGCAAAATATTAATAAACATTTTTACGATTTATTTGTATTAACAATCTCCCCCTTTTTGTTGATGACAAAACATAATGTCATGATGAGTAAAACTTAAGAATATATGTAAGTTTTGAAAGCCCCTAAGCTAAGTTTTGCTTATTCTCCCCCTTTTTATCGAAACAAAAAGTTAACCCTTGGAGGAAAAAGTAGTCTATGTATTTCTTACTCCCCCTTGACGGTAGCTCCCCCTTGTTTGGGGCGTCAAGTGAAGAAAAATAAAAATCCTACAAAAAGAAAGGTTAGTAACATGCTTAAATGATCTTGTGGTTGCCGAGAATCAAGATTGGGAGCCAAGGTATGTAAACAAGGCCTTGTAATAAAACGAAAAATTGTTGTGGTAGTTATGCCACTTACAAGCATGTAAAAATAAGAACAAGACTTGTTCTTGAAAATGACTTCAAAAGAAAAATAATACTAAAAGTGAAAAATAGTAGTAGTGATTCCTTCCATGCTTGCATAAGGTTATGGATGGAGGTTTTGATGAGTAATGGTATTGATGCGATCAAGGATGAGGTTGAGTATGAAACGCATTTCTTCCCTAACTTCTATTGCAATTTCCCTAGTGGATTGGCAATGTTCACAATGTAAATGATGTGGGTAATGAGTGCGGAAGTTTTCCGGGTTGTTTTGATTTGAGTTATGCGGAAGTTGTGGTGGAAAAATAGGAAAATATGAGTCAATATCCGGAATGTTTGTAAATGGTGGTGGAAAAGAACCTAGATGTTCTTGTAATGTGATGGGAGCTAATGGTGGTGATGTTTCAAGATCTTGAAAAATAGTATTTGGTGATGTGGGGGGTGTTGAAAAGACTATTTCTTTTTCTTTAGGTTGGGTAGATATTGTTGGAGTCTTAAGGAGTTCCAAAAGAGTGATTTTAGGTGGTGATGAAGTTGGTGTACTTGTTGGTGATGAGGGAGGTGCTATAATGGAAGCATCTTGTGGTGAGTTATTTGTTGAGGATGAATCATTTGAGGTTGGTTTTGCTAAACAACAAGATCGGATACTAATCCGTGCGGATATCCTAGAGTTAGATTGTGGTATTTTGGATGGTGGTAGTACAAATGTTTGGGTATCATGAAGATTATTGTTTGTACTAGGTGATTCATCTAGAGGGTTTTTGGATGACATGGTGTATTGTGTATGTGAGGATGAGATGGATTATGCAAGCATTTTGGGAGTTCTATATATAGAGAAAGAAACAAAGCATTGTAATGAATGCTTGACCCAAAATGTGGATTAAAATCTAATGATTAGATATGAATTCAAGGCATGCGATCATGAGAACACAAGCATTAAAAAGCATACTCCAAAAAATGAAACAAATGTAGATTTTTCATCCAAAGTGAAAAAATAAGAAGGTAAAATCAGCTTCTGTTCCACGGTTCCCACGGATCCTTCCCTTGAGGGATCCGTCCAGCATGAAGGCTGGGATCCGTGGGTCTGGTGATTCAGGCAGCACAAAATTTTCCTTTTGAAAACATTTTTGCCTATTGTGTGCCTATATGCAAACTATTTGGAGTTGCGATTATCTCGACCTCTAAAAGAAATAGAAAATAAACTAGAAGTATAAAAACATCCTATTGAGATAACCCGAAAACACATATTTAGTACATAAGTACGTAATTTTGTGTTGTCAATGCTCCTAATTCATTGTTGCTTAAATAAATGTACCCGAAAACACATATTAGTTATGTGTCCCCTTTAGCATTCAAAAAACATGAGATGCAATGAAAACGGGGTTTTTACTTTGTATTAATAATGAAAAAGTGATTTGTCCTATACGTGAGAAATTGCTTTTGTGAAATTGATACGGGAAGGTATCATCCTTTTGGAAAACATTGTGAAAGTAAGTTTTCTTTGAAAATGTGTAAACAAAATAAGAAAGCTATAAGTGGAAAACTCATCTTGGGTTTTGAAAATTCCCGTATTGTTTGTGAGTTGTGCGTGAAATAGAGATCCTAGACTCAGAAAGAAGAAAGGCTAGTGTTTACATACCTTGTAGAGTCAAATAAGTTACGACGTGTGTTCCATTAGACCAAGACCAAGACAAAGTAGGTTGAATTGTTCCCACTTCAACGGTTTGGTGAGGACGTCGGCTATGTTATCTTTGGATGCTACCTTCTCAATAGAAATGTTCCCTTTTTGAACATTGTCTCTTAAGAAGTGGTGACGAATCTCTATATGCTTTGTGCAAGAATGCAATACCAGATTCTTGCTTAAGTCGATGGCACCTTTGTTGTCACATAGAATGGCTATGTCGCTTAGATGAATGCCATAGTCTACTAACGCTTGTTTCATCCATAGTGCTTGTTGGCATGCTTTGCCGGCGGAGACGTACTCGGCTTCGGTTGTTGATATTGCTAGTGCCGTTTGTTTCTTAGAAAACCATGATGTTAAACAACATCCCATGAAAGTACACACCCCACTTGTACTTTTTTTATCAACGTAATCACCTGCATGGTCAGAATCTGCATATACAATTGTTTCTACTCCTGTGCCCTTAGGATACCATAATCCTAATTGTGTTGTACCCTTAATGTATCTAAATATTCTTTTTACGGCTTCTAGGTGTGATGTTTTGGGGTCTTCTTGAAACCTATCACATAAGCAAACACTAACCATGATATCTGGCCTACTTGCCGTGAGGTAGAGGAGGCTACCTATCATGCCACGATATTTAGTATTATCTACGGATTCGCCGTCTTCATCTTTTGTGAGTTTGGTGTCGGATGACATTGGTGTCCTAATTGGTTTCGACTCTTCTAGACCAAATTTCTTTAACATCTCCTTTATGTATTTAGCTTGATTGAAGAAGATACCATCTTCTACTTGTTTAATTTGTAGACCAAGAAAGAAACTAAGTTCTCCCATCATACTCATCTCGAACTCGTCATGCATGATTTTAGAGAAATCATCACACATGTCTTGACAAGTGGATCCGAATATAATATCATCTACGTATATTTGTACTATGATTATGTGTGACTCTCTTTTCTTAGTAAAAAGTGTGTTGTCAATTAACCTCATGGTATAGTTGTGTTTAATTAAAAAGGACTTGAGTCTATCATACCAAGCTTTTGGAGCTTGCTTAAGACCATAAAGGGCTTTCTTTAATTTATAAACATGTTTGGGTTTTTCAAAATCGATGAAGCCCGGAGGTTGAGCTACATATACTTCTTCATTAATGAAACCATTTAGAAAAGCGCTTTTGACATCCATTTGATAAAGCTTTAGATCATTAGCACAAGCATACACAAGAAGTATTCTTATAGACTCTAATCTAGCCACAGGGGCGTAGGTCTCATCAAAGTCTATTCCTTCTTGTTGGTTATACCCTTGAGCAACGAGTCTAGCCTTGTTCCTAGACACTACTCCGTTTGCATCTAATTTGTTCTTATAAACCCATTTTGTTCCTATTATGGTTTGATTACTAGGTGGAGGGACAAGTGTCCAAACATCATTAGAAACAAATTGATTTAGTTCTTCTTGCATAGCCATTACCCAACTTTCATCTTTTATGGCTTCTTGTGTGTTCTTAGGTTCTATGGTTGAAACAAAACAAAACAAGCTACTTTGGTTTTGAACTTGAGACCTTAATGTTCGTTCGTTTAGCTTTCCTATGACCTTATCTACGGGGTGATCTTTGGACTCTTTAATGTTTATGATTTCACCATTTAGAGGTTCTTCTTCTTCATTTATCTTTTTCTTCATTACAATAGCTTCACTTTCTATGATCTCGTCATCGACAAGAGGTGGAGAGGGTTTGGGTGGACTTTCATCAAATTTTATGTTTAGTGACTCTTCTACCTTCATTTTTTCTTTGTTTAATATGACGTAAGCTTTGCTATTTGGCGAGTAACCTAGAAAGATACCTTCGGTTGATTTAGGATCAAATTTTGTAAGGTAATCTTTAGTGTTAAGAATGAAGCATTTGCTTCCAAAGACTCTAAAGTGATTTAACGTAGGCTTTTTGCCTCGGAGTAACTCATATGGAGTTTTACCTAAGATTGGTCTAATTAAGACTCGATTGAGTATGTACGTTGAAGTATCAACGACATTACACCAAAATTTTTGAGGTATGGATTGTTCATTAAGCATGGTTCTACTCATTTCTTGAAGGGTTCAATTCTTTCTTTCTACTACCCCATTCGATTGTGGAGTGCGTGGAGCCGAGAAGTTGTGAGTAATACCATTAGCGTCACAAAAGGCTCCAAATTGCACTTCATTATCGAATTCCCTACCATGATCCGTCCTAATAGACACTATAGGATTTCCTAGTTGTCTTTGGATCTTTTGGCTTAATATTTCAAAGTAATTAAAGGTTTCTGTTTTGTTCTTTAAAAATTTTGTCCATGTATACCTAGAGTAGTCATCCACTATTACCAAAGTGTAGTAGTTGCTTCCATAACTTTGGATAGCGGATAAACCAAATAAATCCATATGTAGTAATTCTAGACACCTAGTTGTGGACACCATGTTTTTAGCTTTATGACTCGAATGAGCTTGTTTACCTACATTACAAGCATCACAAAAATGATGTTCATATTTTAACTTAGGTAGATCTCTTACTAGATCTTTGGATGATAGCGATTGAAGAAGTCGCATGTTGGCGTGACCCAATCTTCGATGCCATAAGGTCGAAGTATCATCCATAGAGGTAAGACATAGTTTGTCTTTAGGTTCATTACTGATTTTAATGACATAGACTCCATGTTTCCTAATTCCTGTTCCTATGGTTATGCCATTTTTAAGTATCTTACTACCGGTTTCGGTAAAAAGTACGTTGCACTTTTTATCACATATTTGTCCTATACTTAAGAGGTTAAAGTTTAGGTTTTCTACGTGACACACATCGTTAATGGTTAGAGATTTTTTAGAAACCGTACCTTTACCGATGATTCCACTTTTGCTATTTCCAAACACCACATTACCTCCATTTACGGATTCATATGTGGAGAATAGATTTCTATTGCCGGTCATGTGCCTCGTGCACCCGCTATCCTTGACCCATTCATCGCGGTCTAGGTCGACCTTTAAGCACACCTAAAACAATAATAAACTCTAAAGTTTGGTCCCCATTTGTTCATGGGTCCATTAGTGTTAAACATTCCATTTATGTTAGACATGTATGGATAAGATGAGTATGCATTCCATGGAGCAAAGTTTTGAAAAGAAAAACCGTTTTGCATATTAGGGTTCCATCCCATTTGATGGTTACTTCTTGGATAAACGTTATTAGGTCTCCTAGATGCATTATGTTTTTGAAAAGATGGTGCTTTGTTTCTTGCAAACGTAGGATTATATTTTGGAGGTGGATGTCTAGTGGTGACATGAGTTGGTTTCTTCCTATTAAAGATAACGAACTCAGTTCTAGATGAAGAAGCTATGTTATTACCACTAGTTGTCACAGCAGATCCACGGATCCCTGTCTGTCTACTAGCCGGTTCCCTTTTTGGGGGATCCGTGGGATCCGCCACAACAGTGGCTGGTTTTTCTAGTTCTTTAACAAATTTTGTTTCTTTACTTTCACTAGTTGATGGATCAAGTTGTTGAATACCTAGACCCTTTTGGTTGTTACCGGTTTTAACACCATCGAGTATTGTATCTAAGGTGTTCGTACTCATTCTAGCAATTTTAGAATCTAAATGATCAATTAGTGTTTGAAGTTGAACGCAAAGTTCACATTCACCACTCGCTATTTTACCATTTTCTAAACGTTTTAGCTTTGCTTTTAATTTTATGACTTCTTTATCTAAACGTTGGTTTTGACTCTTTAAAAGCTTGTTTTTGTTGATTAGTTTTAAGCTAATATTGCATAGTTTATCATATTCGTTATGCAATGAGTCGTCATCAAGTGATGAGCTACTATAGTATTCGTGACATACCTCGTCATTTGCCATGAGACAAATTTTTTTCGTCCTCCTCATCGCTCATTCCCCACGTGCCGCTCACGAACGCCTTTTGATCATCCCGTTTGGGACACTTACTAATAAAGAGGTTTGGGTCCTCACATTTAAAGCAAGTACGATCATCTTTTGGCTTTTCTTCCTCTTTGCTTTTCCGAAAGCCTTTCTTATCGTCATACGGTTGTTTGACGTATCTTCCCTTTCTTCTAAAGAACTTTTTAAAGTCCCTTACCGCCATAGCGTACTCCTCGTCGTCACTACCCGAGGAAGAGTTCTCTTCATCGCTTGAAGCCTTTTTGGCTTTTAAGGCAAGAGATTTGTGTTTCTCTTTTACCTTTGAGGCTTCGGAATCTTTAGCAAGAACAAGCTCGTATACTTTTAGATTGCCTATGAGTTCATCGAGGGTGAGAGTTGTCAAATCTTTTGACTCTTCGATCGCCGTCAACTTAGATCTCCACTTCGATGAAAGTGCCCTTAGATATCTCCTAACATGGTTACGGCTAGAGAAAGATTCATCAAGTGCTTGTAGAGATGTAATAATAGTATTAAAGTTAGCAAATGAATGATCTATAGTTTCCTCATCCGATATTGAAAATTGTTCATATTGTTGAACAAATAAATCAATTTTATTATTTTTAACTTGTTCGTTGCCTTGATGAGTTACAACTAAAGAATTTCAAATTTCTTTAGAGGTTTTGAGTAAAGAAATTCTTTCAAATTCCTTTTTCGGTAAAGCATTATATAAAACCATTTTTGCTTCACTATTTTTAGAAAGCTTTTTCTTCATTTCATCATTTAGTTTATCATGAGGTATGTTAACTAAATTTCCCTTATCATCATTTGAGGTAGCCTCAAAATCACCTTCAACAATAATGTACCAAAGATCAATATCTTTGGACTTCACATATGTTTCGAATCTATTTTTCCAATATATAAAACCATTAGTTTCAAGTAGTGGTGGTCGTTGCATAGATTGCCCTTCCTTATAATTTTCAGAACCTAGAGTGATCGAAAAGTTTTTAAAATACAATTTTACTTTAAAACTTTTATAAACTTAGCTCTTGATGCCAATTGTGGAAAACTAGAAGGGGGTTGAATAGTTTTGCCGATTTTAAGTTGATTTCAAAAACTTTAGATCCGATATTATGTGAAGTCGTATGGATGTTGAGAACGTATAGATCTAATGATAATGCAAGAAAATAAATAAAGATAAGGGATAGAAATGACACAACCGATTTATAGTGGTTTGGCTACAAGGACACCTTCCTTGCCCTACTCCACTCCCCGAGTCACCTACTCGAGAGTTCAAGCACTATGTCAACAAACTCCTTCACTTGGCGGAGAAGCCTTCACAACGTTGCTTACACTTTTTCCGGTACAAAGCTAGATACCGAGTCCGTAGCACAGTGGACCAAACCAACACAACTATTACACAACAAATATGTGAAATATCAAATACAAGATCTTCGCTACAGAAATCTTGCGGAGTGACAAATCAATCAAGGACCCTTGCTTGGATGACTTGTAGAATGCTCGTGATCTCGCCTTAGAGAAGGACCTATATGAGGATCACAAATAGAAAGAAAGATGAACAACTCTCTAGATCAAGTGATCTATATGTTAGAAGAGAATGAGAGTGTATGAGAGATTTAGTAAGAAGAGAGGTGAGTTAGAATGAAGAAATGACTCTCTATTTATAGGCAAATTTCCTCACTGTTCCCCGAATCCCACGGATCCCTTCCACTTGGGATCCGTCTAGTGTAAACTTAGGGATCCGTGGAACGCTCCTCTTTGCCCATATGTTTTTTGGTTATGGGTCATGGGTTATGGGTTGGTCCATGGGTTTTCTTTAGATTCAATGTATCTAAGTATACATTGTATCTAGTCTTCTTGGGTATGGGTTAAGATCCATGGGTTATGGTTTTTACCCATCCTAATAAACTATTACAACAAATGCTTAATTACTACATTTTTGTATTTAAAAGACTATATGTAAATGCTTTACAAAAATAACATGTATCCTTATAATTATACTTAAGACAACATTATATTTGTTATCAACAAAACACAAAGAGATCGCAAAATATTAATAAACGTTTTTACGGTTTATTTGTATTAACATTCCATTTGAAGGTGAGCTCCTGGATAGAGCATCAAGGCTCCATTCATTTGAGAATGAGAAATGCCCTTCAGTGGGAATGACGAGAATTTGACTGAAGACAGAAAGAGGGTAGGATATGAGTTGGTTTTGAATTATGAAACGGACATGCGTTTTACCCTCCGAATTGAAGTGTATGTTGTGCTATAGAACTCTAGAACAAAGCGCATAACGATTTGCTCATTGATTTAGTAGAGACAATCGAAGTCAATTTTCCCGAACATAGCATTAAGATAACTCATGTCGTTATAGTCTTGAAAGACTACACGACCTTCATGGAAGTAGCGCCTTTCAATAAATTGGAAATCATATGAAAGAGGAGGATTGTAAAAAGTAGAAAGAATGGGGATATAATAGCGAGTATCTTGGTGATCAATAGCGGTAGATTTAGGCATTTTCACCTATTACTTGAGAAGTACATTATTAACAACATGTTAAAAAAAATATATGTATTGAGTGTTTATGCATTTTATGTTTACAATTTATAAGATAAACCAAACATTCATCAATTCAATTTTAACTTGACAAACCATGTTTGAAAAGTTTATTATGAAATTTTTTATTCATGGTGATGCATGGTTGAGAAAACGTTTTTGAGATGTATTAACAATGCATAATTACGTTTCTGTTATGTTCCTAATCATGATGAATTACTACAACTCGAATTGGGGATTACCATATATTTTGACACTTTTCAAAACACACTTATTTGGATAAATACTACATCTAGGTGAGTGATAATGATATTAAATTATTAAGTTTTAATGTTAATTTCAATCAATTACAAGAAAAATCGATAATCCCCAATTTTTGATTTAATGTTCATATAAACCTAGACTTGATTTAACAAAAAAATTGATGAAATGACTTACAGTTGATGATTAGAGTGAAGGAGTGAGTGATAATCTTTGATTGTTGAGTTAAGTTTTAGTGGTGGAATTATGGATTTGAGTGGTTTTAGTTTTCTTTGTTACTGCTACTGCAAGAGGGAGTGTTTGGGTTTGCTTTCTGGAAGAGCAAGAGAAAAAAGGGGTATTAGCATAAAAACCCATACGGTCCTTTAAATATAAGGGACCATCTCCGGGACCGTCTCCAACTGGGGGACCGTCGCCAGTAGAAGGTTTTTGAGAGATTAAAAATTTTGTGATAATTTTAACTGGAGTTTTTATAAAAAGAAATTTTTACATGTGGTTGAAATGATATGACACCATAAAGTGAGAAAGTGTATTTTAGAAAAGACGAGGAATAGGAGAAATGGAGAAAACGAATCTTAAGCATCTAAGACACTTTAAGAGATACGCATGAATAGTTTAAGGGAATGGGTGTTGAGGAGAATCGAGACAGAAGAAATAGAATAGACTAGTTTTTGGTTAATGGGTTGACGTGACATGGAATATAGTGTTGAAATAGAGTCGAGACAGAAGAGGTATAGAAGACACGATGTTTTGACACGGAATAGAGTATCGAGTCATGAGGAGAACGATAGAAGTAAGTGTCGGAGAGAAATTAAGATTAGAGAGAGACCAAAAATTGACAAGATGAGTTTTAGGAGTCCAAGATACGGAGGAATGTGAGTGGTTTGAATTGACGTATAATTTGAGATAAAAGTAGGAGCAGAAATAGAACAATATCGATAAAGGAGGTAAGATTCAAATGCAAGATTTACACCAGGTTGAGCTGAAGTCATCATTGTGAATGAGGACATAGTGGTTAAGAGTTTGTATCATCCATAGTGATTAATAGACATGCATTTCTGGTGATTACACACTCAGCTTTGATAGTGCTGTAGCGAGAGCAACTTGTTTCTCTCGAAAACTAAAGATCGTTGAACAAGTATTGCTTAAGCTTCCCCCAAACTTTCTCAATTTGTCAGAGACAACATATATTGTGATTTATATGCCGATGCTTTTAGGATACAATCCTAAATACATAGTGTCTTTAATTGTGTTAAGGAATATAATTTACCACTTTAGAAAGATTCTGACAAGGACTTAAAACATAAGCTTTTAGGGGGTCATTTAAGCCCTAAATCGACCATTTTTATATCCGTTACTGCTTAATTTCGTTCCTTTTCACTTTTTAGGTCTCTTGGAAGCAAAATGCTGGAATGAAGCATATTTGCACGAAAAGGAGCAAATACATGAAGAAAATGGCAAAGTCAAGATCGAAACCACTCAAAGCTAATCAACAGTACCTGATGGCGTCCCAATTAATGGGCGACACCGTCCCTCCATGACGACTTGATCAAAACATGCACGCGACGGCTCAGTGGAAATTTTGGTCAAATAACCTGACGGCGTCACCACTTAAAGAATAAGGGAGTCACTCATAATTTTCAACTCATACGGCCCAGATCTAGAATCAAGACGATGTCCCAACTGAAGCCCAACGGCGTCACAACTCTAAGGTGACGCCATCCCATCGATGAATTGGCCCAGACGAAACCCTAATGACGGCGAGCTGACGGCGTCCCATGCAAAAGGTGACGCCGTCGCATTTGTAAATCTATATATAGAATTCGATTTTTCTGCATTTAGGGAGGTAGACTTTTGGAGAAAAAAACCCTAAATCATTTTTAGTCCGAATTGGACAGTATCTTAGGGTCCCATACCCTATTTTACACATCGAGATAAGTATTTTAATCCAAAGTAACATTATGTCTATCCCTTATTCGATTGATTGTGTGTACGCTTGCTTTTTTACCATGTCTAGCTAAATTTCTTGTCTGTTTGCTTAGATCTATGAAACCTAGTTATTGATTATTGTTACATTGTTTCTTATCTTAATTATAAATTGGCTTATGAGTGCAACTAGGCATCATTCGTTGTATTTAATACTTGAGTATGCTTTATGAGGATATGGGCTATGGATGAAATAGCCAAGGCTTGCCGATTCCGTAGGTTGTATAAGAGAGATAACCTCAAAGAACTAGGGACTACGCATCGACCTTAGGAATACAACGTGTTAAGATAAGGTGTGACAATTCAACCGACCAATAAAAGATAACTAGGGAGTAATAGTATCTAGGTAAACACATTTTTAATCATCATATGAGCACACTTCAATTAGACATAAGACTACCCGCAGTAATTAGATAATTAGATAAGTAGAAGTAATCGGTAGAAGTACCACCCCCAACCAATTGCCCCGAGATATTTACCTTATATTTCTAAAAAAAACCAATAAAAAAAAAGATTCACCCACAACCCCCACCTTCTCTTCATATATTTCTTACTACCATTCATATTCCCCTAGAGAATGATATCAAACCCCGACGCTTACCCAATACTAAACTACAACGATTAGGTTCACTGCCTAGGTGGTTGAAAAACTTGGTCGACGAAAAGGAAGTTCCTTTGACCCCGAACGCGCTTCGTACGCGCATCAAGTTTTTGGCGCCGGTGCCGGGGAATAAAATAGCTAGTTAGATCTCTATCTCATTTAGGTTCCCTTGCTTGATTCCTATCAAGTAAGATTTTTTCTCATTTTCATTAGCTTCCTTGTAATCTATCCCCCTTCTTCGTGTCTTTGTTCGTAAGCTCATCACTTTTCATCATGGAAGGTGATGACCCACCAAACAACAATCCCCCGTCAAACAATTATCCGCCACAAAACCCACCACTTGATCTGATGTTTGCCAACCAACTTCGTGCTCGTATCGTTAGTGAAATTGGAGAACTTAAGAAATTGAATAGGATAATTGAAAGTGCACTTGAGAAAGCCCTTAAGGAATCAACTAATACTTTAGATAGCGATTCAACCACGAGTGGTGATTCAGATGATGAAATTGGGGAAGAAGATTATAAAGTATTAGAAATAATGAAGGGTAGTGAGGAACAGGAACTTAAAAAAGTATTTCAAGTCATACCCTAATCGAAAGGAAATCGCCTATCACTATAACGTAGTCAACTACCCGCGACCACCTTTCGATCCATGCATAAGAAAGGGTGACCCTAGAAACATTAAGATACCATGCATTATTGGGTACTTATATAGGGATCACACTTACATAGACTATAAGGCACCCATGAACATAATGTCTAGGCTCTATTACAATTGGATCATGAGTGAAAATTTAGGACCCAGGAGAGATCCCTTTTATCCTAGGAAAGTAAGTAACTATGTTGGGAGAGCTAGAGGATTGCATGGCTTTGTACGTAATTTTACATATAGGTGTGATTTCATGATCTTTGAAGATGTTAAGGGCATCATTGATGGATTCTTAGGAGATGTGATGATATAGATGTGGACAACATTCCAGCTTTGGAAGTTGATTGGGAGGAAAAAGTTTACTACACCGCTTGTTTAGAGTTAGGCCCTGAATATATTCGTGATGAAAGAAGAGTTAAGGAAATCGAATGGGCAACTAAGATATGCGGAAAATAGAAGCACGACTTCGAGTCTAGCTACAAGACTCATAAATAAATAAAAGCGCTTCGTGGGAGGCAACTCATGCTTAATTGTTTGCTTGTTTTGTGTGTCGTATATCTTTTTCATTGTTGTTTATTCTCATGTTAGAAATTGTAAAAATGCTTTATTTTGTCTTTAACATCGTCTTAATTACATATAAAGGTATTTTACAAAATGATAAGTGAAGGGAAGATCACATACGTTTTTGAAGAACATGAACATGAGAATTACAATTAGTGAAATTGATATATATGTGTGTATTTGTTAGACTCAAATGCTTGTATCGAGTCATAATGGATTTTTTAATTTTTCCAGGTTTTAAAGATGTAATTTTTCTAGAATTTTTCCAGAAAAACGCAGCAGACCAGTTTCTGTCTGGACAACCTGACGGCGTCATGATTAAATCCTGACGACGTCAGGTTAAGCAGATACAGTTTATCATTTTTTTGTTTTCTGTGCTTGATTCGCTCCTGAACGGTCAAGTTTTATCACGCAAGTCGGCCACTTGTGAATGGCCGACCGTAAGAAACTTAAAACAGCTCAGACACAGAATGCAATGAAGTCCAGGAGAGTATAGTGTTTCCCCGGGTCGTTATGTCCCAGCGAGCTATGCGAAGAATCACCAAACGTATAGTGATCGAGAGATTTGAACGGAAAAGAGGATTGATGATATTATAACTACAGAAATAGCCTATAATTACAAAGGCTTAAATGCAAATTAAAGAGAATTAAAAAGATAAAAAATATTAAATAAACGCTATCACTATTTGCAAAATGATGTTTTTGATTTTTCTGTTTTTATAAAACTTAATTTAAAAACTACGCGACGTACAAAAGAAAATGTGAAAATGAAACAGTATTAATCCTAAAGATATATGAAAATGATACTTTTACAAACCTAATGATAAAAGAAAATATTTAGAACAAGAAAATTATTTTTATAACTATTTATCTAATTATTATTAATTAAAAACTATTTTTAACTATTTAATAATAACCTAAAATACAAGAAAATATGAAATAAAGCTAGAAAAATAAAATTTTGACTTGGAAAAATCTAAAATATCAAAATAGAATTTTCAAAACTATTTTTGTATTTTTCTGAATATTTTTGTATTTTCTATGAATTAAAAACTATTTAAAACTACTTAAATTGCTTAAAAATACAAATTTAACTAAGAAAAATCTAGAAAAATATTTTTTTGACTTTTTATATTTATCTTAACCTAAGAAAAATGAAAAATTAATTTTTTGAAACTTTTCTTAATTAATTGTATTAAATGCTAATTAAAAAGGCTTAAAAACTAATTTAAATCAAGAAAAATACTAAACTGACCTAGAAAAATCTGAAAAATTCAAGATAAGTCTAAAATGATAATATGAATCTAGGAAAAATATAAAAACAGTAGGTTATGTGCAAGAAAATGAAACTGCAATCACAAGTGCTTATAAATAAGCACTTGTATTAAGCAAATGGAAAGCAAAGACCACCAACTGAATACAGAAGCTATATAATGCTAAGAGAACTCAAAAGCAACTTAAAACAACTACTCTTAACCTATGAAATACAAAATGCTATGATTTGAATGATTTGGCAAAAGTGCCAAAATCAGTTTCTGGGGGGCTACTTGGAGATTAAAAATAAGCACTTAAATAAGCTGGAAACCAGAAAACATTAGAAGGAACTTAAACTAGACCTGGCCAAGAACCAATAGACCAAAAACTAAACCTAGACCAGCTCTAATAAGCTCTGTGCAAGGACTGCACCAACCCTGTGCAGACTCAGTCAATACTGAGTCAGTGCACAGGGTATTTTTACCCATGTTGCCAACCCATTTTGGAGATTATAAAAATTTGACAAAAATCTATAAAATGATAATAAGAAAATATACCAACTGAAGTTTTAACACCCAAAGTTTCACTTGATTTGACCTAGAAATGAGTTTATTAAAAATCATCCCATTTGGGCTCAAAACTGATTTTTCAAGTTTTGACTTTTGAAAACAGATTTGGCATTTGACTTTTGTGAACTTTGAGATCAATTTATGGACTTATCTTGATGTTATATGATGAAATAGAACTACTGCAATCTATTTCTAAGTTATTTAAACACAAAACAAGATTTTGTTTTGACAAAATCTCAACAGTAAAGCTATTAAGACAGTTTGAGAATGATTTTGACTTTTGAGCTTTTGCAGGTGCAATAATAAGACAGATATGAGTATAATAGAACTTAACAAGCATAAAACAACAGGAGTCTACCACTGAACTATCCTTAAACACAGATTTGACAGTGATGAGTGTCTAAATACTCATCATTTTTGTACAATATAAACTGCAAAATCATCTGAAAACACTCAGAAACACATCAAAATGATCAAAATATCACAAATCAGTGTTTTATGTGTTTTAAATGCAAAAATATTAAAATCAGATGAAAAACATATCAAATTTGCAAAAATTGCAGTTTTAGTCCCCCAAGTTTCAAAAGTTGTCAAAAATAGTCCCTGAGTCAAAATTTCAAAAAGAAAAATCATCAAAGGTCCTTTTTAAATCATAACTTGTCAAATTTAGTCCTTTGGTGATAAATATAAAAAGTTTTGAGAAAATTGCAAAGTGGTCCTTCAAGTTTGAAAATTGGCAGAAATGGCCCCTGGAAAAATTGAAAATGGCAACTTTGGTCCTTGTAATGTCAACACTTGTCAAATTTTGTCCCTGAAACACCTTTGCAAAATTACAGGTTTGGTCCCTTGGTTTGTTGGAATTGCAATATTGGTCCTTGTGTTGTTAGCTTAGCCAAACGGACCCTTTTATCACCTTGGCCCAAACCAATTACCCCTGGCCCAACAAATTACCCGGTTTATACCCGAATCCAACCCACCTTTGTTTAATACCGGTCAAATGGGTTTGACCCATCTTTTCCCTCTCTCCCTCACGGGTTAACCAAACCCATCATCACAATCCTGCAAACTCCCCTGATCACACTCCATCTTCTCCATCATCACCTACACCCCCCCTCCAAACACAATAAGCCAAGGTTCATTTAATGCCCTTGACCCAATCCCACTCAATCTCACAAACGGTTAAAAAAGGTTTTGGCGCCAAAATGTTCTAAACGGCTAAGATCAACTTGAGTGATCCAAGGGTCATTTTTATTAGTGGGAACTATTCAGAAAGAGGAGAGATGAAGATTTGGGTATATAAAAAGCCAAGAGAAGCAAAGAGAAGGGAGCTAGCTTTTATTTTTTTACCATGTATGTCGAATTGTAGTTTAATTTGTCTTAAATAACTTTCATCTGTATTTCTAAGCTTATTTTGTATCAAACAATAGTTTTTAAGTGTGTACAACTCATTTCAAGGTTGAATTCCAAGTAATGATCAGTCTCACATTTTATACCCACTGTTGAGATTTTGATTTTCAAAATCTTGTGCTTAAACTTTCAACAACTTAGTACAGTATTAAACTAGCTTATAGAAGCTTATTAAAGCTTTCTATAAGCTTAAACTTCAGTTTTAGTCACTTTTGGGCCTTGGTCAATATAAGTCAACATAAGCAGGAATGGTGCAGAAATGAGACAGGGTTGATTCAGATATGGAAATGGGTTGAATTACAGCTTATTGGATTGGATTATATAGGTTAGAGGTCTTTGGTTCTCATTTTGCTAGCCATTGTGGCTTGGACTATTTGTAAGTCAAAATTAAGGCTTCATGCATACTCTGTATTTGAAGTTTAAATCTATTTAAACATGTTCTTATAGTAGTAATTCAGTGATAATAAGTTAATTTGATCATAAAAAAGGTTGGTTCTATGTTTGGATTTGTCTCAAGTTGCAAAATCAAGTTATAAAGGAGTGTTTGGGTTTACTGTTCTATCTGTCATATTGGTCTATTCAGTAATCAAGTTTTAGTGGTTCATGCTTATTAAGTGTATTTGAGCTCATTTGAGTCTTAGGTTTGGTCTACAAAACCACCAAAGTCAAAATTGTTCTTAAATCCCTTTAACTGTCCACTGTTGTGAATTTTGAAATAGCAGATCATTATTTTGTGTTAAGATATCATCATCATTGCTTGCTTTACACTTGTTTTATCATATAACACCAGCATCAAATCAAAAATTGGATCTAAAGTTCAGTTTAGTCAAAGTGCTCAATTTTCTTCAAAAAGTCAAATTGTGCTAAAATCTGTTTTTGAGCCAAAAGCAAGGAATTTTCATGGCTTCATTGTTGAGCTATTTTCAGTGAAACTTGGCATGTTAAAAGTTCAACTGGTCTTTTTACTTATAAGCATTTTTGGTGAATTTTACAATTTTGTTTGAGGCCTCAAATCTGTTCTTCTTTTAGGCTCAAACTGCCCTGCACCAAAAACTCAGTTGACACTGAGTTTTTCCAGTTCTTGCAGCAGGTACACAGAGCTCATAAGAGCTTATTATAATCTGATCTTTGGAACATTTGATCTCACCCAGGCCCTTTACAAGTCCCAATTGGTAGTTTTCAATTTGAGCTTATTTTCAAGCTTGTGCATGTGTCCAAACTTAGCACCCAGTAATCTGTTTTAGCTTGTGAAACTGATAGACATAAAATCTGTGCTCATTGTGATTCTGTGGTATAACCTGTTGTTTAAAGTTGCATTAGAGTTCTTATTGCATATTTGAGCTTCTGTAATCAATTGGTGCTTGTTGGGTCACTGTAGCTTATTTAAGTGCTTATTTCAATAAGCACTTGAAAAGCAGTTTCAAATTTCTCCACACAAGTGCTTGTTTTTCCAATTTTCCTAGCTTCCTCACATCATTTTAAAGTTTTCCTGAAATTTTCAGATTTTTCCAAGTTGTTTAGCTATTTTTCTTAATTTAAATTAGTTTTTAATCATTTTTAATTAGCTTTTAATATAAAAAATTCAGAAAAGGTTCAAAAAAATAATTTTTCAATTTTCTTAGGTTTAGATAAATATAAAAAGTGAAAAAAGTAATTTTCCAGATTTTTCATAGTTTATTTGGTAATTTTTAGTAATTTAATTAGCTTTTAATAGTTTAAAATTCATAAAAAATAGAAAAATAATCAGAAAAATACAAAAATAGTTTTGAAAATTCTAGTTTGATATTTTAGACTTTTCCATTTCATAATTTTATTTTTCTAGCTTTATTTCCTAATTTCTTGTATTTTGGTTAATTATTAAATAGTTAAAAATAGTTTTTAATTAATAATAATTAGATAAATAGTTATAAAAATAGTTTTCTTTTTCTAAAAAGTTTCTTTTATCATTAGGTTTATAAAAATATCATTTTCATATTTTTAGGGTTAATATTGTGTAAGTTTCACGTTTTTAATTTGTACGTCGCGTAGATTTTAATTTCAGTTTTATAAAAACATAAAAACAAAAACATCATTGTAAAAATAGTGATAGCGTTTATTTAATAGATTTTATCTTTTTAACTTTCCTTTAATTTGCATTTAAGCCGTTTTAATTTGTTAACTTTTTCCGTAGTCATAATCATAACCAAATCCTTTTTCCGTTCAAACTCCTCGATCACTAAACGTTTGATAAATCATTGCATAGCTCGCTGGGACATAACGACCCGGGGAAACATTGTACTCCTCAGATCTTCATTGCATCTGTGCTTAAGCTGTTTTAAGTTTCTTGCTTGCGTGAGAAAACTTGACGGTTTTGCGCAGATCAAATTTTTGGCGCCGCTGCCGGGGAGTTGTGCTAATTGTCTTACATCTAGCAGATTAGTTGTTTGAATCCTCACTCATTTGTTTATATCATCCATATCATCTATATATATATATCCATATTTTCTTATAAAAAAATCCAAAAACCCAAAAACATCCAAAAATGTATAAAACACAAAAATATTTTTTCTTTTATTTCTATATATGTATCAAAAATAAAAATACAAAAAGATTCGTCGTTTTCTTTAATAATAACAACTTAAAAGATTACCACCGCAAACCAAGGCAGTGCACTACCTAACTGGGGGTGCGACCATAGTAAGTTCCCGAACTAAAGATTTAAAACTTGCCTTTGTGTCCTTGTGATTGGTGTACCTTTTTCAAAGAAGCCATTCATCTTGGATTATTGGTTAAGTTCACTGTTGTTTTGCCTCGATCTTGTGTTAATTGATTTTGTTGTGATATCGACGTTTCAGGACCAGAAAACCCAAAATATTCTTCTCACCACCATTTTTACAAAACGTCTTCATAATTCTCATTCTCATTTGAAAGATTTTCATAATTCCATTTCTCTCCTTAACTCTGAGTTTACTTAGAGTTGACTCTAGTGTATGCGCACTCGCTCTTCTAGATCTGTGAGCCCATTTCGTGAGCTTGTCAAGATTCCAAGAAGGCGTGTTCGTAGACTTTCTGCTCCATCAGTCGGATCTGAGATCCGGACTGTTCACACTACTTCCGCTATCATGGCGGATGAAATTCCTATGTGTGAGCTTCTCCAGGCACCCATCGACGGGTATGGAGATGCTATCGTTGTACCAGCCATCGTGGCTGAAAACTTTGAACTCAAGACCGGGTTACTGAATCTTGTAACTTCAAATCAGTTCTACGGTTTTGAGCGGGATGATCCTCATGCTCATATAAGATGGTTTAACAAGATTGCATCTACCATCAAGTATAAGAATGTCCCTACTGATGCTGTTAAGCTTCTTCTGTTCCCATTTTCTCTTGAGGGGCAAGCCCGGATTTGGCTTGAAAAACAACCCCCTCAGTCTATTGAGACATGGGAAGATCTGGTGAAGAAATTTGTGAATGAATTCTATCCACCATCCAAAACCACGAGTCTTAAAAATGAAATCATCAAGTTCACTCAGAAGTTTGATGAATCCTTCAGTGAATCGTGGGATCGTTTCAAGGAATTGCTTCGCAAATGTCCTCACCACGGTTTCTCCGAGTTGATGCAACTCGACACTTTCTACAATGGAGTGAGTCAATCTGATCAAGATTCTCTCAATTCCTCCGCGGGAGGAAATTTCCTAAGCAAAACTGTCAAAGAAGCTTTAGCGATAATCGAAAACAAGTCTAAAGTCCGCACTGCACGAAGCAAGCCGGTTGTTTCCCAAGTCAGTGTTGGTCCTTCTTCTTCTTCATCGCCCGTGAGTCAGTCTAGCACCGATGCTAAGATTGATAAACTCACGGAAGCTATCCAAGCTTTGGTTCTTTCCAACCAGAAGAAAGTCTCTTTTCCACAAACTTCACCTCCTGCTGAAGTTAAGAAAGTGGAAGTATGTGTTACCTGTGGTGGCCCCCATGCTTACTATAACTGTATGGCCACTGATGGTAACCCTTTTGAAGCTAATGCTGTGGGCGGGATGTCTAATCAAGGAGGCAATCAATATCGTGCTCCTGTAGACCCGAACCACCGTCCTAACCACTACTCTGGACCTCCCGGTTTCAATCAAAATCAAAACCGTAATCAGAATCAAAACAGACCAAACCAAGGTTTTCAAAACCAAGGTAATTTCGGTCCAAACAACGGTTATCAAAATCAGAATCAAAATTTCCAACATCAAGGAAATTACAATAGAAACCCAGGCCAGGGAAATTTCAACCCAGGGTATTTTCATGGTAACAATCAAGGGAATTTTCAAAATCAAGGCCCTAATCCTAACAATAGAGGCCAGAATTTTCCTGTGCAAACTCAAGCCATTGTTCCAACTGGCCCATCATCTGATGAGTTGTTGAAACAATTCATGAAATCCCAAGAGGAAATGAATCGGTTGTTGGTCAGCCAGATTTCTGACATCAAGAAGTCTTTAAATGATCGACCCTCGGGCTCAGGTACTTTACCTAGCAACACGATCGCTAATCCGAGGGGCGATGCAAAAGCGATCACAACCCGAAGTGGTGCTTCATATGCTGGACCCGCTATTCCTACTACCTCTTCTTCCTCTCTCCCGAAGGTAGTGGAAAGCGAACCTGAGGCGACAAAGGACAAGGAACTCCCTACTAATAACGGGAGTAACAACAATGTCCATCCTCAGGTTGTCCCCAAACCCAAACCTGGAGTTGTTTTTGAACCTCCAGTTGTTGACCCTAAATCCAAAACTTCTATTCCTTACCCTTCACGTTTACATGAGCAAAAGCTCCGCGAGAAAGCTAGTCGTCAGATGGAAAAATTCTTTCAAATTTTCCAAGAGCTTCACTTTGACATAAGCTTCGCGGATGCCATCATGTTAATGCCCAAGTTTGCATCTACTCTGAAACATATGCTGAGCAACAAAGAAAAGCTATTTGAAATGGCTAAGACTCCTTTGAATGAGAATTGCTCAGCAGTCTTGTTAAAGAAGCTTCCCGAGAAGCTAGGAGATCCCGGAAAATTTCTTCTTCCTTGTGTTTTTCCTGGGATGATTGAATGCTTTGCCCTTGCCGATCTTGGTGCAAGCATCAATCTGATGCCGTACTCAGTGTGGAAGAAACTGTCTCTTCCGGAACTTATTCCTACCTGCATGACTCTTGAGCTTGCAGATCGATCTATATCTCGTCCTCTTGGCATTGCCGAGGATGTATTTGTCAAAGTAGGAAAGTTCCACTTCCCAGCTGACTTTGTGGTCGTTGATTTCAATGCTGATCCTCGAGTTCCCCTCATTGTTGGAAGAGGATTCCTGAGGACGGGTCGTGCTCTTATCGATGTATTTGAGCAAGAAATCACTCTACGTGTGGGTAATGAAGCTGTTACCTTTAACCTCGATCAAACTTCGAGGTACTCCTCAAATTATGATACTGAATCAATTAATCGAGTCGATTTAATTGACATTGCTTCAGAGGAGTACTCTCAAGAGTTTCTTGGTTATCTTCATAATTCTGTGAGTGGAAATTCCAATTCCACCACATCTTCTCAACCTATCATTGCCGACTCTTCCCCCTCTCTCACTCCGTTTGAGGGAGGTGACTTCCTTCTGGAAGAGATCGATGAATTTCTGGCTACTGATGAATCAATCCCGCCTGGAATTGATGGTGTTTATGATTCGGAGGGGGATATTCTCTATCTTGAGCAATTGCTCAATGAAGATCCGTTGCCTTCACTCCCTCCGAAAGAAATCACAATTGAGGAAATCAAATCAGTGCAGACATCTACTGATGAATTTCCCGAGGTTGAACTTAAGGACCTACCTCCTCATCTCGAGTATGCATTCTTGGAGGGTGATGATAAATTACCCGTCATAATTGCCAAAGACTTAACTGAGGAGGAGAAAACTGCTCTCATAAAGGTCTTGAAGTCACACAAGCAAGCAATTGCTTGGAAACTCTCCGACATTAAGGGTATCAACCCTGAGTTTTGTACTCACAAAATCTTAATGGAGGATGACTTCAAGCCAGCAGTCCAAAGTCAGAGAAGGGTGAATCCTAAGATTCACGAGGTTATCAAACAAGAGGTTCTCAAACTTCTTGATGCCGGTCTGATTTACCCGATCTCTGATAGTCCTTGGGTTAGCCCAATTCATTGCGTTCCTAAAAAGGGTGGCATTACTGTTGTCACGAATGAAGAAAACGAGTTGATTCCAACTCGATTGGTTACGGGATGGCGTGTGTGTATTGACTATCGTAAGTTAAACGAAGCCACCCGTAAAGACCATTTTCCTCTACCCTTCATGGACCAGATGCTTGAGAGATTAGCAGGGAACGAATACTATTGTTTCCTTGATGGTTTCTCGGGTTACTTTCAGATCCCCATTGATCCGCTGGATCAAGAGAAAACCACATTCACCTGCCCATACGGGACGTTTGCCTATAGACGTATGCCTTTTGGCTTATGCAATGCTCCTGGCACGTTCCAACGTTGTATGATGGCCATTTTCCACGACATGATCGGGGAAACTATGGAGGTGTTTATGGATGACTTCTCGGTCATTGGGGACTCATTTCATACATGTCTCTCCCACTTAGACAAAATGCTAAAAAGGTGTGAAGACACCAATCTATGTCTAAACTGGGAAAAGAGCCACTTTATGGTCAAAGAAGGCATAGTCCTTGGCCATAAGATTTCCAAGAATGGGATTGAGGTAGATAGAGCAAAGGTTGATGTTATTGCTAAACTACCTCATCCTACTACCGTCAAAGGTATTAGGAGTTTTCTAGGTCATGCCGGGTTTTATCGTAGATTCATTCAAGATTTCTCTAAAATCGCTCGGCCAATGACCCATCTTCTCGAAAAAGATGCTCCTTTTATCTTTTCTCCCGAGTGCATCGAAGCTTTTGAAACACTTAAGAAAAAGCTTACGGAAGCACCCATTCTAGTTGCCCCCGACTGGGATTTACCCTTCGAGCTCATGTGCGATGCAAGTGATTTTGCTATCGGTGCAGTCTTGGGGCAACGCAAAACCAAACATTTTCAGCCAATCCACTACGCGAGCAAAACGATGACTGAAGCTCAGACCCATTACACCACTACAGAAAAAGAATTATTAGCGGTGGTGTATGCGTTTGAGAAGTTTCGGCCATATCTTATCTTGACCAAATGCGTGGTGTATACGGATCACTCGGCACTCAAATATCTCTTTGCAAAACAAGATGCAAAACCGAGATTGCTCCGTTGGGTTCTCCTCCTACAAGAATTTGATATCATCATTCGTGATAAAAAAGGAGCTGAGAACCTGGCTGCTGATCATCTTTCCCGATTAGAGAACCCTCACCAAAATGTGTTCGAGAAAAAGGAAATTAATGAAACATTTCCTCTCGAAACACTCAATGTGGTTTCTTTTCGCGGAGATTCTTCTACCCCATGGTTTGCCGATTTTGCAAATTACCATGCGGGTAACTTTGTTGTGAAAGGGATGTCGTCCCAACAGAAAAATAAATTCTTTAAAGATGTGAAACATTATTTCTGGGACGACCCCTACTTGTTTAAAATCTGTGCGGATCAAGTCATCCGGCGATGTGTGTATGGTCAGGAAGCCGTTGACATTCTCAAGGCTTGCCATTCTGGACCTACTGGGGGACATCATAGCCCCAACTACACCGCCAAGAAGGTGTTTGATTCCGGATTCTATTGGCCCACGATCTATAAGGATGCCCATGAATTCGTCAAAACCTGTGACGCTTGTCAACGTCACGGGAATATCTCACAAAGGAATGAAATGCCGCAAAACGCCATTCAAGTGTGTGAGATCTTTGACATATGGGGCATTGACTTTATGGGGCCATTTCCTTCTTCCCGTGGTAACAAATACGTACTCGTGGCCGTTGACTACCTGTCAAAATGGGTTGAAGCTAAAGCTTTACCCACCAACGATGCCCGAGTTGTGGTGAAATTCTTGAAATCCTTATTTGCTAGGTTTGGAACTCCACGAGCCATCATCAGTGATAGTGGTACGCATTTCTGCAATGACCAATTTGCAAGAGTCATGCAAAAGTATGGTGTAACTCACCGTACATCTACTGCGTACCACCCCCAAACAAGTGGGCAAGTGGAAGTTTCTAACCGGGGGATAAAAAGAATTCTTGAGAGGACGGTTGGTGAAAACCGTGCCTCTTGGTCGGATAGGTTAGATGACGCACTCTGGGCCTTCCGTACAACTTACAAAACACCCATCGGGTGCACTCCATACAAGCTGGTGTACGGGAAGGCGTGCCATCTACCGGTAGAACTCGAGCACAAGGCATACTGGGCCTTGAAACATGCTAATTTCGACATTCAGACAGCTGGTGATCATCGGAAGGTTCAAATGAATGAATTAAATGAACTCCGTGATCAAGCTTACGAGAACTCTTTGATCTATAAACAAAAGACAAAGAAGATTCATGACTCAAAAATCAAGAACCGCGTTTTCAACGTTGGTGATCGAGTCCTTCTTTTCAACTCAAGATTGAAGATTTTCTCGGGAAAGCTCAAGTCCCGTTGGTCTGGACCATTTACCATCGCTAAGGTTTATCCTTATGGTACCATTGAGTTATCTCAACCCGATGGTCCTAATTTAAAGTGAATGGTCATCGAGTGAAGCATTACTTCGGAGAGGACATTCCATCCATGGTTGTCCCGGATCTTCAAACCTTCCCCATGAACCAATGAATGCGGGGATCGAGTCAAGCTAGCGACTCGGTAATCAAAAACAGTAGCATGCCATATGGGTTTTCACCCATATTTCTGTCTTCTCACCTCTTTCTACCACCCTAGTGTGAGGGGGTTGCCCACATGTTCAAAAAAAAAATAAATAAAAAATAAAAAAAATCTTTCTAAATAATGGCCGTAGTATTTCCCTTTTACGTTCTTTGTTTCGGCATAACCGCCGGTACTTTGAATATTGAGGGCAATATTCATTTCTAAGTGTGGGGGGGAATTCTCACGAATTTTATCATATAATTATACCAATTCCCCCGTTTTTTGGCCAAAATTTTTTGGAGTAAGTGTTTTACACTTTCTCGCTTGGTTATCAGTCCGCCATGTCTGTAAGACAAAAGGATTGGCTAATCCAGGAGCAAACGGCTCTTGGTAAAGATTTCTCAAATCCGTTTATATGGCTTGCAATTTGCCCAAAATTGTATGGTATTCAGCTCACCATATCCTAAAAAGTGAAGAGTTGACTAGCCCGCAAGTTTATGGCTTGTGGTAAAGGCAGTGGAAAATCCATAATTGGTAATCAGCTCACCAAAGATAATATTGATAATTTATCTAAGAGTTGGCTAGTCCAGAAGGGTACGGCTTCTGGTAAAGACAAAATCAAAGCCGTTGAAAGCTGGTGGTTTGCTCAAAATCACATGGTTATCGGTGTACCATGGTTCTTACTTGAACTGAAACATTTGGCTACTCCAGAAGTAATGGCTTTTGGTAAAGAAATTAAAATCCATTATGTTTTCTCAAATCATTGCTAGGGACTAGCAATATCTCAGTGTGGGGGATTGATGAGTGTCTAAATACTCATCATTTTTGTACAATATAAACTGCAAAATCATCTGAAAACACTCAGAAACACATCAAAATGATCAAAATATCACAAATCAGTGTTTTATGTGTTTTAAATGCAAAAATATTAAAATCAGATGAAAAACATATCAAATTTGCAAAAATTACAGTTTTAGTCCCCCAAGTTTCAAAAGTTGTCAAAAATAGTCCCTGAGTCAAAATTTCAAAAAGAAAAATCATCAAAGGTCCTTTTTAAATCATAACTTGTCAAATTTAGTCCTTTGGTGATAAATATAAAAAGTTTTGAGAAAATTGCAAAGTGGTCCTTCAAGTTTGCAAATTGGCAGAAATGGCCCCTGGAAAAATTGAAAATGGCAACTTTGGTCCTTGTAATGTCAACACTTGTCAAATTCTGTCCCTGAAACACCTTTGCAAAATTACAGGTTTGGTCCCTTGGTTTGTTGGAATTGCAATATTGGTCCTTGTGTTGTTAGCTTAGCCAAACGGACCCTTTTATCACCTTGGCCCAAACCAATTACCCCTGGCCCAACAAATTACCCGGTTTATACCCGAATCCAACCCACCTTTGTTTAATACCGGTCAAATGGGTTTGACCCATCTTTTCCCTCTCTCCCTCACGGGTTAACCAAACCCATCATCATAATCCTGCAAACTCCCCTGATCACACTCCATCTTCTCCATCATCACCTACACCCCCCCTCCAAACACAATAAGCCAAGGTTCATTTAATGCCCTTGACCCAATCCCACTCAATCTCACAAACGGTTAAAAAAGGTTTTGGCGCCAAAATGTTCTAAACGGCTAAGATCAACTTGAGTGATCCAAGGGTCATTTTTATTAGTGGGAACTATTCAGAAAGAGGAGAGATGAAGATTTGGGTATATAAAAAGCCAAGAGAAGCAAAGAGAAGGGAGCTAGCTTTTATTTTTTTACCATGTATGTCGAATTGTAGTTTAATTTGTCTTAAATAACTTTCATCTGTATTTCTAAGCTTATTTTGTATCAAACAATAGTTTTTAAGTGTGTACAACTCATTTCAAGGTTGAATTCCAAGTAATGATCAGTCTCACATTTTATACCCACTGTTGAGATTTTGATTTTCAAAATCTTGTGCTTAAACTTTCAACAACTTAGTACAGTATTAAACTAGCTTATAGAAGCTTATTAAAGCTTTGTATAAGCTTAAACTTCAGTTTTAGTCACTTTTGGGCCTTGGTCAATATAAGTCAACATAAGCAGGAATGGTGCAGAAATGAGACAGGGTTGATTCAGATATGGAAATGGGTTGAATTACAGCTTATTGGATTGGATTATATAGGTTAGAGGTCCTTGGTTCTCATTTTGCTAGCCATTGTGGCTTGGACTATTTGTAAGTCAAAATTAAGGCTTCATGCATACTCTGTATTTGAAGTTTAAATCTATTTAAACCTGTTCTTATAGTAGTAATTCAGTGATAATAAGTTAATTTGATCATAAAAAAGGTTGGTTCTATGTTTGGATTTGTCTCAAGTTGCAAAATCAAGTTATAAAGGAGTGTTTGGGTTTACTGTTCTATCTGTCATATTGGTCTATTCAGTAATCAAGTTTTAGTGGTTCATGCTTATTAAGTGTATTTGAGCTCATTTGAGTCTTAGGTTTGGTCTACAAAACCACCAAAGTCAAAATTGTTCTTAAATCCCTTTAACTGTCCACTGTTGTGAATTTTGAAATAGCAGATCATTATTTTGTGTTAAGATATCATCATCATTGCTTGCTTTACACTTGTTTTATCATATAACACCAGCATCAAATCAAAAATTGGATCTAAAGTTCAGTTTAGTCAAAGTGCTCAATTTTCTTCAAAAAGTCAAATTGTGCTAAAATCTGTTTTTGAGCCAAAAGCAAGGAATTTTCATGGCTTCATTGTTGAGCTATTTTCAGTGAAACTTGGCATGTTAAAAGTTCAACTGGTCTTTTTAATTATAAGCATTTTTGGTGAATTTTACAATTTTGTTTGAGGCCTCAAATCTGTTCTTCTTTTAGGCTCAAACTGCCCTGCACCAAAAACTCAGTTGACACTGAGTTTTTCCAGTTCTTGCAGCAGGTACACAGAGCTCATAAGAGCTTATTATAATCTGATCTTTGGAACATTTGATCTCACCCAGGCCCTTTACAAGTCCCAATTGGTAGTTTTCAATTTGAGCTTATTTTCAAGCTTGTGCATGTGTCCAAACTTAGCACCCAGTAATCTGTTTTAGCTTGTGAAACTGATAGACATAAAATCTGTGCTCATTGTGATTCTGTGGTATAACCTGTTGTTTAAAGTTGCATTAGAGTTCTTATTGCATATTTGAGCTTCTGTAATCAATTGGTGCTTGTTGGGTCACTGTAGCTTATTTAAGTGCTTATTTCAATAAGCACTTGAAAAGCAGTTTCAAATTTCTCCACACAAGTGCTTGTTTTTCCAATTTTCCTAGCTTCCTCACATCATTTTAAAGTTTTCCTGAAATTTTCAGATTTTTCCAAGTTGTTTAGCTATTTTTCTTAATTTAAATTAGTTTTTAATCATTTTTAATTAGCTTTTAATATAAAAAATTCAGAAAAGGTTCAAAAAAATAATTTTTCAATTTTCTTAGGTTTAGATAAATATAAAAAGTGAAAAAAGTAATTTTCCAGATTTTTCATAGTTTATTTGGTAATTTTTAGTAATTTAATTAGCTTTTAATAGTTTAAAATTCATAAAAAATAGAAAAATAATCAGAAAAATACAAAAATAGTTTTGAAAATTCTAGTTTGATATTTTAGACTTTTCCATTTCATAATTTTATTTTTCTAGATTTATTTCCTAATTTCTTGTATTTTGGTTAATTATTAAATAGTTAAAAATAGTTTTTAATTAATAATAATTAGATAAATAGTTATAAAAATAGTTTTCTTTTTATAAAAAGTTTCTTTTATCATTAGGTTTATAAAAATATCATTTTCATATTTTTAGGGTTAATATTGTGTAAGTTTCACGTTTTTAATTTGTACGTCGCGTAGATTTTAATTTCAGTTTTATAAAAACATAAAAACAAAAACATCATTGTAAAAATAGTGATAGCGTTTATTTAATAGATTTTATCTTTTTAACTTTCCTTTAATTTGCATTTAAGCCGTTTTAATTTGTTAACTTTTTCCGTAGTCATAATCATAACCAAATCCTTTTTCCGTTCAAACTCCTCGATCACTAAACGTTTGATAAATCATTGCATAGCTCGCTGGGACATAACGACCCGGGGAAACATTGTACTCCTCAGATCTTCATTGCATCTGTGCTTAAGCTGTTTTAAGTTTCTTGCTTGCGTGAGAAAACTTGACGGTTTTGCGCAGATCAGACAGCAAATCCAAACACAACTTAAAACACTGAATTGCAGTTAACACTATCCAAACTGCTAAACTGGCTTATGCTATTGATCAATCTAAGCTTAACTATTCTAAATATAACTTAATAAACAAGTTTGAATAGTTTATGACTACAAATACAAGTACAAACAAAATATGTAAACTGATTGTGAAATGAAAATGAGATATCTACTCACAGGTGTCTAGCTTTTGTTGCAGGCTAAAACCAGAACCCAAGATCACTACACTAAGCCATTTCCAACCCTAAATGAGCACTGCATCAACCCATATCATCACCAAATCCAAATCAATCTCAGCAGTTGACTTTTGTTGACTGTTTTGAAATTTTGAATTACAACCCATGAAACTTCACCAATTCTCTTTATTAACCAAATACAAGCTTAAACAAACAATTTAAAACACTTTCATCAAACTAAAACTGTAAATTGACAATAAAGGGTTTTGGCGGGAAAATTAGAACAAGCATAAAACTGGAATTTAATTACTGAAACTGATGAATTGATACTTAAATAACTTGTTTATTACATAAGAACTTGAAACCCAGCTAAAAGATTACATTAAAACTTAAAACGATTAAGCATGAAATTAAGAATTTGGTCTAAAAACAGTGACAGCTTCCTTCTTCTCTTTCTCTCTCTCTTATAAGCTTCATTAGGGTTTTTCTTTTCAATCCTGACCATTGATTTGGTACTTTTGATCTCACCCTTTGATTTCCTATTTTGGCGCCAAAAAGGAAGATAGTGGAAAAATCCACTATCTCTGATAACTTGTTGATAGAGGAAGCATTTATTGTTCTTTGGAGTGTTAGGAGGGTAGGTGATGATGATGGAGGTGAGGGGCAGAGTTGCAGGGTGTGGCAGTGAAAGTGGGTGAAGGAGAAAGAAACCCGTGAGGGCGGTTTATTATTTAAACTGTGGGTGGGTTGGATTCGGGTTAAAAAGGGGTAACGGGTTGGAATTGGACCGGGTTTGTGGATATTGGGCTTGGGTTAAGTTATTGGACCATGGGCTTGAGATAGTTTGGGATCCGGTTTTGGATTTAGGATTAGTTAGGGACTAAACATGCCAAAACTGAATTTCCAAGGACCAATAATGAACATTTTGAAATTATACTCCAAGGGTTAAACTTGACCATTTCCAATAATCCAAGGACCAAATCTGCCATTTTTGAAATTCAAAGGACTAAACTTGTAATTTTCCAAATTTTATCAAAATGACCAAATTTGACAAGTTAGAATTACCAAAGGACTAAAAATGTTAATTTTCCAATTTAAAATGTCCAGGGGTAAATTCTGTCAATCTCTAAAATTTCAGGGACTAAAGTTGCCATTTTTAAAAGTTGGGGGACTGAAACTGCCAATTATGCAAACTTTACTCATTTTTCATCTGATTTTAAACATTTTGCATCTGAAACATATAAAATGCAATTTTGGAATATTTTCAGTATTTTGATGCATTTCTGAGCATTTTTAAACGTTTTGCAGTTCAGATTTAACAAAAAATGATGAGTATTTACACACTCATCAATCCCCCACACTAAACTATTGCTAGTCCCTAGCAATCTTTTGAGAAAAACTTAATGGATTTGAATCTCTTTACCAAAAGCCATTACTTCTGGAGTAGCCAAATATTTTAGTTCAAGTAAGAACTATGGTACACCGATAACCATGTGATTTTGAGCAAACCACCAGCTTCCAACGGATTTGATTTGTCTTTACCAGAAGCCGTTTGCTCTGGACTAGCCAACTCTTAGATAAATTATCAATATTATCTTTGATGAGCTGATTACCAATTATGGTTTTTCCACTGCCTTTACCACAAGCCATAAACTTGCGGGCTAGCCAACTCTTTACTAATTAAAGATATGGTGAGCTGAATACCATATAATTTTGGGCAAATTGCAAGCCGTCAACGGATTTGAGATATCTTTACCAAGAGCCGTTTGCTCCTGGATTAGCCAATCCTTTTGTTTATTAGACAAGGCGGACTGATAACCAATTGAGTAAGTGTAAAACACTTACTCCAAAAAAAAAAAATTTTTGGGCCAAAAACGGGGGAATTGAGCGGTATAATTATATGATAAAATTCGTGAGAATCCCCCCCACACTTAGAAATGAATATTGCCCTCAATATTCAAAGTACCGGCGGTTATGCCGAGACAAAGAACGTAAAAGGGAAATACTACGACCATTATTTTGAAAGATTTTTTTTTTTTTTTTTTTTTTTTTTTTTTTTTTTTAGGAAAACTTATATACAACAGCGGGGGGAAACTCCCCCACACTAGGGTGGGACACACGGGTGAAAACCCATGTTTAACTATTGTTTTTGATTACCGAGTCGCTAGCTTGACTCGACCCCGAATTAATTTGTTCATGGGGAAGTAAGTGGATGAGACAATCTCCATCGGACTTTCATTCAAGATGTTTGGATAAACATTGAAGTACGTGAAAGTTCCACACCGATGAGATATAGAGAGAACCGGCTCAAAAATGATAAATGAAAATGCCGGGGTCAAAGATAGTGTCTTCATTCCCGAAGGAGTGAAGATGAAGAGAAATCACAAGATATTTGAGGAAAGGAAGAAAGATTTTGATAACAATCAAGATCCATTCTTCATTCTCAAATGTAGACATATCGGGAGGAAGGGTGAGGGTAGTATCATTAATAAGCAAACTCGTATGATAGAGTACACCTTCCTCCGAGCCAATATCATCCTCAAGATCAAAATAGAAATGATCATGTTCCGGAGGAGATATGTCATGAGAGAGTTCACCGAAGAACTCTTCATGAAGAGAATCATTCACATGAAGTGAAATTGTGAACTCTTGTTCCATTGTGGGCTCATCACTATCCTCGGTCTGAGTATCAAAGAGTGGATTCTCATAAATTAAAGTGAATTCAGAGTCGAATTCAAATAGAGGATTGGTGAAAGTAGCTTTGAATGTTTCGGGAACAAAGTGATCAATATTCTCTATTTGACTATTGGGATAAGAAGTGAGTGAACGATCATTATAAGGGAGACTTTCAGTCTCTCCCAGATCGGCTTCGAAATCAAAGAGAACATCGTTACTTTTTGATGAAAGTGGATTGATGTGAGTGAGTTCATCGGTGAACTCCTCAAGAAGATGATCAGCATAAGATTGTGTAAGCGATGCCTCAACGTACTCGATGTTTCCATGAGAAGTACAATCGTCGCTAAAATCGGAGAAAGTTTCAAAATGATCTTTTGAACACTCAAGAGGGGAAAGAGAATCACACATATGGTCAAAAGTTCCCTGTGACTCTCTCGGGATTGGGACAAGGTCCTCAACACTAGACTTTATGAATTCGTCCGATTCCTTTTCAGGAACAGTATCAAGATGCTCGTCCCCCATGTTCAGAGAGTGAGTGGGAGCTTCGGGTGTGATCGCAGTTGTTTGAGATGAAATCTCAACTGCTGGGATATCAACTAACTGAGGGAGTTGAGAAATATTCTTAAAAGGATAAAAACTCTCCTCGTCATCATCATATAGAGTTGCCTTAAGAAATTGGGAACGCCTTAGAGCTGCATGCTCAAGGACTAATAATTCTTCCCTAGATTGGCGGGCCTCTCGTTCTTCGGCAAGCAATTCTCCCATGGTCTTTTCACCACTCACTTGATTCTTAAAATTACTAATCATATCATCAAGTGTTTTCATTGCGGTTTCAAAATTTTGGGAGATTTCTTGAGACAACGGCTCAGGTGAAGTTTGAACCGTATGGTGCTGTGGAGGTTGGAAATTGTCAAACCTGTGAGAGTCATGATTGTTACAAGTTAATGGATTCCCTATTTGACAATCAGAGCTGAAATGGGGACCTCCACAGTACTCACAACAGTAAAACTGTTGAGTCTGGACTGGTGAATCATATGGATATTGGTCATAACCAAAGTTCTGAGCATCACTGGAAAACTGTTCATAGACAAACGTGTTTCCGGATTGACACTCAAATCCTTGGTGAGGACCTCCACAAAATTCACAGCAGTTATGTTGATTATATGAAGATAAGTCGGGCTGTGGTGGGTAATTGGAAAAGTTTGAGGGGTCGTTAAATGAGTTCGGATTAGGATCATAATCAAATGAATTCCTCGAACCACAAAACAAACAACTCCCGTTATGAATATCATTACCACATTGTACACACGTACACCAACGACAGGGTGAACCAAAAAGAGGCTCACCACAACCGACACAAGGAATAAACGATTTCATTTGAGAGTTATGAAAAGGAATCGGTTTATTCAAAGAATCAACAAAACCAACATGGTGACCCGAATGACTATCAAGTCTTGAAGAACATTTTGAAAAATCCAGAGGTGGGACAAATGGTGTGCTCTGAGAGCTAGCAATTTCCACCACTTCCGTTATGGTCTCTGGTTCTGATTCTTGAGAAACGTGAAGATTAGGCAAGTCATTCTTGCTAGTCACCGGTCTAAATTCTGCATGTTTGCTTTTAACCGTGAATCGTGAAAGTTTAGGATCAATTTTAGACGGCTTAGGAGCAATTGAGGGGTTAGATCTTTGGAGAACCGTAGGTTGGACATATTTAGCACCTCCATTATCAGATGGAAGTACCTGGTCCTTTGTCACCCCGGTTTCTCGTTCCATTTCCCTACGCAGAATTGATGGATCATTACGAACAACACGAATTCTAGACATTTGTGATAAAGTCTGAAGTTTTTCAACTTCGTCCCAGAATTCGTCGTAGTCGAGAGATTCCATGAGAATAGAAGAAGTTAGAATCAAATGGATAGAGGGTAAAGGGATAAAGAATCAAAAAGGGTAAGAGGGTAAAGAGGAATATTTTTGGTATTTTTGAAAAACATGATGTAAAAACAAAGAATGAAAATCTTTTTGGGTTTTTGATTTTTAAAAGAAAATATAAATACATACAGATGGTATAAACAAGGAGTGAATATTCAAATCACTAATCTGCTAAACGGAAGATAATCAGCACAGCTCCCCGGCAGCGGCGCCAAAAATTTGATTCGCTCCTGAACGGTCAAGTTTTATCACGCAAGCCGGCCACTTGTGAATGGCCGACCGTAAGAAACTTAAAACAGCTCAGACACAAAATGCAATGAAGTCCAGGAGAGTATAGTGTTTCCCCGGGTCGTTATGTCCCAGCGAGCTATGCGAAGAATCACCAAACGTATAGTGATCGAGAGATTTGAACGGAAAAGAGGATTGATGATATTATAACTACAGAAATAGCCTATAATTACAAAGGCTTAAATGCAAATTAAAGAGAATTAAAAAGATAAAAAATATTAAATAAACGCTATCACTATTTGCAAAATGATGTTTTTGATTTTTCTGTTTTTATAAAACTTAATTTAAAAACTACGCGACGTACAAAAGAAAATGTGAAAATGAAACAGTATTAATCCTAAAGATATATGAAAATGATACTTTTACAAACCTAATGATAAAAGAAAATATTTAGAACAAGAAAATTATTTTTATAACTATTTATCTAATTATTATTAATTAAAAACTATTTTTAACTATTTAATAATAACCTAAAATACAAGAAAATATGAAATAAAGCTAGAAAAATAAAATTTTGACTTGGAAAAATCTAAAATATCAAAATAGAATTTTCAAAACTATTTTTGTATTTTTCTGAATATTTTTGTATTTTCTATGAATTAAAAACTATTTAAAACTACTTAAATTGCTTAAAAATACAAATTTAACTAAGAAAAATCTAGAAAAATATTTTTTTGACTTTTTATATTTATCTTAACCTAAGAAAAATGAAAAATTAATTTTTTGAAACTTTTCTTAATTAATTGTATTAAATGCTAATTAAAAAGGCTTAAAAACTAATTTAAATCAAGAAAAATACTAAACTGACCTAGAAAAATCTGAAAAATTCAAGATAAGTCTAAAATGATAATATGAATCTAGGAAAAATATAAAAACAGTAGGTTATGTGCAAGAAAATGAAACTGCAATCACAAGTGCTTATAAATAAGCACTTGTATTAAGCAAATGGAAAGCAAAGACCACCAACTGAATACAGAAGCTATATAATGCTAAGAGAACTCAAAAGCAACTTAAAACAACTACTCTTAACCTATGAAATACAAAATGCTATGATTTGAATGATTTGGCAAAAGTGCCAAAATCAGTTTCTGGGGGGCTACTTGGAGATTAAAAATAAGCACTTAAATAAGCTGGAAACCAGAAAACATTAGAAGGAACTTAAACTAGACCTGGCCAAGAACCAATAGACCAAAAACTAAACCTAGACCAGCTCTAATAAGCTCTGTGCAAGGACTGCACCAACCCTGTGCAGACTCAGTCAATACTGAGTCAGTGCACAGGGTATTTTTACCCATGTTGCCAACCCATTTTGGAGATTATAAAAATTTGACAAAAATCTATAAAAATGATAATAAGAAAATATACCAACTGAAGTTTTAACACCCAAAGTTTCACTTGATTTGACCTAGAAATAGTTTATTAAAAATCATCCCATTTGGGCTCAAAACTGATTTTTCAAGTTTTGACTTTTGAAAACAGATTTGGCATTTGACTTTTGTGAACTTTGAGATCAATTTATGGACTTATCTTGATGTTATATGATGAAATGGAACTACTGCAATCTATTTCTAAGTTATTTAAACACAAAACAAGATTTTGTTTTGACAAAATCTCAACAGTAAAGCTATTAAGACAGTTTGAGAATGATTTTGACTTTTGAGCTTTTGCAGGTGCAATAATAAGACATATATGAGTATAATAGAACTTAACAATCATAAAACAACAGGAGTCTACCACTGAACTATCCTTAAACACAGATTTGACAGCAAATCCAAACACAACTTAAAACACTGAATTGCAATTAACACCATCCAAACTGCTAAACTAGCTTATGCTATTGATCAATCTAAGCTTAACTATTCTAAATATAACTTAATAAACAAGTTTGAATAGTTTATGACTACAAATACAAGTACAAACAAAATATGCAAACTGATTGTGAAATGAAAATGAGATATCTACTCACAGGTGTCTAGCTTTTGTTGCAGGCTAAAACCAGAACCCAAGATCACTACACTAAGCCATTTCCAACCCTAAATGAGCACTGCATCAACCCATATCATCACCAAATCCAAATCAATCTCAGCAGTTGACTTTTGTTGACTGTTTTGAAATTTTGAATTACAACCCATGAAACTTCGCCAATTCTCTTTATTAACCAAATACAAGCTTAAACAAACAATTTAAAACACTTTCATCAAACTAAAACTGTAAATTGACAATAAAGGTTTTTGGCGGGAAAATTAGAACAAGCATAAAACTGGAATTTAATTACTGAAACTGATGAATTGATACTTAAATAACTTGTTTATTACATAAGAACTTGAAACCCAGCTAAAATATTACATTAAAACTTAAAACGATTAAGCATGAAATTAAGAATTTGGTCTAAAAACAGTGACAGCTTCCTTCTTCTCTTTCTCTCTCTCTTATAAGCTTCATTAGGGTTTTTCTTTTCAATCCTAGCCATTGATTTGGTACTTTTGATCTCACCCTTTGATTTCCTATTTTGGCGCCAAAAAGGAAGATAGTGGAAAAATCCACTATCTCTGATAACTTGTTGATAGAGGAAGCATTTATTGTTCTTTGGAGTGTTAGGAGGGCAGGTGATGATGATGGAGGTGAGGGGCAGAGTTGCAGGGTGTGGCAGTGAAAGTGGGTGAAGGAGAAGGAAACCCGTGAGGGCGGTTTATTATTTAAACTGTGGGTGGGTTGGATTCGGGTTAAAAAGGGGTAACGGGTTGGAATTGGACCGGGTTTGTGGATATTGGGCTTGGGTTAAGTTATTGGACCATGGGCTTGAGATAGTTTGGGATCCGGTTTTGGATTTAGGATTAGTTATGGACTAAACATGCCAAAACTGAATTTCCAAGGACCAATAATGAACATTCTGAAATTATACTCCAAGGGTTAAACTTGACCATTTCCAATAATCCAAGGACCAAATCTGCCATTTTTGAAATTCAAAGGACTAAACTTGTAATTTTCCAAATTTTATCAAAATGACCAAATTTGACAAGTTAGAATTACCAAAGGACTAAAAATGTTAATTTTCCAATTTAAAATGTCCAGGGGTAAATTCTGTCAATCTCTAAAATTTCAGGGACTAAAGTTGCCATTTTTAAAAGTTGGGGGACTGAAACTGCCAATTATGCAAACTTTACTCATTTTTCATCTGATTTTAAACATTTTGCATCTGAAACATATAAAATGCAATTTTGGAATATTTTCAGTATTTTGATGCATTTCTGAGCATTTTTAAACGTTTTGCAGTTCAGATTTAACCAAAAATAATGAGTATTTACACACTCATCAGTGCTACTTATAAATTTTGGAAATTCACATGTCTTAATTTTCTAGAAAAACTGCAAACATCCATTCCACAAGCATTATATCTTACTTGCTTTCTAGTGTAGTTGTGTCATATATAGTTTTACCACCGATTTTACGCGAAGGTTTTGTTTGTTTTCTTATAAGTGTGCAGGTTATATTTAGCAAGAAGAAGAAACACAAAATTGGTGGAGCTTCTCACTTATACATTCTTCTTTGAAAAGAATTTAATCGCGATTTCACACGGATCCTACCGAGCTAATCAGGGGAGTACTAGTTTCTTTTCCTTATTTACCTTCCTTTATCATAACTTTGATACTTTTGTGGAACATTGGGGACAATGTTCAGTTTAAGTGTAGGGAGGGTGAATAAAACGGGAACTTAGAAACTATTCACTCACTTGATTATTTGTCTTTTCCTTGGTAATTTGTGTAAAAAAACTATGAGAAATATTTGTTAGGGAAATTTTAGCACAAAATTTAATTTTTTTATGACATGTACGAGCTAAACTTCAGTCTTAATAAAGCGTCTCATGGATAGAAGTTATATGACTAGCACAAAAAATGTTTACCACTCAAATTCCACCCCAAAAATGTAAGGTTCGCCCCTAGATCTTTAGGAATAAAAACATTCACCTTTAATGCTTAGAGAGTATACCGGTAGTATAATAGATTCTAGAACTTGTTTTGTGATGCATTCCGAGATCGCTAGTGAGACTACACTTGTGTAGTTAGAAATAACTAAATGAAAAGAGGCATTAGGATAATCCTTGTTTGAAACATGTATTATAATTACTTCTTCCACATCGGTTGAGTAATTACCCACACCCTTGCGATGTACTCATCTTTAGTACACGATACCCCTAGTTAACCCCTCAGAGCCTATCCTTTTCGCAATTCTCGTGATGTTTCGGTTTTCCAGAATATCAATAAAGAGCATTGTTTACAATCCACCCCCAAATGTACACCCAAATCGCCTTAGCCTTCCTTGTATGCACTCACCTTTAGTGCATTATTGTTATCATTACTAAACCCTTAGTTCAAATATCTAGTTACTTGCATAGTTGTTAAGTCGAGTCATATCTTTTGTACACAGTTTTGGGATGATTGGGACTCATGGGTAAAAGTAATATTTTATGTAGTAACGAGAAAGAACGATAAATTTAAATTCCCTTTGTCTACGTAATTAAATACTCCGAGTGTTTTGATCTTTTCAAATCGGGTCAATTAGTGTTAGAGAAATAAAAACTCAAGTGTAGGGATGCTCCTATAAATCCCTTATATTTTGATGTTATCGTAGAAGATGGTAAAGTAAAAATGTATGCAAAAAAAATGAAAAATGAAGAAAAAATATACGGGCTACCATCCTACATCTATCTTTATGTTTATGTCTTTAAATTTATGATTGTTTTGTTTCAAGTTATCTAGAGTTAGTGAGTCGAGTCTTGGCTTAGAAACGGCACGCTTTTCATGCTTGTAACATAAATTTTTTAACTTGCCACCACTAAAAATCCCCTATCCAACAAAACCCTTTGTTTCCCTACCGTAAGCCTAACGTTACAACCCTTGTAAAGAACTCTTAGATAGTTGTTCCTAGGTGCTTACGCCAAAGCGGTGGAGGTTTGATCTAGTCTCAAGCTTATGGTAATCTATGTACTATGCCAGGTAATGAGTGTTTATCTTCCATTTCCATTTATTATATTTCATATAAACCCGAGAGATGAGAGAATCCAAACACCACTTGTGAGGTGCTAGTGTATAATTTCCGTGCTTTTTATGACTATTGTGGTGCTTTTACTTGTTTTGAACTATTTTAAACCAATGCTTCATGCCCCCAACTTATAAATTGATTGGACAAAAGCACATTTGCTTGAGGACAAGCAAATACCAATTGTAGGGATATTTGATAAGGATTTAAAACGTACGCTTTTAGGGGGTCATTTAAGCCCTAAATCGACCATTTTTATATCCGTTACTTCTTAATTTCATTCCTTTTCCCTTTTTAGGTCTCTTGGAAGCAAAATGCTGGAATGAAGCACATTTGGACGAAAAGGAGCAAATACATGAAGAAAATGACAAAGTCAAGATCGAAGCCACTCAAAGCTGATCAACAGTACCTGACAGCGTCCCATTTAATGGGTGACGCCGTCCCTCTATGATGACTTTATCAAAACATGCACACGATGGCTCAGTGGAAATTTTGGTTACATAACCTGACGGCGTCACGCCTTAAAGAAGAAGGGTGTCACTCACAGTTTTCAACTCAGACGGCCCAGATCTAGAATCAAGACGACGTCCCAACTGAAGCCCGACAGCGTCACAAATCTAAGGTGACGCCGTCCCATCGATGACTTGGCCGAGATGAAAGCCTAATGACGGCGAGCTGACGACGTCCCATGCAAAAGGTGATTCCGTCGCATTTGTAAATCTATATATAGAATTCGATTTTTCTGCATTTAGGGAGGTAGACTTTTGGAAAAAAAAAACTCTAAATCGTTTGAAGTCCGAATTGGACAGTATATTAGGGTCCCATACCCTATTTTACACATCGAGATAAGTATTTTAATCCAAAGTAACATTATGTCTATCCCTTATTTGATTGATTGTGTGTATGCCTGCTTGTTTACCATGTCTAACTAAATTTCTTGTGTGTTTGATTAGATCTATAAAACCTAGTTATTGATTATTGTTAGGTTGTTTCTTATCTTAATTGTAAATTGGCTTAGGAGTGCAACTAGACATCATTCGTTGTATTTAATGCTTGAGTATGCTTTATGAGGATATGGTCTATGGATGAAATAGCCAAGGCTTGCCGATTCCGTAGGTTGTATAAGAGAAATAACCTCAAAGAACTAGGGACTACGCATACCCTACGACCTTAGGAATACAACGCGTTAAGATAAGGTGTGACAATTCAACCGACCAATAAAAGATAACTAGGGAGTAATAGTATCTAGGTAAACACATTTTTAATCATCATACGGGCACACTTCAATTAGATAGAAGACTACTCGTAGTAATTAGATAATTAGATAAGTAGAAGTAATCGATAGAAGTACCACCCCCAACCAATTCCCCGAGATATTTACCTTATCTTTTTGAAAAAAACCAATAAAAAGATAAAAAAAGAATCACCCTCAACCCCCACCTTCTCGTCATACATTTCTTACTAGCATTTCTATTCCCCTAGAGAACGATATCAATCCCCGAGGCTTACCCAATACTATACTACAACGATTAGGTTCACTGCCTAGGTGGTTGAAAAACTTGCTCGACGAAAAGGAAGTTCCTTTGACACCAAACGCGCTTCGTACGCGCATCAGATTCCTCTCAAAAACGTGCTTGGAATCAAACACTAAATATGATATTGAGTCAACTTGCCGTTTTAGGTACAATAAAGAACCTTTTTCCCTAACATTATCTATTGTCCACGGACTCACGTTCATCTTCATTTGTGATTTTTGTACTCGAGGACGTGGTCAACAATATAAATCCTAATGTTTATACTATCAATCACATGCATATAGTATCAGACTATGCTAGAAGCCACAAAAAGCTACATTACTTAATCATTACCTAAAATGTAAAGATTAAGAGAACGTACCTTACTGAGTGTGTGCATTTTTTCAGAGTGTTAGCCATCTTACCTCTATAAACCCATTTGGTTCCGACATTCATTTCTTTTGTTGGAGGTGATTCAAGGACCCACACCATTTGTTTGAGGAATTGTGCGAATTCTTCTTTGACATTGTCATCCCTACGTATGATCCTTAGGTGGTCGTTTGTGTCACTCCATGCTTCTTGAATGAGTTCTCCTTGAAAATTTCTCGTATAATTCTTGACAGCATTTCCTTCATCAAAAACATCTAAAGAGGTAGCGATAGTATTGATCATAGCAAAAGCGCTATCTATAGATTCGTCCTTAGGCGTGATGAATTGTTCATATATTCGTTCAAGATCAATATTGTTATCTTTGACTTGATTATTTCCTTGATGAATGACTAAAAGATTTTTTCAAGTATCATTTGCCGTTTTACACATGAAAATTATTTCATTTTCATTTTCCGGTAAAGCTTTGTAAATCAATATTTTGGCTTCTATATTTTTGAAAATGTTTCTTTAAAATCATCACTTTGATTTTCAAAATTAATTTCCCTTGGTTGAAAATCACCAATTGAAATAAAAATCACTACGGAATCAAGAACTATAACAGAATTGCTAACTAACAAGAATAATCACCACTTTTTCAGGTACACCAAGAGTACAAGACCACCATACAATTCCTAACTAACATATGTAAAAATTGAAACGAAAATTTAGTCAAGAAGTATTTTGGATTAGACAAATGGTCTAGAATGACCGGAGTTTATGTGTGTATGGTGGTTGATCCAAGATCAAGAATTATCAGTGTACCGAAATATTGGAACATTTAACTGAATCTTTAACAGAAAACAGTTGTTAGTGGTGATCAGGAAATAGGATGATTAGCTTTTGATAACAAATGAAAGGTACTTAGAATCCAATACAAGATTGAGGTTAACAATATCAAACACGAATTACTAACCAAGAATTGTAACTCGAAATAAAATGATAATGGTGTTGGAATTATATACTATGACAATCATATATAAAAACACATAAACATCAAAGCAAGTGCGGAAGCGTACAGGAACGTATAATGAATAAATAATTAACTAAAACATAAAGTATGTGTACCTTTTTTATTCTAGCCGAACAAGAATCAATTCCACAAAACTAGCAATTGAGATGAACCCTAATTAGGGTTTGAGTGCTAGTCGACTTAATAAAGTCGACTAGTGTAAATCACCAAAATTCAAAGTAGGATTTCTCTACGATCATGTGCGCGCATATTGTTAACGATTTAATTAGAATGCTAGTTCAAGTCACGAGTAAAGCTCAAAATAAACAAGTTTAGCTTTAATAAAATAAATCGGGTCGTAACAATTTATTTTATATATCTGTCAAACATGAATCCAAGAAGAAAGATAAAGGATTAATAACATGCACATGATCATGCATGGCATTGTATATAATATTATAAGCCTTTGATCATCAGTACAATGAAAAAAGAAAAGGACTAAAATCATGGAATCACATGGCATGTCATACATGCGGTAATAGCATGCATTGCATGCATTAGAAAATCAGATAAAATCTAATGTTGATTTACAATACATATATCTAAAGTAAGGTTAAGGTTTGTGTGTCGTGTGTTTTCTCTTTTTTCCGAATGAGACCAAAAGGGTGTATTTATATAGCATTAAACCTTGTCCAACAAGTCATTGCTAGTACCTCTTTAAGTTTCAAAACTCGACATTCAACCCCCTCCTTTTTCTTGTTCGACCATATAAATATTTCGTGACTTAATATAATTAAATCTCATACGCAACGCGTGCAATCCCATAGGTCTCGAGTTCGATCCTAACTCACGACTACTAATTTATATCCATAAAACCAACAACTTACACTTGGATATATCTTAATAGTGTGATCACATCGGTTAGCGTGTAGCAACACTTCGATGCCTCTAGCACGACTCGAGTAAGATCTCCTAGAAAAAACCTTTTAATGATTTCTCATTATTATTATCATTTTGTTTCTAATACCACGTTAAATAAAGATATGGATCTAAGTCATTCTTTATTCAACCATTCTGTTTCTCGTTGTAAGTGATTGAGCAAGATTACCAAATCTTCTGAACATATTCAAGGGAGATCTTTGGGCGTGGCCACGCAAACATCTTGTCAACCCTGCGAGGGACCCAGCAGTATTGAACTCCAAATAAATTTGAATGAACAAATTTTATCTTGACTACAAGACTAACCGACAAACTTTGCAACACTTCAGAAAATAACCCTTATGACTACTAGTTACGTATAGTGTTAAGTTGTTCCACAGAAGTGCACTACATTCATGAAACTTATCTAGTATCTCAATTCTGAGGATAACTATTCATGATTTACTTAATAACAATATCCATAAAGTAAAATCATGTAGTTGGGATAAGTCCTATATTCAATTCATTGAATATCAACTGAAATTGGTATGCATTCTCATCAATATACTTTCAAGTATTTTCTACCATACATCTCATATTTGTCTTAGTTTAATGATACTCCCATATCATTAATTGACAACGGACGATTTAGAATAAATAAATTTATTCACGGATTAAACATGCAAATATAGGATACAATATATTATAAAATCAAACACACCAAGTATTTGATTTATTATAACAATTGTTTAACATACCTTATCCAAATACTAAATAGATCAATGCATGAAAATTCCAGTTGATGAATTATGCCTCAAGTAATGACAATCATACTTGTCGTCAAGGCATAAATCAACCAACTTGATCTATCGTAATTTTGAGAATACTTATTTCAAGAATTCAATTAATGAAGTCCTTGTATGTGTGCATTCACCAATCCACATAATAATTCATAAAGTGTGTGACATCCTCTATCACCAGTTTATGACAATTTAAAGTTTCAAACATTTTAAAGTTTAAAGTATTCTTATTCTTTTAATGTATAATGCAACTGCGCTCTTAGTAGCACAACTAGTTCACATGGCCATTAACAAGGATGAAATCCTACCATGACTAGTATTGAGTGTCATCTCAATTAAACCAACATCATTGTATACAAACAACAGTATGCTCATTAAAACTCCGTAAAATTTAATATCTTATTGTGTAATGTTTGATGTCTTCCAAACTTTCAAGTTTGTAGTTGATGACAATTTGCACAACAATTGACATATTGTTCATCCATAGAATCTAGGAGCAATTCCAGGCTGAGGATGTAATTCTATTAGAATATTCATTACACAAGTTATCTAATAACTTTTAGTTAGATATTAATGTTGTCAAATCACTTCTTATTCAAGAATGATACAACTATTTTAATACACTACATGATGTACATGATGAATCTACAGGTTAAACTTAGATTTCATTTATGTTCTATCTTGTCAAAATATATTGATCCATTTCCCAAATGATATATCATATTTTATTAGAATCATTTATTTTACTGCACATGTTTATTAATAATAAACATATATTCCAAGATTGTATGTTTTAATTCTTAGGGGACGTTTGGTACGATGGAATGGAAAGCTGAGAAACGGAATGAAGAAGCATTCTCGTGTTTGTGTTGAGAATGGAATCGGTGAATCAATATTTGATTCTCTTTCCATTCTCCTCATTCTTTTAAAATAGTGAAGAAAGGAGAGAATTGATGAACAAAAGGGAAGGCATTCTATGGTAGATTCTTTCTTATAATAAAAAAATTGAAATTGTCTTCAAATGTTTTGTTTATTTCATTTCATTCTTTTTTATTTTTTTATTATTATTATTATTTTTTTTTGAAATACAAAAATTGATAGGTTGATATCAAATCTTCATATCAACGTTTGTATTTTAACATTTTCTTATAAAAGCAGTTATTCAAATACTAATATCATTAAAAATGTTTGGGTTTCTTGAAAATTCGCCACAATTATTATAAATAAATATTATTAGAATTAATTTTTAATTGTGCAAATTATTACGAATTGCACCCAACAAAAGATTCTCCAATATTGCTTTTGCGATTGAAGGTTTAAGGTAGCAATTTATATAATCATATTATTTTAATGATAATTTAGGTAATCAAATGTTTAAAACGAAAATTTAAATGATAAAATTCATTTTTATTCATGTATTATATACAATAAGCAAACAAGAGAATGCTTTATATCATACGCATTCTTTATTTGTACCAAACAGTAGAATCGTTATTCTTTCTCAAACATGATTCACTTTCTCTACAATTCCGTTCTCTATTACGATTCCATTCTATGACATTCTCTCATACCAAACGTGCCCTTAAATCTTGTAAGTGAAGTTTCATTCCAATCTAAGACTTAACATTTAGCTTACAAGAAATGTTACTTCCTATATGTTATACAACATATAAAATTTGAAACCTTAACATAATACTCCCACTAGCTTTCAGGAATACTTAAAATTTATCTTATTTCAATTATAAATCAAAACTATGATTTAATAATTAAACAAAAGAATAATTTCATAGATGCATGCATTTATCCATTCATGAATTATTGCACTTCGTACACTTTCAAAGATTATATGAATTCAAAAAACCTTTCGATTACTTACCGTCCTCGCTCAAGTAATTTCTCAAGAAAGAGTTTTGATATTCCTTTGTCATATTTCATATTAATGAAACCAAGTATGACAATTATCATCTTTATATATTTAATGCATCTTAGGAAAGAATATTCAATCACAATTAATTGCTTAAGTATGATTAATAATCTTGTCATAAAACATGCATTAAATATGTGTACAACTTTGTCCATATGATTTCTACACAGAGATTTAAACGACTAGAGTTTTTCATCTCTTTGAAGAAACTCATTTTCATTCTCTAGTCTAACTATTAAGATAAACCAAATTTCCAAAATTGATTATCTTTATGGACAACATCTTTAACATTAATAGTATGAGTAATTTTCCCAATTCAATATTTGGTAATCCATCATAATGATTATCAGGTTTACTATAATCCTGTAACTCATATTTCTCAGCATATAAGTCAAATATCTGAGATATCCTTGCAGATATATGAATTAAAATTCCATCATCATGAGGTCTATCATTTACATGTCTAACCTCATCATGATATTTACTAGTGTGTTTTAGAAGATTATGTATCTTGTAATTTTATCTTTCAAGATAAAAAAAAACTTCCACTTGCCTTTTTGTTGGAATCACTCCTAAACAGTATTTCAAGTATTTATATTTCATATGTAATAGGTAGCTTTATTATGGCCTTTATGTTTGTTTAAGGTCAAGCTTATGTAGAAGGCCCATAAGCTTGATCTAAGCCCTATAAGGAATAGGGAAGGAGAGGGAGTGTTGCCCTAGCTCCCTGCCTATATAAACTCTTGTAAACCCTCATTTGAGGGTTGGTTGTTCAAGTTTTCTTTTCACATATTCACCTACGCCTAACCGTGCCTCTCTTATTGTGTGTGTGTGCTTGTTTACTTGTTCAATCGCCTTATCTCTTCTCTTATAAGCTTGTGTTGTAAAACTAGTGACCTAACAGTGGTATCAATCGCCAAATAGTTGGGTGTACTCGGTTTGTTTTTTTGAAGTTTTGGTTTTGGATCTTACGCGTAGAGATAACGCATTCTTTGGTTATCTTAAAAACTCGTTTTTTACACTTTTTAATCCAAGATTCTTGTACTTTCAATGTTTTGAGGTGTTAAAATACTTGTTTTTGGCAAAAAGTTTCAAACTTTACGCGTGGATTTACGTTTTTAAGCTTGTTTTTGTTCGTGGGTGTCGTTCTACGCGTAACCCGTTTAGCAGTTTTGGTACATCAAAATTCACACTTTTGTGTTCTTTTGGTACTATTGAAGCTATTCCATAACAAAAAACTGGTTTAGAAACACATTTGGGCAGAATCAAAGTTACGAGTAATCCTACGCGTATCAAAACCCTAAAATTACGCGTAAGATTGTTCCTTGGTTTGATCTTCAATTTTCTGGTTTAATCCGTGTTTTCTTACTTGGATAAGTCTGAAAATACGTCGACTTTAGATATCTTTTGCACTGTGAAGTGTAAAAGATCATTTGGGCAAAAACCCTAAAATTACGCATAAGCATAAGCTTACGCGTAGAATTCCTACGCATAAGATTCACTTTACGCGTAAACTACGGTCTACGCATAAGGTAATCCTACGCCTACGTTTCTACGCCTAACTTTTGTCTACGCTTAACTTTAGTGTTTTCCCTACTTACGCGTAAGCTAAAACCTACGCGTAACTCCTTATTGTTACGCGTAACTTTTGGTGTTTTTACGCATAAGTGCTACTTGGTTCTTGTCTTTTCTACGCCTAAGGATACTTCATCAACAAAGGTTCATTCGACTACAAAGATCCATTTTTACCACACAAGTTTATCATCATGTCTCAACCACCATACTCTAAATATTTCCCTCATACTTATAATCATCAACAACAACAACAATTAACTCCACAACATCAACAATGGAATCAACGACAAGCCATTTATCAACAACAATTTAATCAGCAACATACTCCACAACTTGGTGCAATTCCACAACCACAAATGGTTCAACCACCACCAAGTCCTCAAGCTCTACCCTACACAAACAATTTCAATCAACATCCATCACGAAGCACTATGAAGGAACCCACTTGGTTTGCAAAGATGTGTGAAGCTTTAAGCAGCCAACAATCAATTCATGAAGCTGGATCACTTGATAGACCTCCAATGCTCACTCCAGGAAACTACGATCAATGGGTGATAAGGTTCTTTAGGTTTTGTGATCTAAAGAAGCCACATGGAAAGTTCTTAAAGAAGGTTATCTTGGAAGGTCCATTTGAGATGCCTACCGTCATTATACCCGGAGATCCAAATGCTGTTCCACCAAGAGATGAACAAACCAACATTGCTACTGTTGCAGATTTAAATCCTACAGAACTTCTACACTATGAAGCTGATGAACTTGCAATGGAATACATCCTCTTAGGATTACCAAACCCAATTCTTCGTAGTGTTGATGCTCAAAAGACTGCACAAAAGATGTGGGATCATATTCGTCTTCTTATGGAAGGATCTGTACTCAATCAGGAGGATTTGGAATCCAAAATTTACTTGGCTTATGAACACTTCATGATTGAACCTGGAGAGACACTCGAGTCATATCATCATCGATTTTCAGACATCATCAATGATTTGGATAAACACAACATCATCATGCCAAGAATTGCAGTGAATACTAAGTTCCTGAGTAGTCTTGGTCCAGAATGGGAGAAGTATGTCATTTTTCTCCGTCAAGCGAAGAATATGCATCATTCTACTTATGGATTGTTGTACGATTACTTGAAGCCTCATGAAAAGGAAGTTGATCGGGAAAGGATTCTCCGTGCTCAAATTGCTAAACAGTCACAACCGGACAATCAACAACTTGCCTTGTATGCTCAACAGAATTATCCCTCTCAACCAGCAACTCAACCAACTGCTTCAAACACACCTTCACAGCAACAACCTCAACCTCAACAAAATCAATTGGTTCCATACAGCAACAATGCTCAAGCATATGTCAGTGAAGCTACTGAGGAAATCAATCCATTCGAAGCATTGCAACAAGGATTTGTGATGATTGCTAATGCTTTTGGCCGTTACACCAACAAATCCAACAATCGTATTCGTTCCTCATCTAACACACGGACTCAAGCTGTTGTGAACAATGGACGTGTTGAAGTTCAGAATCATGATTATGGTCGTCAGATGGGTGGTGGTCAAGGGTTTAATGCTGTGGGTAGGAATAACAACAGAGCTCAAGTGGTGGAACAGGGAAATGCTCAAAATCGGTTGAATGGTCTTAGATGCTACAACTGCAATGAGAAGGGACACCTGGCTAATGCATGCCCAAAGCCAAGGACTAGGGGCAGTGCTTATTTCAAAGATGCTTTACTTTTGGCTCTTAAGGATGAAGCTGGTGGATCTCTCACAGACAAAGAACAGAGCTTTATGGCAGATGCAGACTCAGATGATGATATGGAGGACTTGCAAGCTAATGCAGCTGTTATGTTGATGGCTAATATGCATGAGCTGCACATGAGTGATACAGGCCCAGTGTATGACACTGATGGCTTGTCTCAGGTACCCGAACAAACCATCATCATATCTGAACTAATATCTCCGCCAATATCTGAATCTGGCACGGATCAGACTGTTCAAAATGAGTCTTCTACATCTTCTTCTGATGATTTTCAAGTTAACCCTGTAGTTACATTTGACGATCAAGATGACCTTATGGTTTCCTTTGATAATCAAATTGACTCCGTGGTCGTACTTGAGGATCTCAAGAATGATCATGTTGAGACTCACGTTGAACAAGATGATCTGTTGCCTCATCCGGATTTTGCTCGGTTAATTCAAGACCATAAAATCAAAATGGAGGAATGCTATGCATTAAATCAATCCTTAAAAAGTAAAAATGCACTGTTAACCAAGGATTTTGAATGTTTACAAATGCAACTCAACTTTTTCAAAACTCAAGAAAACCGTGAAAAAGGTTTTGAAGCCGCTTTTGCAAAATCTCATCAAAACGAAAAATATTTAGAGAGACAGATGCGTGATCTAGCCGCCTCGAAGAATGCTTTGTTGTCTGAATTAGAACAACTGAAACATGAACATAAAAAACAAATTAACACTCTCACCTTGGAAAATCAAAACGCTAAGGCTGAGTTGTTAAATTGTCAAAAACAGTTCTCCGCATACAAAAAGCATTCAACGAATCGGGTAGATGACCTTCTTGAAGAAATTATCGGCTTGCAAAACAAACTTAAAGAGTTTAAAACTGTTGTTTACAAACATGGTGAATCAGTAACAGCCATTGAAAAGTTTACCTTAAAACCCAATCCAAAAGGATATGGAAAAAATCTAGCTGATTACAAACCAAAGCTTTCACTAAAAACATTCAAACCAACTCCTGAAGTTTCCAGTGCAGAATACAAAATTGATAATACTGTCATGAGTGTTGTTGAATATCATCGTCAAGAGGAATTAGATGCAGAAGACGAGAGTCGATCAAAATTAAAAAACGTTGTTTACAAGAAACCTTTTAATTATAAAAACGCGGTCACTTTCGTCACACCAACGGATTCTTCTAACACACCAAGGGTTATCATCAAAACACCTGAGTCTTCTAATATCAATCCCAAAACAGATTTTGCACAAACTTATGGTCCTTTACCTTCCATTCGTGAAGTAAACTCACAACCTGAAAATCGAAAAATTCTTCGATATTTTGACATTTTCATGGCTGACCTCAAAATTTTACAACATGAGATAGAATATCGATCTGAAATCAAAGTTGAACATTTTCAATCGCCTCTGGCGCGAGAACAAAGAGACATTTTTCAGAAAAATCTTTTACCTAATGTTAAAAACTTGAAAAGTTGTGCAATTGCCTGGGAAAAGGATTTTCATAAGGAACTTGGGGTAATGAAAAACGTTTTCGAGAAAACAGAAACATCTATTTCTAACACAAAACGCAAAAAGAAACTGTTGAGAAAAGATGTTGATCGACTCTTGGAAGATGTTATCTGTGCTGATATCCATAATGTTGTGTTACTTCATGCCTTGCCATTTGCATCTGATTATATCTCTGCTGATATTGTTGAAACTGTTGTTACTGTTGAGAACACCGATAATGTGCTTCAGATCGAGTCTTTAAAAGCTGAAAATAAACGATTACACACGGAAATTTACAATGCAAAACGTCGTCTTCATTGGTGTGAAAAAGATATTCACAACCATCAACTCAGTTTTCAAAAGAAAATCGCTCAGTTGAGTGCAAAATCTTCTGATCCTAAAATTGAGCAAATGGATGATCAAAACGTGTCTTTGAAAAGTCAAATCTCAAAATATGAACAAGAACTTTTAAAAGTTAAACAGGAATATGGTGTCATATTTGATTTACTCAAAAAGACTCGACTTGAAGCATCAAACGAACTTGATCACTATCTTGCTCACACAAGAGAAGTCATGAATTTTGCTGGAAATATTCGTTCTGAAAATCAAAATCTGATTCACACCATCTCTAAGTTACGGGAAATGTTAGGAAAGTATGAACAACTTCCGCCTACTGTGATTAAGAGATTAGCACCAGTCACACTTAGTAATCGTGAACCTAGAATTCCCACTGCCAAATCACAAGTTGCTAATGTGTTTCCCTCTACTGAAACAGGAATAGTTGCATCTTTTCCAAACGTCCGCACTTCACAGCCTAGGAGCACTCAATCGAAGAATAGGAAGTTGCGACCTAAGAAAAGATCAATAAGGAATGCTAAAGTAGAAGAACACCCTAGGACTCTGAATAAAAATCATGTTGCCTCCACTATAGATGTTACGTCTGGCAAATGTAATAGACATAGTGATGTAACGAATGCTAAACCGTTAAGCACTTTTGATATTCAGTCTGATACACCTTGTGTTATTTGTCGAATGAGTATGAATTCTGATTGTCATGACAAATGTGTTGCTAAAGCTATAATCTCTAGATTACGAAATCCTAAGAATCAGAATACCTCTAGGCCCACTAATCATTCTAAGTCCGTGCTTGGTAAACCACCTTCTTTAGATCCTAAGGCAACCTTTGCTATCACAGTAGCTACCGCTTCACCTCCTAAGAATGTAGTACCACCTAGTGTTTTCACTAAGACTAAAGCAAAGAGTAGTTATAGATGGCAGAAATAGATATATAACACACTAGGATTTAAGTGGATGCCTAAAATTCTCAATATGTGTATGTCTAATATACCTGCTTCGGAACCCTCTAACATTTCGGGTTCCACATCTACTTCTATTCCATCTGTGTCGTCTGTGTGTAATGCAGGTGATACAGTTCATTCTCTGGATTGTTGATAGCGGTTGTTCCCGACACATGACAGGCAACCTTAAACTGTTATCAAACTTTATTGCAAAGTTCATTGGCACTGTCAGATTCGGGAACGATCACTTCGCAGCCATCATGGGCTACGGAGATTATGTTAATGGGAACATCGAAATCAGCAGGGTTTACTATGTGGAAGGCCTCGGTCACAATCTGTTTTCAGTAGGTCAATTTTGTGATGGAGATTTGGAGGTTGCTTTCAGGGAGAAAACTTGTTTCATTCGTGATCTACATGGAAATGACCTCATGTCTGGCTCGCGTAATTCTAGTCTATACACTATCTCTATGCAAGACATGGTTGCTTCCTCTCCCATTTGCTTACTTTCAAAGGCAACATCTACAAAATCCTGACTATGGCACCGTCGTCTCTCACATCTAAACTTTCAAACCATCACCAACCTTGCTCGCCACAAACTAGTTGAAGGACTCCCACGATTCCGGTACTCAAAAGATCACCTTTGCTCAGCCTGTGAACAAGGGAAAAGCACTCGTGCTCATTTTCCTTCAAAGGTGGAACACAGCTCACAGCATGTGCTTCATCTTCTTCACATGGATTTGTGCGGCCCGATGCGCGTGCAAACGATCAATGGCAAACGCTACATCTTAGTAATTGTTGATGACTACTCACGATGGACTTGGGTCTACTTTCTTCGTAGCAAAGATCAAGCTCCACAAATGATCATCACCTTTCTCACAAAGATACAGGTTCAGCTCCGCAACACCGTCAGAATCATAAGAACAGACAAAGGAACTGAATTTGTTAACAAAACTCTTCGTGAATTTTATGAGAAAGTGGGAATTCAGCATCAAACATCTATTGCACGGACACCTGAACAAAACGGAGTTGTTGAAAGACGAAACCGAACGTTAGTGGAAGCTGCAAGAACAATGTTAATCAATGCTAAACTTCCAGATTACTTATGGGCAGAAGCTGTATCTACTGCATGCTATACTCAAAACCGTTCTATGATCACAAAACGCCACAACAAAACACCTTTCGAGCTTGTCCACAACTATAAACCAAACCTCAAACACTTTCATGTATTTGGATCCCTTTGCTATCCGAATAATGATCGTGATGATTTTGGAAAGCTCAAAGCAAAAGCTGATATTGGAGTCTTTATTGGATACTGTGACAATTCTAAAGGTTTCCGAATCTGGAATCGTCGAACTAAGGAGGTAATGGAAACGATTCATGCTCATTTCGATGAACTCACGGAAATGGCTTCTGAGTATAACAGCTTAGAACCCGGTCACAACCGTTTAAACTTCCCTCAACCTCAATCATCAGCTGAAGAAAGCCCTCAGCTAACTCGTCACCAAATGGAAAGGTTATTTTCTCCTCTGTTCTGTGACGATATTGATGAACGTGCTCCAGGTGTATCCGCTGTTTCCGCTGCACAACCTGATAATATTCCTATACCTGATACACCTGCTACAACAACTACTGTTGAAGATGCACCTACACCAGTTGACTCCAACACAACAGTTGAACATACCGCCTCCAACAATGATGAACCAGCTGATGATATTCTGAATGAAGTACCCCCACCTGCAGATTTTGATCCAAATGCGTTTTTCAATCCGTTTGCTAATGAGACTGCTGCACCAGATGTTGCGGAATCTTCAACAAACCATTTGAATCCTCAGAATCTGCACAATGTATACCAACATCAACCCTCTACACATAGATGGAAAAAAGACCATCCTCTGGCTAACATTATTGGCAACCCGAATCAACCAGTCGTTACGAGACAACGTCTTCACTCAGACGGTGAACATTGCATTTATGCACTCATTGTCTGCCAATCTGAACCTAAAAACATTAAGGATGCAATGACAAAAGACAACTGGCTTGAATCCATGCAGGAAGAACTCAACCAATTCAAACGTCTTGAAGTATGGGAACTGGTTGAAAGACCAACAGGGGTCTACGTCATTGGTTTAAAATGGATTTGGAAAAACAAATTGGATGCTGAAGGGCATGTTATACGAAACAAGTCACGGCTAGTTGCTAAGGGTTATCGTCAGGAAGAGGGAATAGACTTTGAAGAATCTTTTGCTCCGGTTGCTCGTCTTGAGGCTGTTCGGATATTCCTCCCGTTCGCAGCTCATATGAATATGACGGTCTATCAGATGGATGTCAAAACAGCGTTTCTCAATGGACAACTTAAAGAAACGGTCTATGTCAGCCAACCAGATGGATTCGTTGATCCTGAGTTCCCGAACCATGTCTACAAACTGAACAAAGCTCTTTATGGTCTCAAACAAGCCCCTCGGGCATGGTACGATAAGCTATCATCTTTCCTCATTGCCAATAATTTCACCAAAGGCTCGGTTGACCCAACTCTTTTTATACAATATCACGGGGCACACATCTTAATTGTTCAAATTTACGTGGATGACATCATTTTTGGGTCAACACATAAAAAGTTTTCAATCGCTTTTGCAAAACTAATGAAGAAAAATTTTGAAATGTCCATGATGGGTGAACTTACGTTCTTTCTAGGATTGCAAGTTCATCAATCACCCCGTGGTATTTTCTTGAGTCAGTCCAAATATGCCCTTGAATTGTTAAACAAATTTGGAATGACAACCTGTGATACTTATGCCACACCAATGGCTCATACAAAGAAGTTAGATGCTGATTTACATGGGAAAGTGGTTGACCCTACCAAATACCGAAGTATTATTGGGTCCCTCATGTATCTAACAGCTAGCAGACCTGATATTGTCTTTGCCGTTTATCTATGCTCCCGTTATCAGTCGCGACCAACTGAAACCCACCTCTCTGAGGCTAAAAGAATCCTCCGATACATCAAGGGAACCATTAACTTGGGGATCTGGTATCCGAAGGATTCTGGTTTTGAACTAATCGCTTTTTCAGACGCTGATCACGCAGGATGCCTAGACTCAAGGAAAAGTACTTCAGGAGCACTACAATTTCTCGGTGATAAACTGGTGTCTTGGCAATCAAAGAAGCAGGATTGTACATCGCTGTCATCAACCGAAGCAGAATATGTAGCCATGTCCGCGTGCTGTGCTCAAGTCATTTGGATGAGAACACAACTCAAAGACTATGGTTACGTATTTGACAGAATCCCGATGTACTGCGACAATCGGAGTGCCATTGCAATCTCGTGCAACTCAGTTCAGCACTCGAAATCAAAGCACATCGATCTACGCTATCATTTCATCAAGGACCACGTAGAACAGGGTACCGTTGAATTGTACTTTGTGGGTACTGAATACCAATTGGCAGATCTGCTCACCAAAGCCTTGCCTCCCGCTAGGTTTAATGAGTTGGTCCACCGAATTGGTATGAGGTGTTTGACTCAAGAGGAATTGGATGACCTCTTAAAACAGTCTTAAAAACCTGTCAAACACCAAAACATCTTGTGTAAATAAATTTTCAAAAACAAAATACAAAAATATAAAATCCTATAAAACAACAAAAATATTCTCCTAATCTACCTTTCTTTCAACATGGCAAGTACATTTCTTCCGTCAACACTTTTATCTTTCAAAATTCAATATTTTTCCGATCAAGTATTGAGGGGGAGAAAATAAGCTATTAATTGTTTCAAAACATTTGTGTACTTGCATGTTATCCTATCTCGGTTGATTTTTTACAAATGGTGGTACACTTTCTGACTCAAAGACACTCCTTGGACTTTAATTAACAACCTTTCATTATTTTCTCAAGTCAAGGGGGAGTGTTGTCAAGTTTCTTTCCTAAAATCTTCATTTGGCAACCAAAAAATGGAAGTTAAAAAGGCTTTGTGTGAAAAAAAAAAAAAAAAAAAAAAAAAAAAAGAAGGAAAAGGTGGAGGGACTAAAACTGTCAAAACCTTAAAGTTATTTTATACAAAATACTCCACCCACCATATTTATTTTCAATCACATTAAATATTTCACCTAATATCATCCACGATCCATAATCGTTTTACAAATCCGTGCTTTCGATTATCAATCTGTAAGTGTTTCTGTGTTTGGATCATGTTTTTAAACAATGGTTTTAAATCTTTCATAAATCCAACGGTTAAAACATGTGATATATTGATTTGTGTGTTCTACGCGTAAGTATATGAACACACAATCATATTTGTGTGTTTATGGTTAAAAGGATTGTATCAAAATGTTGTAACAACATCTATGATATCATTTCTATGCTCATAACACACCCAGAATCACGAATCTACGATTTTTGAAAATTAGGGTTTATGTGTCGATTTGGGTGTTTCCAAATGTAATGTGTTTTGGTCTAAAAGATTGTTGGATTATGCTTATATGATGTTGAATTGATTATATCCTTGCTCTATAACTACCCAGAAACACTGATTTATTCAGAATTTGAAATTAGGGTTTAAGGTTCATAAGTTTGGGTATTTTTGATTCACCATGAGTTAGATGTTATAACTTGGTCTATATGCTCATACAACATGTTTGAACTACCAGAATCTGTTTGATGCAAATCCCATGGTTAGAAAACTTACGCGTAAGTCATAACCCTTAGGGTTTTGACCTACGCGTATGACTTTCTACGCGTAACTGGTTTATGAATGATTCATGCCATTTTTTTGTTGATAAAATGAAGGTTTATGTTAATGTTGATGATTTGATGGATTTATTTCAGGCTTTGCTACACGTAATATTCAGAATCAAGGTGGTTATTAATCTACGCATAAGGATCACCTTACGCGTAGCTTGTTATGCGTAAGACTTGTCTTACGCGTAGCTTCTACGCATAAGGTTCTACAATGGACTACGCGTACCCTGTGAAGGATATGCGTAAACAGTGACCTCTACGCATAAGGTCAACTCTTACGAGTAGCCTTACACGTAAGGTAAATATATGCCTACGCATAAGCTCTACGCATAAGGTGTCCTTTTCCTACGCGTAACATTTCTTACGCGTAAGATAGGATTCTACGCTTAAGTTTACGCCTAAGCATATATCATTCCTGTCTACGCATAACTTTGCCAAAACTACGCTTATCCCTGGATTTACCTTTATGATGAATTGTTACTTGTACAAACTTGTAAATAAACTAATCATATCATCACGAATCCAAAAATGTCACTAATAAACTTAAATCGTCTGATATATTGTGAACAATAAGTGATAAAATAAACTTTAAAACTTAAAGTTAACTAACTCACGAAACATTTCACGATATCATTGAACTATTGAACATACAAGTGACTTAGGACTCGTAACAATCATTATCACTATACATTCAATAACTAGACAATAAGACCTTCTGTTGACTAACATTATGTCTTTCGATATGTTGGTTCTTTTGGCTAATGTTATTTCAGATCACGACATGGCTGAACAAATGATTGTGGATGCACCTGAAGTTCTCTCCATTGCTGATATCTATCCTCATGGCTATCCAATGAAGATAGGAAAGAATAACCTCCGTGTTGACTTTGACACCCTCACTTGCTCTAAATCTTCGTGTCTTATTGCTATTGATATTCTGAGGACTCATCCGTATCAGAACATGCTTACACACTCTGCAACTGTTCCTGAGATCTACATCCAACAGTTCTGGAACACTATGGAAAGGGTCAAAGGACAAACTGCTGTGACGGTGACTCTGAATCACAAACAAGTCACCATTACACCTGCAGACTTAAGGGTTGTTCTCCTAATTCCTGAAGTCGAACCAACCAAACTATATGCCTCACCTGCTGAAGAGCTCACTCTCCAATTCTTAATCGATATCGGTTATGACGAGGCTACAGGAGTAATCAACAAGCATTCTCACGTAGAGCTTAAGAGTATTCCTCAACCCTGGAGAACTCTCTACATGATCATCACCAAGTCTGTTTCTGGTCGTGACAGCGGCTATGAGCACCCTAAGCTCATGGAACTGCAAATATTCTGGGCATTGGTCAACAAGAAACACATCGCTATCGAAGCTCTGATTTGGGATGACATGATGTCATTTCTCAACAAACTTGGCTCAAAGATTCCCTACATCAGATATACTAAACTGTTGATACAGAGAGCTCTTGGACTTCATCCTGATATTCCCAAAAGGCTCAATGACCCCGACAATCACGACATGTTGACGGAGCCTATTCTATCTGTTAGAATCAAGGAAACGTCCACAAAGAAACAAGGTGCTGTATTGCCAGATTTCCTTCTAACTGAAGATGTCAGAAAGCTCGAAACGTACAAGAGATATCTGGAAGCAGTTAGACAAGGCAAAGTTGGTCATCTCGACGAAAAATCTTCTGGAACACCTGTAAGGAGAACCAGAAGAGGAAGTGCAGGAAGCACAACAAGTACTGTGAGTCAAAGGAAGGTTCCTAAAAGGAAAGCTCCTTCTAAAAGGATTGTTCCCGTAAAGGAAGCCGAACCTATTCCCACACTTGAACCACAAAGACAACTTAGGGATGAGAGCTCTGAAGATACTGAGACAGATGAAGAGGTTCATTACTCTGCAACTGCAACCGAAACACCTGCCTCAGTGACAAAACCTCCAAGTCCTCCAGCTGTCCAAGAAAAAGGGAAGACTCCAGCTATTGTGCCTTATGATGAGAGCTCTGAAGAAGAAGAAGAAGAGCAACTGAATAAATCATACAGGAAAAAGTTTCACAACGTCCGACACCTTCAAAAGGTCGAAGAATTTGCTAAAGATCAAATGGGTGGCCCCGGAGGATCAAGTGGTGCTGCCCACTCCTCTCCAGATCCTGATGCGGTTAATCAACCCGATAAGGGATCTGGTGCCACCACTCTTGTGCAACAACAACAGCCTATAGAAGACACTATTGTGTATGATTTTGAGAAACAGGAAACTGAGAAAGAAAAGTCTAGAGATGACGAGGATGATTATACAAAGTTTCTTCTAGACAGTCCAACACACTCAAAGGAGAAAACCTCAGAAACTCCTAAGGACATGAAGTCTCCTCATGTCTCCTCATCATCGGATTCTTCGTCTCATTCATCACTACCACCATCAACAAATTCAACCAGATCATCATCCAAATCAGTGAGGAAACCACCAAAGTCTTGGATCTCTCAGTCTCATAAAAGGATTGTAAAAGCTGTCCAACAAATCAGAAAGAAGGATACAACTTACGGAAAAATGAATTGGTTTGCTGACCAAATTCAGTCCTTAAATGATGAGATAGACAAGATGGAAAAAGAAAGGGAATTTGTTCAGACGTTCATGAAGAGTCATCGAAAAGAGGAACTGAACGAAATGATCGAAGGTTACACTAACAAGTACCTTCAGGATATCGTTCCTAAAGTCCAAATGGAACTGGTGAAGACAGCAAGAGATCATACTCACAAGTTTCTTCTCGACACTGTCCCCAGTGTGACAAAAGAAGTATTTTCCAGACAACTCACCCCTAACATCGTAGCATTGGTTAAACATACAATGGCAAAAGAAGCTGATCTCTCTGAATCTGAGTTAATCGCTAAACTTGTGATGCAAATGTCAAAGAGATCTGGAACGTTTACTTCAGATGAAGCTAAATTTTTCGAAATTCTACTTGACTATCAACTCAGATCATCATGCAAGGAGTCAGCCGATCAATCCAAACGACCAAGAGATGACGATGATAAAGATAAGGACTCTGCACCTAAACGTCAGAAACAGTCTGGTAAATCTACTTCTATGCCACCTCCTTCACCTCGGACTTCTTCTCAACATAAGTCTCCACCACCTCGGTCTTCTACTGATAAACCTCGGGACGATTCCGAGTTACCACCCCTGACTCATAAAACAGGTGACTACTTTGAGTACACGGGTGGTGACGATGAAGAGGTCCTTGAGCCCCGACAACAACCCACCTCACCTAAACAAGTGCAGAAACCAAAATCATCATCAAAACCTTCAAAACAGAAGAAGAAAACGACTCTGAATGACGTCGTATCATGGCTTGATGACGATAAAACTGCAGAATTTGATTGGTTTGCTACTCTTGTTAACGATACTCCCTACCCTGAAGAAGGTCAAGAATTGGTAGACGGTAGTACCTTGGAGCATGCAAAAATCCTGCAAGAAAGATTCCGTGTGAAGAAGATGACGAAATCCGAGTTGAAGCGCATCAAGAATGACGCATTCCTTCTTTTGAAAAACAGCTCGGAAAGTGCAATCGAGGTTGAATATCACCTTGAAAACATTGCTCGAGCCATGTCTAACAACATGGATTGGCTCAACCCAGAAGCAAACATCGACTTCACTAAACGGAACAACCCTCCATATTACACTGACTGGACCAAACCTCTACCAACAATCGGCCAACCAGATGAACCAAGGATTCCCTTCAGATATTTCTTCAACAAAGACCTGGAATTTCTTCTCCATGGTGGCGATGGTTCAAGAAAATACGCTACATCATTAACTCTTCCATTCCCAGCGGCTATTTACTCAAACTGCATAGCTATCGAGGAACGTGCAAATCACTTGTTTTCTGACAACGTGCAAGCATACGACCAAGATGCATTGTATGGGATTCATCATTGGCCTGAACGCCGAAGAATCTACTACAGAAGCTGCCTGGTTCAGAAGTCTCAACATGAAGTGTATTGCTCAAAGGACATCGTGGCCATCAAACACATTGATCTCAAGTCTAAGTGGGACTACACATTCTTGAAGAATATCATAGTCAAACGACAAGATGAACAGGACTATGAATTCTCAGAGGCTGACTTTGAGAACTTGTCCCTCAACGACATCGAAGACATGTACCTTGCCAAAGTACAGGGTCGTATGAGACAATTCTCGACTGAAGTTCAATGTGAATTTATCAAGTCAGTTCTCATCTTCATTAGACGCATCGTGATCAAAGAACGTGTATAAGATATCCAGATGGCTGTTGAATCATATCAGAAACGTGTAAACTTCACTCCACCACAGCTTGATCTTCCTGACATCAACCAGCTCACACAACTTACGCTCATCAGCAAACCTTTCGGCGTTGTTTACCGTAGTGAACTTCGAAGAAACTGCTTAATGGCGTGTAGTGAGCTCCACAAATTCGGGGATCATACCTTGGAGATGGTTAGGGATGGATTGGCGTACAGATTGAAGGATGTACGCCTAAAAGTTGGGAATCCTAAGCGCTGGAATTCTCAGGAAAGGAGGGATGTGAGAAGGATCATCACCATGATTGATGAACGGTTGTTCAGAAGGGATCAGTTCAGACGATTGGAGAGCTATGTTGGTGGTCGACCCAGGAGAAACATCACCGGCTTTCAACGCCCTGTGCGCACTCCTGGGAACATCACTGCACTTCCTGGTACCCCTTGAATTGTTTCCTTCATATAATTTTGGATGCATGATTTTATATGTGAATGGCTTGTGCACAAATAACAGTGTACAACCCGTAATGGTCAAGAAAGGACCCTATGGTACGCCTCAGTGCCACAATCCTTATAAAAGAAGCGAAAGCTTCTTATTTTTGAGTAAAACCTATCAAACCTTTCATTTTTCAAGGTTTTGCTCAAAAAGACAAGTACTTCCCCATATGATTTTAAAACCTCAACCGTTTATATCACTAGTTGAGGGGGAGTATTTGAATTAAAACTTTGTTCACAAATTGTTCACAGTGGTCACTCTTCCCGCAAAACTCAAAATGGTCATATTTATTCTCAAACGTTCAAAAATAACATTTTATATGCCATTTTTGAGGGGGAGAAAATTGTGTGATAAGAAATATGTTGCACATAATGCAAATGAATCCGTGTACCTCAGACTTAACCTACGAATTGACGGTACTAAACTGTTAGTAACTCGAAAAGACTTGTCCTGGACGGGTAATAATTTCAAGCTAGTTCGCTAGTGATGTAAACGTGTCTCGCAAAGGACTTGTCCAAGTAGAAAGTACCATTCGAGAAACTCTTGATAGACATGAACTTTGACGGGTATGATAACCTTTCGAGGTTTGTCTACACCTTCAAGGTAGTTATTAGAGCTAGTTGTCACCTAAAAGCTGACAATGTAACTCTTTAACTATGCAACGTAACCGTGTCTCGCGGGGGATTGTCTATCTTTAGTGGATCAATTCAAAAAGTGCGCGCTCTTTCCTCACTGTGCATTTAACCATTAAAACTATTAAGCACATGTGAAGGGGGAGTATTTATGCAAAACATCATCTCTCACAGTGGTTCAAACATGTTTTTCATTAACAAACCCTTTGAGAGATATTTTCACATACAGTGGTTTTAATGGCAAACATAGGTTAGTCATGGAGTTATAAGGTGACTAAGGTTAGGAATAACCGTCCTATGATCCGCCAGAGCCGGAGGGATCTACCCAAGGACACTACCATTAGTTAGTGTTAGAAGTCCTTAGGAATGATTGTAAAAAAGGAGAAAATGAGAATCGGAGAAAGAAGGAGTTGAAGAATCAAAAAGAAATGTAAAGTAAAGGGTGAAAAGAAGGAGCCCTCCAGATTATTCAACTTAGGGCAGACACCGGGTTCAATTCATATGCTACTGGTTGTCACTTAGTGACACCGGTATTGAAGATTAAAAGTCGTCATGGACCCAGTGACGCATGCAATAAACCTTCTTAGCCACTCAAGTTTCTCTCAACAGAAGCTTGTTTCATTCTCACAGGGAACCCTACATAAACTATTGGCTTTCTCTTAGAGATCGCTGGTATTGAAGAAGGAGACCCTCTCCCTAGTCTCCGCTCAGGAAAACCAAAACGCACTATTGAGTCTAGAGCCACGAGATTCATTAAAAGATCTCTTAGGTACACTTGACATTTAATCACTTGATGATCAACAAATAAGATCATCAGTGGTTCATATCGAGTCCTTCACAGATCTTAGCAATCTGTCGAGAACATTTATGAGAGGTTCACATCTATGATCCTCAGTGATTGAATGGAAACTCCTGCCAGGGTTAACATCAAACAGCCCTGACAGCAGGTCACTTCGGTAACTCCCCGTGGATTACGCGGAGTGTGTCTCAAACGGTCTACAGTCGTGAGGTGATGCTTCGGTGTACCTCAGCGACTCATCTGAACTGTAGATGTACTTCGGTACATCGCGTTATCTCACTTGTGGGACTCCTGTTCAGGAACGGCCTTTGTAAGAATTAGAGTTGTGTCTTCACACTATCCTGTTGACACTCTCGAAGTTCAAACTTGTAAGTGCCGGAAACCGCTTATTACTAACCGTTTGAAATGTTTTCTTCTTATGGAAGCTCCGGAGCGGGATGATCGTGCTGATTCTTCTCATGCTCACGCCAACATCATCACTAATGGAAGTTCTATTCCAATGCAACACAACAGTCAGAATGATTCTTCATCTAATCAAAGAATCTACAAAGTCAAAGACTTAAAGAACTTTATCAGTATTGATTTCCAACGTCATAGAGCGTGTGAGCATGTTGAAGAATGACGTGGAGACACTGGAGCAGCGAAGCAGACCTGAAGCAGACTGATGCAGACAACAACATACTATCACCTTCACCACAAAGAACAATGATCAAAGAACAAAGTTAATGATGACGTTGAAGCATAACTGTTCAAAGATAACGATCTCTCTACACTGGGGAGATTGTTCGAATCAAGACAATTCCTCTCACAAGAAAGAAGAATGTCAGAAGACGTCACATCTACTATTACATCAACGCCTTCACCGTTTACATTCATATATACTTGAGGGGGAGATTGTTGGAATCACTCCTAAACAGTATTTCAAGTATTTATATTTCATATGTAATAGGTAGCTTTATTATGGCTTTATGTTTGTTTAAGGTCAAGCTTATGTAGAAGGCCCATAAGCTTGATCCAAGCCCTATAAGGAATAGGGAAGGAGAGGGAGTGTTGCCCTAGCTCCCTGCCTATATAAACTCTTGTAAACCCTCATTTGAGGGTTGGTTGTTCAAGTTTTCTTTTCACACATTCACCTACGCCTAACCGTGCCTCTCTTATTGTGTGTGTGTGCTTGTTTACTTGTTCAATCGCCTTATCTCTTCTCTTATAAGCTTGTGTTGTAAAACTAGTGACCTAACACTTTTGTAATATATAGATTATCTATATATACTTAGCAGTTAGAGCAAAACTACATTGTTCTCTTTTTGGGACATTACATATACACATTGATAATTCCTGACTTTGGTTTGTTAATATCCTATTATTAAGTAGTTTAACAAATTCAGAATATTCAATTTTAAAACTTAATGTGATTCATCACATTCCATAATAAAATAGTGTTTTATTAATCTTCTAGGTTGGAGTCATATTGAGTATATTCAATCCATACTCAATTTTCTAACCTTGTTACTTTTTAATAAAGAAGTTATGGTTATCTTGAATCAAACAAATCTCCTAACTGAACATACCATCAACTTGTGGTATTCATTAGAATTAATATTGTAAGACAATCTAACAATATATAAGATAAACATATTCCTTTTGGCTTACCTATTTACCAACTAAGTCAACTTAATGGTATAATAGAATTTCCAAGCCAATTGCATGCTTTGTAACACAAATACTCTTTAATCAAGTCACTTCATATCCATGTCTCATCAAGAAAACATAAATTGTTATAATCCCATTTAACGTTATAAATCATTGATCAACTCAATGACTTCTTGTATATGTCTTAATTAACAAAATATAACAAGTTAACGTCTTACTTTATTATAAGTCTTAAAAGATTTTATGTTTATGTCTTTACAATGAATCATAAACATGTTTAACTAAAGTAATTATGAACACAACTCTTGGTTTCAATAGTAATTTCAAGTTAATTTATTTACTTCACAATAATGTAGGACTACATTATTTTTCATTTATGTCATTCCAAAATACATAAATAAACAAATTGAAGTAGTATTAGATTACTTCATTTATATCATTTTAAAAATACATAAATATCTAATTTTGAAGTTGTCTTATATATCATTTTGACACATGTTCTAAATACTTGTCTAATTTAGAAACTGCAAATATGTCCATGCAAGGCCTGATTTCACATGGAGATTTACTTTGTTGTTACAATCTCGCCAAGTTCTCACATGACGTAAATTGCAACACCAAGTGTTTCTTGAATTAGATATGTACAAGTCATATTAGAACGTTAGTCTCTTACCTTGCAGTCAAGAGAATCCGTTAAATCATATACCTATATGTTGTACCTTGCACACAATATAGATTTCTCCCACTTGTGCATGTAACAACATCATGTAGCAGATAAACAACACGACATATGTTTGTTTATGTGGCCAATATGATCGTGTCATTGATATTAGCATAACTAGTAGATGTAGAACCACTTCATTGTCTAATAAGGAAACGTACATGACTATCCTTGAAAACATAAGTGTCTACAAGTGGAAAGTAATTATCTTAAGACATTTTAGAGATAATCTGGGTTACTACCAAGATGACAAAGCTTGTAACTCGCACTGAATTAGAGATCATTACAATAATTCCTTATTCAGTAATGAGAACACAATACTCCCACTAGATTTGACAACATTATAAGTGTTTCATTAATCAGTGAAAGAAAATAGTGTTCTATTTACTTCCCTACACCTTTTGAGAAAGTTCATACATAACAATTACTTATGTACTAAAAGAGTGTATTCTACTATTTAGATGATGAACTATCCATCAATGCTATTAACTTGAAAATTTGGGCATGCAATTTCTTTCTTAATAGTTTTACTATTACAACGATTGTAAGTAGTACTTTTAAATGGTCAAAACAAAACAACTAGATAAAATATGCTTGTTAGTCTTTTACAAATTATACAGTAATTAGTCTAGCTTCTAATTTTAATAACTCAGAAATATGCAATTTTCTTAACTATTAAAATTTCCTTACGAGTTATGTATTTAGAATTTAGACAATTCTAATTGTCCTATCATACCTCTCTTCATTCATGAAAAGGAATAGGATTGAATGTTACTCTTTCTTATGAAAAGAGGACTAGGTTTATTCTTTTGGCAAAGTTGACTCTACCAAAAACTCTTACAGGTGTAGATCAATTTACCAATACAGGAATAACCTACGTTTACGGTTTAATGTTGCATTAATACATTTAAAGAATTTTCAAAATTCAATTTTAGTATTTTCGATAATTAAACTTTTCAAGAAAATAAATTGCCCAAGGTAATATTCATATAACCATAGAATTTTCTCGAAAACTAGGATCCAAATTATCATAGTTCCATTACATCAGTTGATCTGCTAGTAACGAAAGCATATAATAGGGTAATCTGTTAAACAATAATTGGCAAACATTTTCCAATTCCTAGATCTTATGGGATTTACATTTTCCAACGCTATTGCAAATGTAAACATGTTTTATCCCATCTTGTGCCTTAAGTCCAGGTCTCACTTACTACTCAATTTAATTCGTCTAACTTAAAGAACTGCAAATATGTTCATGTAAGGTCTGACTTTACATAAAGATTTACCTTTCCATCACAATCTCGCCAAGTTCTGACATGACGTAAAGTGCAACTTCAAGTGTTCCTTTAACTAGATGGCACAAACTTAATTTATAAAGGGTACTAGTTTTGATTTATGGTGTCAAATCAAATATGTACAAAGATGTCATGCATTCATCTTGTAGCATAATTTTTAATAAAAAACTTTTTATTAACCAATTCATAAAGATCAAATTATCAAAGTTTTGATTGAGGTATTGGTTTCACAAATCAAGGAAATTACCTTTAATTATCATCCATTATACCGTACTTTTGCATAAGTCTAAAGACTTAGTGTTTCGGATAATTACCACAAAAGTGGCGCATGGAACTAAAGCTAATTCGCCCTTAAGATGATTTTGTATAGGGGTGAGCATGGGGCGGGGTGGGGCGGTTTTATGGTAAAACCAAAAACCGAACAGTATATTTCGGCTTTTGGAAACTACAAACCGTTTTTTTTCGGTTTCGGTTTTTCGGTTTTTGACATTGAATCGGTTCGGTTTTTTATTCGGTTTTTTCTTACTTGAAAACAAGCAAGTTTTAATCTTATATGAAGTTTACAATTCTAAGTTTTCAAGCAATAATATTTAAACAAATATCAATAATAGCATATTATCTAGCAATCCAAAGCGTCGAAAAAACGTACAAAACAACCAAACGTCAATCTAAAATATAAAATGCACATCTTTGCAGCTTTGCACTTTTCATTCGCTTACGAGAATTGTAAGGGAAATTTTCAAAGAACACTATCGTTCAATGTAGGACCTTAGATATATCAACCTTATCACACAAATACTCACGTTAACCACGTTACGCGTAGAACACGAAACACAAACACAAACTATATGCGTAAATGAGAAAGAAACAAAGATGAGAAAGATGGTGACTTGATATATGGATCATTTATGTTATGCGTAGAAGGATGAAACAAGAAGATGTTATATCAAAGGGAAAACACACACACACACACTTTCAAGCACACCCCTCAAATGAGTCTTTGAGGGGTTTTTATAGTTGGAAACTAAACTACCCTAATGGGCTTTCCTTGGGCTCGTATGGGCTTGGATTGGATGATAACATTCATAAGGCTAGCTTAACTAAACGTCTAACCATTTAGCTTAGCCCAATCCACGAGCCCGTTGACTATTCTATCACGATATCTAACACACGTTACAAAGTTCCTAAATGTGAATGACCATCACTTCTAATAAAATTTATTAAGGCTAACATTCGAAAACAAAGATATAATATCTAGAAATAAAACAAATTTTAATGTATAGATAGTAAACAACACATTTTTTTAATAGATAAAGTTTTATACTTAAATCTTTAAAATTAAATAGCAAATCGTTTATATAGATAAAATTATATAAAAACATATAAAAAGGTGGGGCGGTTTTCTTGGTTCGATTTTCATATGAAACCAAAAACCGCCCCAAACATTCGGTTTTTATAAAATTCAAAACGACCGCCATCGGTTTTTCAAATGGGGCGGTTTTTTCGGTTTCGATTCGGTTTTTTTGTTTTTGTGCTCACCCCTAATTTTGTACATTTATGGCTTACTTCATAGCTCCAATTTGACTCGCAAGCAAGCGGAGAATTCGGTCAGCGCTGAAGGAATAACCTCCTTCTTTAGGGTCACAATTTAATGCGCTCCCCTTCTAGTACTTCCCACACAGTCCGTCAAATTGGGTGAGCCGTTCAGACCATTTGTACCAAAATCATCAATCAATTAAACTATTGAAAACTTAACTTTTCAAAAACAAATCAAATTTCACCATTGTTTAGTCCAATTTATTTTTCTATTCAAAATTACCCTTTGCTTAAAACTTGTCGCACATAATAAACAAACAAGTAAACAATAAAAAATAAATAACTAAAACAATGCGCACATAACTAACAATTAATACGTGTAAACAAGTAGCCACATGCAACTTATTTGATAAAACCTATTAATAATCAATATCTAGGTAAATTAACGTATATATATTAACTAGGGCTTTCACTCATACAATTGAAAGTGAGCCACCTACATCGACGAATCGATTGCGTAAGCCATAATTAAAATATACTAAATTGCACATAATTGATTCATTAATATTATTGAGGTATTCCCCAATTCAAGATTTATCAAAATAATAAACATGTGTATAAAACTTAACAATTAATTGTCGCATAACCAATCTTAACAATTAAATATATATATATCGACAATAATCCATGCCAAACATGCACGTTAACATAACAATTTATTCACGTTGTCACAAGATTGCATACAATTCCATATCACATAACAATTTATTCATGATTATATCACGTAACAAATATATTAATTCTAGGTTTCGATATTGATAACAAAACAATTTTATAAACCCTAAATAAAATATTTTAAAACAAATCGACTGAAAAAACAATTTTAGGGTTTCGACCCATAAATTTTTTTAATTCGATCCATAAAAAAAATTAAAACCAAATTAGGGCAAAAGCCCTAACCCTAAAATTAGGGTTTACATAATCATAACCAAAACCCTAGAATAAGCATATCAAACAACATACAATATTCGTTTTTACGTGTTTAGTAATTAATTACTCATTAAACCAAGCTCGTGATGCCACTGTTGGAATTATATACTATGACAATCATAAATAAAAACACATAAACATCAAAGCAAGTGCGGAAGCGTATAGGAACGTATAATGAATAAAACATAAAGTATGTATACCTTTTTTATTCTAGCCGAACAAGAATCAATTCCACAAAACTAACAATTGAGATGAACCCTAATTAGGGTTTGAGTGCTAGTCGACTTAATAAAGTCGAATAGTGTAAATCACCAAAATCCAAAGTAGGATTTCTCTACGATCATGTACGAGCTTATTGTTAACAATTTAATTAGAATGATAGTTCAAGTCACGAGTAAAGCTCAAAATAAACAAGTTTAGCTTTAATAAAATAAATCGGGTCGTACCAATTTATTTTATATATCTGTCGAACATGAATCCAAGAAGAAAGATAAAGGATTAATAACATGCACATGATCATGCATGGCATTGTATATAATATTATAAGCCTTTGATCATCAGTACAATGAAAGAAGAAAAGGACTAAAATCATGGAATCACATGGCATGTCATACATGCGGTAATAGCATGCATTGCATGCATTAGAAAATCAGATAAAATCTAATGTTGATTTACGATACATATATCTAAAGTAAGGTTAAGGTTTGTGTGTCGTGTGTTTTCTCTTTTTTCCGAATGAGACCAAAAGGGTGTATTTATATAGCATTAAACCTTGTCCAACAAGTCATTGCTAGTACCTTTTTATTTTAGATGCTGAGTTTCGTATTGGTTTTATTGTCCGTTACACTTGTGTCCAATTGCCAAACAAGGTTAGGTTTTCTTTTATCTCTTTTATTATTCAATATTGTATTAATTATTTTTTTATTAATTACGTGTTTAACCTAATTGCAATTACTAGATCCTTATCCGCTGCATACTCGTAGAGGTTACTGGTTAACTTGTTCTAAAATCCCAACAGTGGTATCAGAGAGTCAACTCGTTTTTGCGATTATGGGTTACACGTTTCTTAATTAATAAACATGTCTTAAAAGGCTGCATGAAACCTAATTTAGTTATTTGTTTTATTTTATTTTGACAATTATATGCAATACTTGTCAATTTTTAATAAAAAATAACTAGTCACACACAAATTAAAATTATATTGATAATTAGAATTAATTGTTAATTGGAATTAATTTGTTAATTAGAATTTAATTTACATGTTAATTATAATTACTTTATTTAGAAGTACATGTTAATTAAAATTACTTGCTAATTAGAATTAAAAGTTAATTTGAATTTGTTAATTGTTAATTAGAATTATTATGATAATTGAAATTACACATTGTTTATGAAATACATAAAATTGCGTAATTACTTGTTAATTGAGATTGCCATGCGTTTTATGTGTTTTCCGGCCACAAGACCCACTCAATTGCTTTTGCGATGTATGGGGCGATCTAGGTATTATATCCTAGTGACGGTCTTATGGTTCTCCTTTTGGAGAAGACTCACAAGAGAACTCAGAACAATATGTGGTTATTTATATTGATGTTTATGCTTGTACGTTTGTGATTCCTATATATGCATTATTACTTGCTTTGACACCTAATTGTATGCAATATGGAATAATACATATCATAAACATAACATTAATATTGGTCTTTATTTACACGCCTAAATACCATGCTCATTGTGACCTGCTATTTGATTCATGAAAAATTGTTTTTGTAAAATAAAGTGACCTAATATATGAAACACGTTTTCAAGAATTTAAAAACTAGACGCTATGGACACTTGGGATGTACGGCTCACCCACTAGAACAAACTCAAAAGGTGGTTCAAAGAGGTGCGCACAGTCGCACCGAAAGGATGTCTAAGGTTATGCTTCAGCGCTTACCTGGTCCTCTGCCTCCCTGTGCGTTCGATTGGAGTTACCGTGAACCATGATGATCACTACAGTGTCATTACCAAAGTTTTTAAAATAAGTGTTACAAAGTTGTTTTGCATGCTTCTTTGTACACGACTTTTACCACATTTATATGTGCATACCTGTTTGTTAATTTTAAGTCTATGCCATCCAACTATGAACACGTGCACTTGGATTGACTTCTCTGGTCAGACCTAAGGGCCTTTCCAACCCTTGGTAATTATTTCTCACTGGTCAGACCTCTGGTTATTTTTACACGTTCATACTTGGTCGACTTATTTCGAGTTAGCTTGGTCAGACCTTGAACCCGAGGCATAAGATGAGAACTAAACATGCTTTTGACATTATTACTTGATACTAATGCCTTAAACAGTCTCATAAATCTAAGAGTTGCATTATGCAATTAACGCTCGTCGCTTACCTCTTCTCCAATTTTTTTATACACTGGTCAGACCTATGGTAATTAAGTGGGGTTGCAAGATGGATCTTAGTCTTAATTAGTAATTAATTGGGTAGTTAATTATTTTAAGAATGTAATTATCGAAAATACTAGAATTGAACTTTTTATGTTCTGATTAATTGTGTTATTGCAACATAGTTCGTAAACAAAGTTGTTTTTCTTCGAAAGACAAACTTAGTCTCTTTTCCTAGTAAGAAGAGTGAGACTTATTCCTATATTTTCTCCTTAGTTGACTAACTAAGATAGGATTCCAAGATTGATAAACTCGTTTATGATCTTTCATTACCCTTTCGTGGTCTAGAGTTAATTGAAAGATATAATATTTTGTGTAACTGGAAACATTGTGTTTAGAGCTACCAAATTAAAAAACATCCTGCACTTGTCACGATGTATGAGTTTAAACTGCAAAGAGTAAAGAAATTACTAGGATATTCGCTAGGTAATTTTCTTGGACTCTTATTATTCCTAAAGTGCTAATTACCCTTGGGGCTATGTAGACGATAAAGGAGGAACTGCATGCTAAAGATTCAAGTTAATTGAATAAAAGAATGGCTAGTCCATTGTCTACATAAGTAGAACTTCATATACTCTGTTCAATACCTAAGTACGTGCTAATCGTAGGCATTTGAAGAGAATAGGAAAGTATATAAAACTGCTATATGCTTTCTACTGGAAATGTAACACTTACAATGTTGGCAAATCCAGTGGGACCAGTTGCATTTTATAACTGAAATTTCATTCATGTAATGTTGTCAATTTCAGTGCGAGCTATGGGATTTATTTCCTGTTAGTCACCCATATCATTTCAAACTAGCTTTGAAATAATCCATTACTTTCCGAATATGAACAACCATTTCTTAAAGGAAAATTGCACTTTATTTTATAAGATAACACGTTGCCTTCCTGCTGTCGCTTCCTGAAGTATTATCTATAGAATAATAACCCACAATTCTTTATTAAAGGCTATGGTTCTACAACTACTTATGATCTCTATGACATTATCATATTGTTTGAATAATCAATCACGTGTTGTTTGTTTTCATAATATGATGTTGTACCTTTCACAAGTGGGAGAAATCTCAAAGTGTGTGCAAGGAACAACAATATTATTGGTATCTCTAGACCGCAAGGTAAAGGAAACTAATAAATCTACTAGGACTTAAACACATTAGATGTTTAATTCCCTACTACATGTAAATAAGAATTCTACTAGGACTTAAACACGTGAGATGTTTATTGCCCTACTACATTCTAATAATGATTCTAATAGGACCTGAACACGCTAGATGTTTGTTGCCCTACTACATTCAGATGTCATGATATAGTGTTAAGATACTTCAACATTTGACTACATGTTTTAGTCAACATAATTATGGTTAGATTATAATGATCATAATTCTGAAGTATATAATTAACTTGAAATTACTATAGAACTCAATAGTTTGCGTTCATGATTACTTTTGTTAGTATAATTATGCTTACATGTTAAGACATAATTATAAAGTCCTTGAATTAGTCAATGAATTATAACATAAAGTATATATAGTAAAAGTGTTATGTCTTCTAGTTAACACATAAATATAAGGCTTTTGAATTATTCAAAGACTTATAATGTATTATCGAAATGTTCTGTTTTCTTGTTAACACATGAACAGATAATCCTTGAACAGTTCTGTCTTCTTGTGAACACGTGAACATAAGGTTCTTGTATTGTTCAATGAATATACATTATTGCATGCACTTGGTTCGTAAATACTTTATATGCAATTTGGCTCGACCCAATTGACAAGTATTTGGTCCAAAGAGAATTAAGTTATCTATAGAATTCTGATATACTTTCACAATTCTAATAACTCATAGGATACCACTTCATTATGGTATGTCTAATGTGTTGGATCAAACCTTATTCATAAAGTTTGGTTCTTGATAGTTTTAATTGCTCTACCTTCAAAACATGTCAAGGTTAGAAATTGCGTGTGTCATGAATACACTCAATAGAGTTCAAACCTAGAAGGTATTCAAGACAACCTATAACTGAAAACCCTAATTCATTAGGGATTTGAGGTTTTAACACTCAAACCAATTGAATCATAAACCCTTTTGGATTTTTGATTTTTCTACAATTCCTTGCTTGAAGATTGTAGTTTTGATGTTCTTCCTAGCTTGACGAAACACAAAACTATTGCTAGAACTTTTGGTTAAAGAGTGATACTAAATTAGAGTTTTTCTATAAACCCTAATTTGAGTTGTTGGAAGGAATTCCATTATGTCTTGATTTAAGTTCTGAATTTGTTAAAATCTTATGAAGCATTTTATTAGCAAATCTTGAGATGAGAACTTAAAATGTATTTTGTGGATTCTCCATGAAGAACAATTTATTGTTGCTTAAATACTTAGTATTTAGAGAATTGTCTCTACTTACAAAAGTAAGTGAGAGTATATACAAATCTCAAAGTTTTTGAGAACAAAATACTTAACCTTCTAAAATGCACTTATTAATGTCATACTAAGGTTAAACATGAAAATGTTGACCGAAGTATAATGATTACTCTCATTCATAAATCTGAAAGGATGCCTCATCACTTGAGTGATATTTTATATCAATGCTGAGAGATATGAGTTAGAAAATTATTGTAAATCAGCTAACTACTAAAATATATTATCACATCTTGAATCTGATAAATGTTTTAGAACTATGAATGATAAGATGCAGTCCTTGAAAGGCAAATCGAGTTTTGAGCTTGATTGTTATTTCGCCTAACAGTTAACCTATGAGGTTGGAATGAGTTTCTTTTGAAGAAAGACTCACAAGGACAAAATTGTATACATATTAATGTTTGGCATTTTATAAGAAGTTTTTAATCATACTTAAGCAATTGACTGTGATTAAATTTTCTTATATAATACATGCATTAATTATATAAAGATATTTAATTGTCATACATGTGATTTGTATGTTGAATATGACGATTAGATTTTATAACTCTTTCTTTATGATTACTTTTTGCGAGGACGGTGTGTAATCAAAAGGGTTATGAATCTATATAATCTTTATGTAGTATACAAATTTATGCAATCCATGTTTTGGATTGGATCATGCATCTAAGAGCTGAGATCTTGAATTTAATTACAATATGATTCTAATTGAATTAAGATAACTCTTGAGTACATTTGACATTGAGTGGGAGCATTGTGTTTTTCCTTAAAATTTACATGTTGAAGATATCATTCTATTTAAGCTAGATATTGATCCTTAAGCTTGGAATGAAAACTTCACTTGGAATTTAGAGAATAAAACAAACAACATTGGAATAAATGTTTATCTAGAATAAACAAATGTGGAAAATAATTCTGACACAAATGCAATATATCATTTAAGCAAGTCTTAAAATAATATATTTCACTTGGAATAGTTTAAATGGATGGAAACCTTGTGTTTTTAAACTAAGGGTTTATCATGTATATATTATATTGTGTATAAGACTAGTTGTTGCTTTTGTACAAGTACAAAATGAGCTGACAACAACAATATCTAATTGAGAGTGTTTAGATTATTGTTTTTATAAATGTTTACGAATTATAAAGCATAGTGTTGTATAAGTACAAATAATGCTAGAGGATTATTAATACTAGTTGTAGTAGGATTTTATCATTTATGAAAAATCTGCTAACTAGCTATGCTCAACATAGAGCATTGTTGCATTACACATTAATGAATGAGAATACTTTACACTTTTAGAAACTGTAAAGATGACTGTCAGTATGTTGTTGACTTTTACTACCTCATGCAAGGTAAGACAACATCTCCATACTATAATTCTTGCAATAGTATGAGCATCTGAGATAAGACACTCATCTTATATTTCAAATCACTCACTATATGTAATATTTGAAATAAGTATTCAGAAAGTTTACTCAGATAACTATTTAGTTTTTCTTTTGAAGAAAGGTTGAGAATGTCGGAAACATTAGGGTTCAACTTACTAAATGAGTTTCATGCATATCTGTTTTAGTATTTGGATAATTGGGATTGATAGACAGTTTTTACTTTATGATGAATAAAGATACTTGGTATTTGTTATTCATTCATATAATAATTGTTATCCTATATTTGCATGTTTAATCCTTGAATAATTTTATTATTCTAAATATGTCCATTGTCGGTTAACAATATGGGAATATTGTTATGTAAAGAAAATGTGAGTGCTGGTTATAATTCTATCGAGAATTCGGATTGTTCCCACCAAACTCATATGTATTCACTAGAGATGCATATTGGATTCTCCAACTTTCAAACATTTACTTTTGGATCCTTGTCATAAGTAAAATATTGAAAATGGTTTGTTATCTTCATCCTTAGACTTGAGATACAAGCAAGTTCTGTAATGTGTGGATATCATTTTTTGTAAGTATACGCACAACGCTATCTGAACAAGGTAGTTATAAAAGCTATATTTCGGAGTGATGTGAAGCAGCATCCACAACACTTGTAGTCAATAAAGGATTTGTTACTCCGCTTGATATGTGCAGAAAGATACCATGGCGCCTCTCCAGATTTAATAAGATAATTGTTCGGCCGAACCCAAAGGGTAATGCAAGATGATACTTGATTACATTTGGTATATCTAATTAAATTCTATAACGAGATTCTAAATGGTTAAACTATATGGAATGATTTAAGATCCATTATCCATGGTTTAACGGTATCTATAACAAAGGATGATTAGAGCAAGACATTGAATGACCATGCTACTGAGAAACTTTTACGAAACTATTATCTCAGACACTTTTAGTTAAAAAGCGAGTGAGAGCGTTTGCTAGGCGTTTCCGTCGTTAGTTTTGTGTGTCATTCGACACACCAACTCCCAAGTGGGAGCTGTTGGTTTGTGGGAGATTTAAACACACGTAAACGACTAGAAGTGTGTGAGCCTATGGGGGCACACACGTTAAATACGAGAGTACGTGATGAACGTTTAATACTTGAATATATTGACCCGTTTATGCATGCATGTGACCCGATCCTATTACACAACCCATGGGCTATTTTAGCTTTCAATATGGGTCGGTTGGTGAGCCTTGGGCCTAGATAACCATGAACGATCGGGGGTGTTGGGTTTGTTGCTTGATAAGCAAGTCTTGAGCCCAAGAGAATGGTGGTTCAAGAAACTATATTAGCAAACACACATATGTACGATTGATATGCATACTATCCCTAAAATCTCATAAATCTATATTACACTACACCTAAGATACTGCCAAATCGTTTCCACCATAAATGGTGTTCACCCAATTAGATAATAAGATTCGATTAGGTGTTATGTTTGGTTTGTATAAATCATTATACTTGCATCATACATAGATCCAAGAGTAATTAATGATTAGTTGGTTTAGTATACTTGTTATATGGTTTCTGGTCAAACTAGATTGGCAACAAGTTTGAGTGGTTTTGTGGTAATATACCTCGGACAAGAAGGGAGTATATATATCGGACACCTTTTGTCCGATATCGGGTGTAATGTTAAAACTGTTCTCGGACAGTTAGTGATCTCGGGCAGAAAATAAGAAGTGGTTCTTGGGATTTTCTTGTTCGTGGTATTCAAGTAATTCAAAGGGTTGATTGTTTCAAACGTTCTCGACTAGCGTTATTCGAACGTAATTGGTTTAAGTGTTTGTGTGTGATACTCGTAGAGGTATCTATTTTAGATGCTGAGTTTCGTATTGGTTTTATTGTCCGTTACACTTGTGTCCAATTGCCAAACAATGTTAGGTTTTCTTTTATCTCTTTTATTAATTAATATTGTATTAATTATTTGTTTATTAATTACGTGTTTAACCTAATTGCAATTACTAGATCCTTATCCGCTGCGTACTCGTAGAGGTTACTGGTTAACTTGTTCTAAAATTCCAACATTAGATAATCAGATAAAATCTAATGTTGATTTACGATACATATATCTAAAGTAAGGGTTGTGTGTCGTGTGTTTTCTCTTTTTTTCCGAATGAGACCAAAAGGGTGTATTTATATAGCATTAAATCTTGTCCAACAAATCATTGCTAGTACCTCTTTAAGTTTTTAAAACTCGACATTCAACCCCTCCTTTTTCTTGTTCGACCATATAAATATTTCGTGACTTAATATAATTAAATTTCATACGCAACGCGTGCAATTTCATAGGTCTCGAGTTCGATCCTAACTCACGACTACTAATCTATATCCATAAAACCAACAAATGGGATTTGTTATTGATCAATGTGGTTGTTACAAAACTAGATAGAATTGAATCACCCAAAAACTGATTACAATTAAGAAGAAATAAAGTATTTAAAGGAATTAAAAGTATTTAAAGGAATTACAATTGAGAAGAAATAAAGTATTTAAATGGCTCGTTTGGTTTGGGGTGCTTGTCCATAGGGTTCGGATTTGGAGTAGAATTCTTTGTTTGGTTTAAAATTATACGCTGAATATTTGAACTCAAAGCATATTTCAAGGGATAAGCAAATCCTTACCCACAAGCCAGGATTAGCCTGACACACCCACTATGTACTTTTTTCAACCCTTTTTTTATTTGCTTCTCTCACATTGTGTGTAACTTTATAATATAATTTATATATAACTTTATAATATAATAATTTATTTATTTAATAATATATTTTCTTTCTCCTACATCAAATCAAAATCCAAATCATAATCCAAATTCAAATCCAAATCCTAACCCAAATCCTAACCCCATCTACAAACCAAACGGGCCCTAAGAGTTGGTTTGGGTTTGAGCTTGTCACGTGCCAAGTGGGTTTAAGGAAAATGAGGTTAAATTTGGGAGTATTTTCTCCAAAAATACCGGTGAACACTTTAGAAAAAAGGGGTCATGGTGATATACGATAGCGACTGGCGGGAAAGTGACCTTTGAACCGGTTCAGTTAAAAGATATTTTTCAAAGTCTTCAAGTTATAAGTATTATTGTCTTTAACTTGTTTAAAAATAATAATCGTCTTCACCGATACTTTAAGATTATTATATTTTTAAAAGATATCACAAAATGCCCTTAGTTTTTCACATTTACCACTCTTTAACTTGTTTAGTTTTACTTAGTTCGAGTTAATTTCAACCTAAAAGCACACAACTTCCCTGCAGTTGCAGAGATCATTTTCTCTTACTGAATTTTATGGATTTGATGGAGTCTGCTGATGGATGCAATTTGCCAGGTTCTGTTTCGGCTATAGATCGAGTATTAGATTTGTTGGGTAACAGCAAGATCTCTTATGAACAGCCAACAGTCCAGTCTTCCGGCGACTTAGCATACGTGACACAACTCTGGGTTTTCAGTTCATCTCAATCAACAGCCACCGGTATGTCATTAATCCTCATTTCATGTGCAAAGTTATTTTGGATTTATTTATTTATTTATTTTAATTCTCATCGGCCTTTCCATCTATTTCTTATAAAAACTAGTGGGTACCCGCACGATGCGGCAGCAGGTATCCTGTGACTATATTTTTTTTGACAATGTAATGTTATGCGGTCATACTTTTATTAAACAACTAAATTACAAAAAACAATAACTTTAGTTAAGACCCTTAAAAATAATTCATCTCCGGCTAACCAAAGCTACCACAAACAAAATCTTAATTCTTTCCTTAAGAACAATCACCCTTCATCAACTTTGGAGCCGACCGACCCAGTTCGACCCTCATGTTACAATTGCGGTGACTCGTTCGGCGCAATGGCGACCGAACCAGTCGACCAACCACTGCGGCCAATCGAATGACTTTATTTTTAAATGCATGGCTTAGTAGCTTGATTAGATTGTACATTGTAGTTAAATGGTTGTATATTTTAGTGAAGTGGTAAATTAAAGAGTGTATTAATTATATGTGTTTAATAGTGTTTTTTAGTTGTATTTGTGCTTCAAATAGTTTCTACATTGTGTTTTATAAATTATACTTTTTATCAAATGGGTATTTTAAATATGACATTAATTGCAAATGTTGACTGTCAATATGTGTAAGTGTTTATGTATAAAGTAATTGTACATATAGCTCAAGTAGTTGTATTTGCTTAAAATCTATATATGAAAATCTTAAAAAAATGGAAGAGAGAGGGTGTTAAATGCTTTATAAGTAGTATAGATACTTGTCGTGCTGTTACGTTAGCTTACAATGGATTAGATATTGCGTTGGCAAAGCTATATCAATATCTATTTAATTTCAGTTCTACCTTACATATCCATATCCATATTGAAGTACATATAAATTAAAATATGGAATTACAAAATGTTAACTCTAAGGGTGGTGGCAACCATGCCTAACAAGTTTTTTCATGCCTAATCACCCACCAATAATATCCTTCCATCTTATCTCATATCAATCTCATACCTAACAATAGATTTTTAGTGGCAACCATGCCTAACACATACCTCATCTACCACCCACCAATAATAACCATGCCTAATTAATGCAATGGATATATTTGGCTTCCACTAGATCCATGTAGAATCGGTAATGTATACCGATTTAGCACCATTTGATGCCACACCGATCCATGCCAATTTGGTGGCGATGGTGATACCGATCGGCATGATTCATGCCTAAGGCATGCCGACTACGGTTGCCAGTACCCTAAGTATTGAACATCAAAATAACACTAGTGAAAACAAGTTATAAAAACGGAAACTTGGAATAAGTGTTGCAACTTTTTGTGTCCTTTTAAATCGCCAAATGACAATGCCCTTAATCCGTTCTTTAAAATCATCTACTGACTTAATCTTATGTTGTTTAACCAATCCTTATCCACCTGTTGTGGATCAATGAGGTGGATGTTCATCGGGTCTAATGAGGATTTATATGCCTAGTCATCACCAGAATACTTTTGTGTCTGCTTATTAATTAATATGTTTATACTCCAGGATTTTATCCAAGAGCTGAAAACTTTGTCCCGAATCCTCCTCTGGAAACAAAGGATAAAATACGAGTTGTGCTTAAGCTCTTAAGTTTTCGTGAGAAACATATTATCGTTCAGTATTGGTCACCTCGTGCTCTTGGGAGGCACCGATTACTTACTACGCTAGATCAACCTTTTGGTCTTGGTGTACTTGATGAAGGACTCTGTTTGTTTAGGAAGGAATCTGAGAAATGTCTCCTTATCGTGGATAAGGATCATGAAGAAGATGACTGTAGTCCTCCTGCTCGAGTATTTAGGCGAGGATTGCCTGAGTGGACTCCTAATGTAACCAGTTACTTGTCAAAAGACTTCCCACAACAAAATCATGCAATTAATTGCAATCTTCGTGGATATCTGGCTTTCCCGGTTTTTGATTCAAATACAAAGTCATGTGTTGGTGTGCTTGAACTCTTGATGTCTTCCAACAGTACAAATTATGCTTTTGCGGTTCAACAAGTTCATACAGCACTAAAGGTTTACATCTTCTCTCTAAAATTTGATAATCCATCTAATTCGGTGTGTATGCGTTGGTGTGTGATTTTGCAAGCACACATTCCTCTCTTGTTGCTTTTTTTGTTTCTTGTTTGTTTTTCTTTTTTGAGGAGCTTGATAATTTATTTTGTTTAAGCTTATTTCCAACAGCTTACGGGTTTGTGATGAAAGCTCGAAAGCTTAGGGGGTGTTTGTTTAAGCTTATATATGTGCTTGTTAGCTTCTAAGATTTTGGCTAATATTTCATAAGCCCATTTCTTGGGCTTACTTTCTGCTTATTTTCCAGTTTATGACCTTCTTTTCATGTAAATCATAATAGGCTCATATAAGCTTTTTTTGACCACCCAGAATCATATAAGCTAGTAAGACCGTGTATAAGTTGAAACAAACACCCCCTTCATAGGAGCTTTTTGAGAAGACCTAAACATAAGCCAACCCATACACCCTTCAAACAACTGTGTCATTATTTATTTTATTTTTATTATCTTGTTTCATTCTTCGAAAGTCACTCGCAGCCTTAAAGTCATTTTGTTTAATTTCCGTGTTATTAATTTACAAAATCAATTAGTCATCTAGAGTTTTGCAAGGATTTGTATATGGAGTTTCAACCTTTATGACGATATATATGAGCGTTGGTTCTTATGCGCCTGGGTCGTGGAAAATCATACAGAGTACCATGGTACGCTTATAGCTCAGCTGCTGTGTAGGATTCATATGATTAATTCTATTAACCATTGTGTCCGCACTGCATACAGTAAATATCATTCTATCACAACTCACGGTGAGCAATTGGCAATAAACAAATTTGTAACTTGACATTGTAAGAATTATGTTTTGTGTTGTATTCTCATTTACGGGATCCTCATATGATTTCTTATTTCATCTTGCAGACACAAAATCTGACAACCCCCCTAGCATTTGACTTCCCTACTTCGCTTGTAAGTTGGTCTTTCGGGTTAAATTCTGAATTTTATATTACTGAAGTTTGACATATTCTCCAAGTTTTTCTATAATGTTTCTCTGTTTGGATGCTTATGTTGGGAGATGCTTTCCATATACAGATTCTCAGTGAACACAGGCAAAACTTGGATAAAATCTGCAGCATCCTGAAAAATGTGTGTGACATCTACAATTTACCTCTTGCTCAGACATGGGCCGTTTCCTCATCCTCTACTTTTGTTTCACATGATCAAATTATAGACAAGAGTTGTAGTAGTTTCAACACTAAATGCATCGGGAAAGTCTGCATGTTCACAGCCGGTCTACCGTTTGATGTTCGAGACTCGTGTAAGTGGAAATTCAGGGAGCAATGTAGAGAGCAACACCTGGAAAAGTCTCGAGGGGTTGTTGGGAGGGCATTGTCATCTCAAGGTCTATGTTTTTGTGGAGATGTAACCAAATTCAGTGAAGAAGAATACCCTTTGGTTCACTACGCATGCATTTACAAGTTAAGTAGCTGCTTCGCAATCTTCTTGCATAGTCTTGAAGGCAATGCTGACTATGTCTTAGAGTTTTTCCTACCGTTGAACTTCAAAGACAACAGCCACATACAGAACGTTGTGCAAACATTGAAGGAGAACATTGAGGCTGCTTCTGGATTTAAACTGGGTGACACATCATCTATAGAAATTGGACCGTCAAGGGAAGTCAGTAATATGTCTTTAGATACAGAGGCTGTCTTAGTCCAATCATTCTTGACTACAGAACCAGTTGTGGAGAATGTTGCTAATATGGACTCTGCAAATATCCTGAACCGATGCTCGCTTGAATCGAATTACCCCAAAAACATTGATGATATACTCACCAACACAGAAAGATTGGCGGGGGAAAATGTTGTTGATGCTGGAAAAAATGGAAATGAATTTAAACGACACAGAAAGCGCAAAATAGGGTCTTTAACATTGGAGGCAGTTGCTCAACAATATGGAAAACCATTGGATGAAGCTGCCCAGAACCTTCGAGGCAAGTCTTTTACTTGTATATGGCTGTTCACATTTTGTCATATTGGGTTTGTTATAATCTTATTTGGGCCATTTTTATTCTTTTACAGTTAGTAGGTCTACAATCAAGCGTTTTTGTCGGGACAATGGTATAATGAGTTGGCCAAAACCCAGCAATACAACTGCTTCTGTTACTGACTTGAAACTATCACAAGAATCATTGTTAGGAAAACCGGAACAGACAACAAATATCATAGATCCATATACACAATATTTTATTGATCGGGCATTTCCAGAATCTTTTCACCAATCTCAGATGCTTAGTGTGACCGATGGCTCAGACATAGGGACGGGGACACTAAAGAAAACAAAAAATAATAATGTAAGAGAGGTGCTATTGACACTCGAAAACCTATTGGCAGACAATGAAGACGGTGGTGCACACTTTAGGCCAGTGCCAAAGCGAGTTACAGACTTAAAGCTGTTACAGAAATCATTACCAGAGCAAGACTTGCAACAGCGTTCAAATGTACGTCTTGGTATGTTTATTGTTGTATTTTTGTTGGTAAGACTTAAACGGTGGAGTTGTGTAAGCAAGCACCATGGATTTTCAGGCAGGTGGTGGATTTGTGGAAAACATAGGGGTCTTGTTACTTATGAATCACGTTTCAATATATACCAAGTAGCGAGGCTAATAGTGGGGTTGAAGCGCTGGAGAAATAAGAGTTTGATCAGGCCCAGAGGTGACTCAGTCTTTTGTGTCAGCACAGGTAGACCGGAAGATGCAACAAATATTGTAAACCCGTCAACCGGTGTTTCTTTGGAACAAATTTTTGATGTAGATTATCTTCTTTCATTCCAAAACATAGGTGGATGGCATTGGAATGGGGATGATAAAGGCAACTTTGGGTTATAAAGTTCGAGTTTCTTAGTTAATGGGAACTTGGAGAAAAAAGGTGCTACAAAAGATGAAGTTAAAGAGTAGAAGGCCGCTTCTATATTAGGGACCAACATATAAGGGAACTTATGTAAAACTTTATACTCCACATGTAATCTTTTTAATGCGCGCCTGGATGTCCATCTACCTATCTATTTAAACTAATAAAAAATAAAAAATTACAGTTGACAATGTATCTTTTTCCCAAATTTAAATTCTGAATTTTCATCTCCGGCAGCCGGGTTTGCCGGTGATCAAAGCATACAACTTCATGCGTTTCCTTTCTCAACAGAGTCCAATGAGCTATGCATAACAATGATATAACACCCAAATTTACAAATGTAGTTTTTAAAATAATTGACTTTGTAATTCAAAAAATGCTAGCGGCGCAACTTATTGCCCGCTTGCCTTGCACTTCTATGTAAATCGAAAATTTCTCTTTTCTATTTACTTTTATGTCACTCACAAGTTTTAATCTCACATGGTTTCTTCCAAACTATCTTAAGTATAAATTTAGGGCATGTGGCGGATGGGACGGTTTTATGCTAAAACCAAAACTAAACCGTATATTTTGGTTTTTGAAAACTACAAATGTGTGGTTTCTGATTTTTTGTTTTTGACATTAAATCGGTTTAGTTTTGGTTCTTTCTATGCAACAAGTAACTCTTCATCTCATATAAAGTTTACGATTCCAAATTTTCAAACAGTAATATTTGAACAAATTTCAACGATAGCATAATATCCAACAATCCATAGCTCCAAAACCAAGTACAAAACAACCAATCAAAAATCTACAATATTTAATTCAAGTCTTTGCTTTTTCCTCCACAAATACATTCAAAGAACACCATTACCTAAAAACAAAGATTGTTTAATTAGTTAGTAGACTATTGTTTTGGCGCTTAGGAAGTGATGAAATAATCAACTAAAATATCACTAATAAACAAACCTTGCACAAGCACTACAAAAAATTTGTTCAATTTAAACGTTTTTTTTTTCAGCATTTCTAAAATGTGTAAAATATTATTAATTTATTAACACTTAATAATGTATAAAAATTAGTTATATTAATAAGCATGGAAAAAATTATAAAATATTTAATTTTTCACATTTATAGTTGTGTAAAAAAAATACACTTTTAGGTATGAAAAAATCTAAGAAATGTTCACATTTATAGGTGTTGACTCAAAATTTTCACACTTTCTCAAATTGTGAAGAATTTGGGTGTTACAAATAACCTTCATATTTAAAAGTATAGAGAAATTTTATAATTCTTCACACTTAAAAGTGTGATTTTTTTTTTATTACAACTATAAGTGTGAAAAATCTATTGTTTTACAATTTTTTTCACACTTATTAATGTAACATTTTTTACACATCATTAAGTGTTAATAAATTAATAAAATTTTACATATCTATACTACATAAAAAGTAAAAAAAGTCAATGTTGAAATATTGAAAAATGGTTAAACTTTTAGCACATTTGGGAAGTAGCCATGCCGTTGGAAAGTATTGAAGTGTTGAAATGTTTGCTATTAATACACATCGAAAACCGGGTTGACCCGGAACGCTTCAAACCGGGCGGATTGACCCTTTTTTTTACCCAACCCGTCAGGATGTCCCGGTTTAAATTGACCTATTTTTCGCCCGGAACGGTTCAACCGGTTGAACCACCCGGGTCGGGTTTCATAACATTATGTTTAATTTCTAAATCCTCTAACTTTTATTATTTTTCGTTTATAACTCATAAAATTTTTTTATCACTAAAATTATATGCCGCTATTAAATCTCGTTGTTATGCACGGTTACTCGTCTAGTTTTAAATGTTTAAAATCAACTATTTTGTTGTAGTGAAGCCAATTAACACTAACACTAAGGGTTCGTTTGGTAGGACGGAATGAAATATCAACTGAATGGAATAAACGATGTAATAGAATGAAGAGTGTAATGTAATGATTCATCGTAGTTATTAATCATTTTTGGTTTGTATGATACGACGTAATGGAATCGATAATAGAATGACTAAAATACCCATTAATGGTAGAAAGTTTATTTAGTGTGGTTAATTAATGATAAAGTTTTATGTAATTTTGATTCCATTACAAGATGTAATGAAAAAAAAGTAAGAGACCCCTAAGGAATGATTTTGGTGTAATGGGTCATTGCTTATAATGAATCATTACATTCTATAAATGTAAACAAACAACATTTATTCATTACATTGTAATAATCTTTTCCATTACGGCTTTGATTATGACATATCAAACACTACATAAGATTGGTAAATAGTAACCAATACAAAGGGGAAGATGATATGGGGTTTCGATTTGAAACAGTTATTAAAATGAATACCCTAAATTAATTTTGATACGTTGGGAAGAGATACAGTGAGAAGAGAAATTAAAATAAGAAGAATGAGAAGAAATTTGAGCCACACATTTTAAATGAGGAGGAGAAATTTAAGTGGAAATGCATATATTTTTTTTAGGTGTATCTGAAATGTGCGGTTGTGGTTTATTCTCACTCTTCTCATTTTAATTTTACTTCTCATTTGATCTTTACTCTTGATACGTTATCTAAGTTAAGGTTGAAAAAAAAAGTATAAATCTAACCGTCTCATTAAGGCCTAGTAGTTTGTATTTACATGTTTTTTTTTACTATATTCAGTTTGATGAGGTGCTTTATTTTGGATACCCAAAAACGGTTACTTACCAAGGGATGGATCTCAACCGTCGGATCAAAAAGACATCTTTTAATAATAAAAAACACGGAAGGACTATTCCTGTCAATTCATCAAACTTCCCCTACCAATCCCACCCCCAAACCTCTCACTTTCACAAATTCCCTATCAACAAAATCTGCACTTTCTCTCTCTAACCAAAATAAAAAATTGCTTTATAAAATCAAAATCAACCGCTTTTAAACCGTTAAAATTAAATAAAAACACAAAAATGGAAGGATCAACGAGTGCACAAGCAGATCCACACAAAAAAACGGGTTCAAAATGAACCTACTTAAGTCTCAAGATGAAGGTACGATGCTTCTGACTAATTATTTAGTTGTTTTATTAGAATCTCTAGTGATTTTGTACTTATTTATGAATATTATTGCTACTTATGAAGAATTTTGTGTATTTTTTGTTGATTTTTTATGTGATACTGTGTGATGTATGTGATGATTATATACTTATTTGAGTTTTATTAGTATCTCATGTGATGCATGTGTATTTTTTGTTGATTTTATATGTTTATTGAGGGATTGTTATAATAAATTGATGAATGTTGTTATAAAATACAGAAAAATGAATTTGTTTTGGTGTGATTTTTATTGTGATTGTGACATGCTTTTGGTTGTGTTTTTTAGTGTTTACATTTGGTTGAGTTTCTGAGTAAAACACTTAGTATACATGGATGCACACCAAGTGTTTGATGAAATGTGTGAGTGAAAAGTAACATACGTGTAGTATCACCAGTGATATTTGAAGTTGAACTATATATATGTATTATCACTAGTGATATTTGTATTATCACTTGTGAATTTTTTGTTTATTTGATAGGTTTTTTTGTTTACTGGTTAAGATTTATTATATGTCATGTATAGTATCACTTTTGATATTTTATTGTTGTTGTTTTGTAATTATAGTTAAACTTTTTTTTTTTGCTAAAAGTTTTGATAATATACTATTTACTGTGAGTAAATGCAGTTCTGTCGTCAATCAAATTTTTGACTCCATCTCCAGAGATACATAAAATTAAAGGTATATTGTAACGTATAAGCATGTCTCCTTTAGACAAATTAACTGTGATAAAACCCTGAATGTATGCGGCGTCCTTTTTTTAACATTTAGCTTATGTGTTATATCACCAGTGATACATACACATTCAGTAGAATGTGTATGTATACTTTCAGTAGAATGATATAATGGTATCCTTAAAACCACATATATTTATTATACAGTATGAACACTTTGCTGTTTTTGTAGATTTTAGTAGTTTATTGAGGGATTGTTGTGAAAGTTAGATGATTATTGTGATAATATGAGAGACTTAACATGATAAAATAAATATTGTGACTGTAACATGTTTTTGTTAGATTTGTGGTAGATATATGTGCATAATGGATAGATTGGGCATGCTTCGATATGTTTAAAAGCGGTATTTGACTCTAATATTAGTTGGTAGTATATCACCTATGATGCAACAGTTCCAATGATTACTTATTGTTAGTATATCACTTGTAATACAACAGTTGCAACGATTGCTTATTTGTAGTATATCACATGTGATACAACAGTTGTAATGATTGCTTACTGGAAGCAAAGAGCATGAGAGACTTCGAGGAGGAATCAGCGCGCCATGCATTTTTGGAGGTATTGAAGGCTTTGTTCCTAATTGTATTTAAAGTAATTTCGGTTAACTAATGTGCCTCGATGTACTTTCTTTTTAACAGGTGATCACGACAATGAAATTGCAGATTTTCAGTCATTATTTACATGTGACACAAGACGGGTAAGAAATATTTAAAAAAATTTGGCCCTGATGATTTTCCATTATTATTCAAAAGAAATTAAGCCTATATATTAATCTTAATTTAGACTTTTATGGTATGGGTTTTGTTGTTCTATTAGGGGATGTTTGGATCAGCTTATTTTCCCACTTTTCGGTATGATATATGTCATGTTTTAATGTGCCAATTTGGGCTTTTGCTGTATGTTTTAAGGTAAAGTAGTGGAAGATTATCACACACGAAGTTTGAGCACCAGAAACATGGTTCCCTTGGATTTATTCCAAGGATGTGTACTCCTCGCCATAGAGGGAAAGGTATAATTTATGTATTTTTTTTTTATCGTCATTAGTACTTATTGAATTGACGTGTCCAATATGGTTGGTTTCTGATTAGGTGTCCCAAAAATGAGCTCCTTATTTTAAAGTATCTCTTTAGGGGTGTTTGTTTAAGCTTATTTGGCTGGCTTATAGGCTTATTGAACTATTGCAAATCGCATAAGCTCATGTACAATCACTACAACAGTTCCAATGATTACTTATTGTTAGTATATCACATGTGATACAACAGTTGCAACGATTGCTTATTTGTAGTATATCACCTGTGATACATTAGTTGTAATGATTGCTTATTAGTAGTATATCACCTGTGATACAACAGTTGTAATGATTGCTTGTTGGTAGTATATCACCTATGATATTTGATGACGTATACTTATTTAGTATATATATGACGTATGATATTAAAAAACAATGAACTATTCATACACTAACATGGTATATATTTTATGCAGATTTGAATATAAAACTAAGAACTATCAAGAAGAAAAAAAGCAGGGGTTGAAGGTGAAAGGAAAAATACCTTCGTGAAAAACAACCAAGTCAAACTGAAGAAGTGAACAAAGAAACAACATCATCACCGACAACACTAACAATACCAAGCAAATTAACAAAATCCGTTGCTAGACATTTAAGCTTAGAAAACACGAAGAACAAAAACAGAAACAAATACACCACCAACAAATACTGAAAGAAACATCTGTGATATAACAGGATCTACAACCACCAACACCACCAACAGTAACTGTTGAACTGACAACAGAGACTGCATTTAAGAAAGCAAAGACAGTTGCAGAAAAAGAAAAAGATGAATGAAGAAGAAGAAGCTGCAAAATAAAAGGAATCAAGTGGGAAAGAAGACAAAAGGAGGGGATGCTCATAAAGCTGGCAAGAAGAGAGTTGTAGAAAATAAAAAGACAAAAGCATCAATTAGTAATTTTCTTTTGCTACTTAAATTGTAATTTTATCTTGCTACTTAAATTGTAAACAATGGTAATTTCTATTCAGTTGTAAACAATGCTTTTGGTTTATCTGAATATAACCTTCTTTTGATAAAAAGTCAGATAAAAATACCGTTGACTTCATGAAGAAAACTATGAAAATAAAAAATGATATATTCTCAAAATCAAACAAGAATAGGATTAATTAAGCATTGCTTTTGAGTAACATAACGATTCGGCAAAAAAAAGGTCAATATATATATCAATTAAAGAATAATATCACAAGTAATACATGTCAGAAACAAGTAAACACATGAATGATGTAAATATTTCATCATTTTCAGGCTTTATCACAAGTGATAAAAAGACAAAATATTTCATAAACACTCAAACACCTCATAAAAATTAATTCCAACTATTTATCACAAGAGATACATAACTTCTAATTTATGACAAAGACGGGGCTTGGAACCAGGAAGCTCAGCTGCAATTGCTTTTCACATAGCACCATCTTGACCAGTTAAAATGATATTCGGATAACACACAAAAGCTTTCTTGAATGCTTGGAGTAACCATACACAAGATTCAGTAGTTTCATTCTTAAGCAGATCAGAACCAACAATAACACATCTCCTATGATTGTCAATTGCAGTAAAAGGCACAAAAACCATCATGTACCTAGAAAGATAAATATCTTAGGTGATAATATATACAAAATATACAAAAAACAATGAAATCTCACATGAGATATTACAAATTAAAAGCATACTTGTTTGTTTTGTATGTGGCATAAAAAGAGACGACATCACCAAACTAATTGTGATTGCAATTTGCAAAAAAACGGCTCAATCAAACGAAAGAATCAACAACAACTGCAGCTGTGGTTCAAAAAAGCACAACAGCTCCACAAAACAAATTGAAGAAGCTCAAACAACTTTGATATCGCATGTGATATCATAAGATCCTCCCTTACCACAATTGATTCAACAAAATAAAAGAAAGCTGACACACCTGTGATATCACATTTGATATCACCTGTGATACAACTGAGAAACCAGCAATACAGAAAAGCAAAAAGGAGAAAAGCGTAACCTCAAGTACAACACATTGGGTCTTCTTATCTTCTGCAATTAACCGAATTACATGATTCCAAACAGGGTTTAAGTTGTAATCAACAACCTTTCTTTTGAACTTTTCAAGTGACCGAATATATGCAATCAAGTAAGGATCAGACTTCCCAATCATTTTCATGTTTTTCAAATTATTTGCCTTCACGATTGTTAAGGTAAGCAGTCTTTGTGGCTTAAGCTCTAGGTCACTGCACAATTATCGAACAGTACATCAAATTTGCATCACCTCATATATAGAGTGATGGAGAAAGCAAAATACAAAACACAATAAAATAATTCAAAAGGACGTCATTTAGAAAAGTGAAAATAAACATCAACTAATGCAACATAGGATATGATTACTCATTTACATTAACTACAGTGCACTTTGATTAATTCCCTAAAGCTTGTTTATTCAAATAAATATGTTTGATTTGGTTATATATGAAATGAGGGACAAACAAGATCATGTGATTGCTTCTCAACTTGTGCATCCCTCTCTTAGGCATTTTGTCAAACACCTTCCATGCATCAAATTTCCATCAATTCACCCATCCCAAAATGATATCATACTAAAACCTAATGCTACTCACAATCTAAAACATAAACTAAAAGTATCAAATAAACAAAATTTCACAAGTGATAATAAAAATATCACTAATGATAATACACATATACAGTTCAGCTTCAAATATCACTGGTGATACTACACGTACAATACATAGCAGATTCGAAACAACAATCAGACGTAAAAACAACATTTAAATGCAGTTAAAAACAAAAATTCCAACCTTTAAAAAAAAATCCACTAACAACTTAACTAATAAGCAGAATTACATGAGCAGATAACATGATTATCAAACATTTTTCACTCACACATTTCATCAAACACTTGGTGTGCAACTTAATAAGAAGGCATGTTAACCACTTGATCCACATAAATAACAACCGATCAACAACATTATCAACCGCAACAACATCAATCAAATCAGCTTATGAAACAAACGGTTCATTCAAATCAAAAGAAGACATAAAAAAAAGGATGATATGATCAGGAGGTGATGATGAGATGATGATCGGAATGGTGATGGTGATTGGAATGGTGATGGTGATGTTGATCCAACTGGTGATGATCAAACAGTAGTAGTTGATTGGAATAACTATTTTTGGAGGGAAATGATGAGAGCATGTTTGGAGAAAAACACACAGTAACTGTGTGAAAAAAATAAAGCGAATGAAAAAAAATGAAGAAGAAAAGGCTTTATATAGTTGGGAGAATTAAGGTTAAGCATATTAAATCTTAGGTTAATCCCCACCATTAGATCAAAATAGATGGATGGTGGGGATTTGTCCATCGGTAAGCATCAAAATAAAGGTAAGCAAATGAAAATTTCTCTCAGTTTGATATATTAAAGTTGATTTTTGCGTTTTTTCGTTTTCTAATTATTTTTTACGCTTTGTTTTTAACTAGACGATTACCTGCATTAATATGTATGTGCAACTTTTTTGTTTTATTTTATGCATATGTGGATGTGGAGTAAATGAAAGTGAAGAAAATTAAAAGTTTATTGTAATTAAGTATTTAAGAGATTGCATTGCCTTTTATAAATAAAAGTATTTTAGTCTAATAACTTTACTCATCTTTTAAGTATTTAAGTTTTATGCAAATGTGTTTCTCTTATCTTTATCTTTATCTTTACTACATTAAATAGAAAAATGGTCAAAGGTGAAAGTGAAAATTGAAAGTTAAAAGTTGAAAGTCAAGATTGAATGTTGAAATTAATTATCTTTAATGAAATGTTGAATGTTGAGGAAATAATTATCATATGTAATATAATTACCATTAACTTATCAATTCTTTAACTATATGTATATCATTACCATTAAAAATGCAAACTAATATTCAACGGAAACAGATTCGCCATATTTAATGTTGGAAAATCAATCAATACAACTTTTTTTTTTTATTATTATACATACAAAGCATGTATCCATATTTTTTAAACTTAAAAAGTGAGTAATGTTAAATTTCTAAAATTCCTTTCAAACTAAAACAATTCACATCTAAAATTTCAAAGAAATGTATGACAAATTTTGACAACTTTTACTAATGTAATTTCCCAAAAAAAAAGATATTAATTTATTTAATCTTAACACTAATAATTTCTAAAAGTTTATCAACATATTCTATTTTATAAGCCACCATATTATAATTTATTTTTTATTGTTATGTTAGTTCATAGTGTGTGTATCGTATGCGATCTCAGTTATTAAATAATGAAATGTGTGCAATGACCATATGATTTTAAAAAATATTGTTTTGACATTTAAATATAGTTGAAATTGCAGGGATATTGTTGTGAATAACTTGAATGTTTACAATCACAAAACATTGTATCGATTTATTATTTAGTCACGGGATTCAATTTTTTTGTTCTGGTTATTGCGCATTAAATACGTTAAATACAAATCTGTTTCCAGATATTATTATAATAATGGTGATTGATTGGTGCTTTAATCGTTGATTGTTTCGGCGCATTAATTTCAGTGATATTATACAAAGTTTCCTGAAATAATTTGGTCAAAATATATTATACAACCGGTGTATATAATTTTGTTAAGTATTTTAGGTTTGAAGTTTTTTTAATTAGGTCAAATCCCATGCCTTGATGGATGATATCTACAAAGTGAAGCCAATCAAAAAGTTCGGACACAGACGATTCAACACCTCAAATGCCGTGTACTAATAAATTTTACATGACGAGTAACGTGCATTGTTAGTTATCTCATGATTGATGTAATGTTTTATTTTCAGTTTCAATAAATATCTTAATATGTTCTTTGATACATGTTAAGAATTTTTGCTTCAGTTGAATTATCGCATGTTATGAAACACTTACCACAATATCTCATATCGTTAATTATATGTCGCTAGGAACCGCCGTCATTAAACGCGGGTACTCGTTTAGTAGTATATAGATGGATGCACATTTCTATCTTGAATAATATATGTGAGAAGTATCGTTAAACGAGTTCGAAACCCGCCGCCGCGCTGCGGCGGGTTTTCTCAAAAAAATTCTTTTGCGTTTGCGTACTTTTGTGCCACATGTAGTCGTTGAAGAAATAAATCCAAAAGCATGGAGCAGCGGAACCTGAGACGGATGCAATCAAAATAATCTAAATAATAACCTTTTGCATCGAATTTGTGAGTGGCAGGATCAAGTAAAACGATATTACAACTACTCGACAACTTTTCCTTGCCGTTGCAAAATATAATTAAAACAACTTCCAAAGCAGTTTACACGATCTGGGTAGTCCGCGCGTTGCTAGGGGTTCAGTTCCGTTTTTCTGTTTTTTTATAATATCGATTTGTGGTAATAATTTTTGGGTTTAGAACGATTAGTAGTCATCGCTTTTTTCTATAATCAGGTGTATTTCATTTAAACAAATTCACCATATTCTCAAGCTTTTAAAATCCACATTAGAATGAATCATGCTTTTAACTTGTGTATTAGTTGTCACTTTCTTCGTACTATTAGCCGATGTATTATTTAGTTATACTTAATGTTACCTACACAAATAAATACTACTACTTTGTCACACTGCAATCAGTTGACGTAACAAACTAAAAACAATGTGTCGTTTTTACTGATACATGAAAGCGGTCCCAACTTAACGATGTATGGCGATTGTTACAATGTTTGTGTAACTAATTTCGCGGTCCATGTTAAAAGCAACACACAACGGGTAAAATAAATGTACAATATTTATACCGAATTTTCTTTAATGTAAAAACGTTCAGAATAATGTCATGGCATGTCCCCTCCCCTTGTATCAATGAAAACACACATGCCATTTTGTGAAGAACTCGCTAGTGTTGCGGGGTCCAGTCTAGTCAGGGACATGATGATTGTCCGGTTTCGAAGGGAGATCAGTGTTGTGATGGTAGACGAAGGAGAGCTTGTGAAGGCGGCGCAAGAGATCAGAGCTCGTGTAGCCGAGAGGGATTATGTTATTGGAGAACTGGAGCTTCTATACCCGTTTGACTCTTGTGTGCAAAGCATCTCAGAACTAACCAAGCTGCAAACCGAGGATCTGACGGAAGCCACAACGCTATTGGTTAAGGTTATGAACAAACAGAAGCGAGCACAAGAGCTTCTGTTGTTCATAGAGAAGCTAAAGGGCATGGTGTATTGATCCGGTTCATCTTGGTTTTTCTGGAGTATCTTTTGGGTTTAAACAGTCTTGTGGATGGGTAGTCTTGTTATGTGAATGGGTAGTCTTGTTTTGGGTTTAAGGAGACTTGGTAATGTCTATGGTTCTGTATCTTTGAACATCTTTTTTTTTTTTTTTTTTTTTTTTTTTAGAATTATTCAGTACGTAATGAAATGCATGTTTATGATAACATATTATTTGTCTTAGAACATACCTTTCTCTGATATATGGCGTAGATTGCCGTCTTCGAATAGGCATGCTGTAGCCACGTAGTGCCAAACCGATCTTGGTAGCCTTTGGTTTGTTCCATAGCTAGTTGAATGTATAGTTAGCCTTGTGTGTAACCTAAGCATCACAACAGGATGTCGTGAATACATTGAAAAAGAGTAATGCATATCAAAGGAGTGATACTATTTTTCAAAGGCAGTAGTCGAAGCTGGTTCATAGAAATCAGCAAATCGATATATTAGCAAACATTTTCTAGCCAAATTTAAGTGTGGCTCATTGTAAACCGTTAATAAACTTTAGCTGCATCTAAGTTTGCAGACTAACTTCAAGTTGCTTCATAAATTCCGGTGGTAAGATTTAGCCTGGTCTCAGATTTGGTTTTAGAGCACAGCAACATGCTTATGATATAAAACGTAGATTTGAATGTAACATTTAAGACCATGTTTATCAGCTAGATAAAAGCATGTTTGTATCGGTTTATGTAACCATTTGAAGTTTGCAAACTATTTTTATGGTGACTACGGATTATATTAATCATGTTTTTTTCTCATGACTTATCATATGATTAACCTTACATTAAGAAGCTAGTCACTCTTTTTTGGCCCCTACCGAAAAGTGACTTATAATTTGATAAATCATACAATATTATGATATGTTAACCATTAATACAACTACACTTTAAGTATCAAAATTAGATTTTACCTTATGAAACAGGGTCTGCTCAATATCCTTGTTTATTGTCTTCAAGCAACAAAGTAGAAAGAGCGTCTAACGACACATGCATGCCGTTCTGTATTGCTGCAATATTGGGAAGAAGCAAACAAATGAGCCTGTGAAAAAAATTTATGGCAAGACAGCCCAATCTTTTCAATGAACTAAAACGACATATGCAAAGAGTCGTGAATAAACATAAAAAAGAAGTCTAATAAGACAGGAATACGCGAGTACATGCATGTTTAAAGAGGCTATCGCTATCGACTTTGTGGAAGAATCTTTCACCGCTCGCGATGGTTGTACCTGCGCAAGTTGTACTATACACAGGATCCTTTTGTTCCATACCTGAATATTGTCGTGTCATCGAGCTGAATCTCTCGGCTCAAAAGTATACTGCAATCGTAAGCCAATTATAATGATATGCGACGCTTAGGATAGTGACACCCGTCTAATTGCCCCCTCAAATTCCTTTTGTTGTGTCAGGAGTCTTTGTGCAAAGGTCTGCACCAGATGTATTGCTAGACTATTGTCACAATGAAAGGAATTCGAGGGGAAGATGAGAACCGGCCAATATCCTAAATACCTCGTATCAATATCAACAAATGAAGACTGCACTATTTTACCGAGTCGGAAGATTCGAATCGATGACATGACTATTTGCTTGCGTAAACAGTTCTTGAAAGCTCAACCTGCACAGACTGTACTGCCAAAAAGTTTGTTTGCTTTCGTACCTGAATATTAGTGCGTCATCGAGTGGACTCTGTGGAAAACTAGAAGGGGGGGGGGTTGAATAGTTTTACCAATTAAAACTTCGTTTTAAGACATTTAGATTAACTTATGTCAATCTATTTGGTTGTTTATGTTGGACGTTGATAGATACATATATATGCGTGTAATGGAAGATAAAGGGTAAGAAGCATATAACCACGACACGGGTATTTATAGTGGTTCGGCTATAAGGACACCTTCCTTTCCCTACTCCACTCCCCGAGTCACCTACTCAAGAGTTCATAAACACTACACGACACCAACTCCTTATGGCGGAGAAGCCTTCACAACGTTACCTACTCTTTTTCCGGTACTAGGCTAACCACGAGTTCTTTCACTCCAAGGTGCACACCTACCACAACGTCGCCTACCCTTTATTAGGTACTAGGCGAAGCACCTAATTCCATTACTATGGAGGAACTGTTGGATCTTACATATTGTGTTGATGATGATTCGGGTGGCCTTGGATGGTGATAAATCAAGTATGCCATGGTTTAGAGAGAGAAAGAGATGAGAGGGTGTTCTTGACTGAGAGTTGTAATACAAAATGAAAAGGTTAGATTCAAAGAAGCACTACCCTTCCCTTAGTGGGAAGGGTATTTATAGTTACAAACTAATACGTCCTCCTGTCGGACTGTGGATCGGGCATACAGTGGGTAAAGACCCGTCCTTCCTCCACGGTGTTGCACTAAACTAAACTACGCTAATAACTAACTAATAAACTAACAAATAACGTAACTAACGATATGTCTACGAGCTAACTTATGCTAGATAATATTTGGGGTGACCGATACTTCACTATGGAATTTCTAATTCCTAACAATCTCCCCCTAAGGGAGGTCACCCCATGTTTAACATTTCAAATCCTAGCATTCTATTTAATCTTCAGTCTTGAGCTCGCAGACTTTAATTCTTTAATATCTGCATCTTTGTGCATTAGCAGTAATTCTTCAAAGTCCGATTACTTTGTACTTTAAGTGGAGGTCTTTGATCTGATCCACATCTTGATGATCTTCGAGCTTTCTTTGAGATCATCAGCCACAGTAAATCTCTGGATCACCCTTTCTTGTGTTGCCATCATGTGATGTTGTGACTTTTGGACCGACATGCTTACACTTTCTGGATCATGACATCTTTTCATCAGAGTAGCGGAAGCTTTACTGGTCCATGATATTTGCAGCAGCGTAGCAGAAGCATAGTATAGAAATATCAGAGCCAGGTTATGTAGATATGCACTAGTCATGATTTCTTCAATTAAGTGTGGATGCTGTGAGCATGCGGCTTTGGATTGACTTCTCAATTCTGATCAGCTGCAACCGTCCAAATGTACCTGCAAAAAACAGTTAGCAATAAAATACACAAAAGTGTCTTTGATCACTTTCGTTGAATTGAGGTACACGGCCCAAGGTTCCCTGTTATTCAGTACAAGTACCTCCTGTGATCAGGTATAATTCCGAAGAATCTTCTTGACAGGGTTTCGCAGCTGTTCTAGCTGTTCTCAAACCGGAATGTCTCAAAGAAGACAACACGGAGTGAGTGAACCAGCGAATTGAGATTCACTGATTGATGAAAAATTGATTTGAAAACAATCGCGTATTGCTTAGAAGAAAGATTTTTGCGATACGATGAAGGTTTTATGAGAAAGATCAATTTTCAATCATAAATACTTTTTGTATTTGAAAATAGTACACATTCGATGTGCTAGAGAAAAGAAGAGATTCGCACATCGAACGGTTTTTCCAAAAGTATTTTTTCAATCAGAGATACTTTTTGTGTTTGAAAACATGAATACACATTCGATGTGCTAGAGAAAAGAAGAGATTTGCCCATCGAACGATTTTTCCAAAAGTATTCGTCAATTCATTTCCTGGACCAAGGTTGATTCAAGAGTGAATCGCCCCATTGTTTCTATCCAGTTGTCACAAGCTTGATCTTTTGCAAGATCTCACATGTCACCCACCTCTTCCCTGTTCATACTGCCTTTCTTGAACTGGTTGCACCATAACCCTCCCATCTCTGACAGTAGCTTGATTGTGTGGATTGGATGCTGTTCTGAGGTTATTGTTGGTGTGTGGGAGAGAATTCATGTTTTGACTAACCATGAGAGACAGTTGATTGATGAAATTTTCCATGAGTGTGTTTGAGTCTGGAGGCTTATATGCTGGATCAGGAATGAGTTTGTAATTACCATTACCCGTGGGTATGACTTGAGAAGCTTTGGTGGTAATTCCAACATTGGTGTAAAAAGCTGTTGAATCATTTGATGAGCTTGATTCACCCTGTTTAGCTTTGAACTGATCAATGATCATTCGCTCAAATATAGCATGTCTCTCATTCTGAAGCAGGAAGGCATACAGTTGCTCATAGTTGGTGTTCTTAAGTCCTTTGGTTAGCTTCACAGAGGTGACAAATTTATGCCATTCAGGATTCATATTGTTCACAAACTTTGAGTTCAGCTGAATATTTGGCATGGTCATTTTGATATTCCTAATGTCATTCACAAGCTTGTGAAATCTCACATAATATTCATAGACACTCTCTTCTGGTTTCATCTTAAAATGATCAAATTCATCATACAGTTGTGATTCTCTGTCTTCTTTAGTTAATTCAGAACCTGAGAGAAGCATCTTGACATTATCCCAAACAGCCTTTGCTTCAGTGTTGTGATTGATAAGCTTGTAGATGTCTTTTGGAAGACCCTGAAGTATAATGTTAGAAGCCCTGATATCAGCATCGAATCTCTTTTTCTCCTTATCACTGAGCTCATCATACATCTTTGGCCTGTCCATTCCAAATATCATTGTTCCATCTGCAGCAGTATTAATTATGTCTCTTGTAGTCTCAATCTGATAAGGTCCTTCATCAATTGACTTGAGAATGTTGACTCCATTTTCCTTTCACAGACAATATAATCTAATTCGTTGAGCCCATGAGTCATAGTCAGTTCTGTTAAGCATGGGTGGACGAGTGTTTGAACCAGCTGCTTGAACGTCCTCAGCTACAGTAGAGATGATTGTAGGCACGTTGGTAGACATGTTTACAGATTTCACGGGATTTTATAACTCAATGATTAAACCGGGAAATAGATTATTTCACGGGATTTTACTGAATCAAGAGAAAACCGTATTAGAAACAAATATTAACCAAGTCGCTATATCCTTTGAACCAAGTCGCTAAGTAGCAACTTGCTAAACCTCAAGTCGTTGTGAATCAAGTCGCTAAGCACAAGTCGCTAAGACCCAAGTCGCTGAACACAAGTCGCTAACGAACCAAATCGCTAAGCAGTCAAGTCGCTAAAGAGCAACTCGCTAAGTATCCAAGTCGCTAATGTCAAGTCACTGAGAACAATAAGTACAAGTCGCTAGAATAAATGAAAGCAAGTCGCTAACCCCACCAAGTCGCTAGCCGTAGTGGAGAATCCACTAACTTGTACTGTTTGTCGGCTTGTCTCAATAGACAAGTCGCTACGACTAACACTACAACTCACTAGAAATTACTGAAGCAAGTCGCTACGAAGAAATTCACAATGAGACTCAAGTCGCTACCTTGAAAAACTTCAAAAATACACTTTTCAATCCAAAACAAGCCCAACCACAGTGATTCAAGCTTTCCAAATCAAAACCCAAGCACTTATAATGATTCTAAACACTAAAGTACACTCAAAATTCAAACTTTAACACAAGAAATGATCCAAATGATGCAAAAATCACTAAACTTTTTCAAACCCAAAAACCATATAAAACCACTAGAAATCCAAGGATATGTAAGAGAGATGATCAAACCATGGTTCTTGATACCATTTGTAACATATTGGATTTCACAAACACATCATATCATAATCACAAGTAGGCGTTTAATATTAGGTTTTAGAGAGAGAAAGAGTTAGAGGTTTGGGAACTTAGTGAGAGAAAATGAAAGTATTATTATGAGCTCCAACTCCCTACCTTGGGAGGTAGAGAGTATTTATAGTCTTACATAAATCGCCACCTACGGGCTGTGGATCAGGCATACAGTGGGTAAAGACCCGTCCGTCCTCCACGGTGTTACTTAAATAAATACTACATAAAATTAAGTAATCTACGACTACGAGCTTTCTAACGATTACATATACTTGAGGTGACCGACACTTTAATAACTGGATTTACTAAATCCTAACAGACTCTTAATATATACTTACTTTCCACATTGTGTGAAACAACAAGTCTTCATTAATTTTGTGTCCTAAGGAGATATTGTGGATGATCTCTTGGCTCTAGACTCAATTGTGCACATTTGGTTCTTATGCCGGAGACTAGAGAGAGGGTCTCCTTCTTCAATATCCACAATCTTTAAGAGAAAGTCGATAGATTATGTAGGTTCCCCGTGAGAATGAAACAAGCCCTTTTAAGAGGAACTTAAGTAGCTTGGGAAGTTAGGTGCAGTGCGTCACTGGGTCCATGACGTCTTGTCTTCAATACCAGTGTTACCTTAGTAACTACCAGTAGCATATGTATTGAACCCGGTTTCTGCCCTAAGGTTGAATTAATGGAGGACTATTTCTTATCACCCTTTTTGACATTCAATTATTTTTCATTCTTCAACCCCTTCAGTGCTTACCGAGACTTCATTACTAGAATCTTGTTGGGTTTATTCCAGTTCTAGCTCTATCTCAGTCCGCACTCTTCCCATATTCTCATTTTTCTCCTTTTTTCATCATACCTAAAGACTTCTACACTATCTAGTGGATTGTCCCTGGGTAGATCCCTCCGGCTCTGGCGGGATCGTGGGAACGAATACCTAAACTAACCATCCTTATAACTCCATGCATAAAGTAAATTGGTCGGTCTTTTGGTATTGTTCTTTCCTTCTTGAAACCAATTGAAAAATCATTTGGAAAATCAATAAAGGTACTTGTGATATGATATCAAAGCATTTTGTACCTTAATTGTTTTTGATCTTTTAGAAATGCTCCCCCTCAACATGTGCATATGATTTTGAAATTGTTTAGCACATGGAGGCAAGAGTTCTTTGAATTGATTTCTTGATCACAATTTCCTTAGAAAAAGCCATTTGAATTTCTTTGGTAAATTCTCTCCCTCAATATGTGCGTAGGATATTTTAAATCATTTTATCACATAGAGGAAAGAGTTCTTTTGAAGTACATCCACGATCACAAAAGCCATTAAGAAATTATTTGCTCCCCCTCCATATGTGCATTGATAAACGAAAGAGTTTAGCACATATTAGAGAGAACTTGCACTTTGAATCAAAATGATCATCATTTATCAGATTTCATATTAAATCACAAATTCTCCCCCGATCAAAAATATCAAACCCTTTGAGATTTTGGATCCCAAGTGATTTAATAAGGTTTGGAAAACATGGGAGAATATGTGGCCTTATTTAAATACTCTTCTGGTTTTTGGTTAATGCTCCTCCTCAATCACGTGCATTATGTATTTGAAATTGTTTGACACATGAAGGAAGGAGTGCTTTTGAAACAATCATCCTTTTAAAACCAATTTGAGATTTAAATCACGATCTCTCCCCCGATCAAAAATTTCAAACCAATTGAGATTTGTGATCCCAATTGATTTAAATAATTTAGAAAATTTTGGGAAAAGACGTGGCTTGATTTAATTTTTTTGAAATTGACTGATGAGGACCAACTATAGACATTAAAGATTGTTAGTGTCAGGTATGATAGTTTTTAAGAGATATTTAAGTAAAATAAAACAATTTCACAATCAAACAAGAACAGAAAAAATTTCATTTTGAAAAATCTTTGAGTTTTAAAGAAAATCATACCATGACATAACATTAAATCTTTAGATCACCACTTTAATTCGTACAAGCCGGACTTGATAGATAAAATATCGTTTGAAAATATTTTATTTTAAATCACTCTTGATAAGATCGTTTTAAGCTCATGTAGGGATAACAATAACATATACATACGCAGCGGAATAATAAAGAACATCAATGTTATTGCTAAAGGTTTTCATTCACTAATACTAACTAACCCTAGATGTTTATAGGAACACGTCTAGACTACTAACTAATAACCTAGGCGTTTACAAGACATTACGCCTAGGACATACACACACCTTTACTAGATGTCTACATTATGGAAGACTTAATTAAAACCTACACCCCATGTCCTCTTTATATACTAGAGGATTAGGGTTTACAAAATACTACAAAGGACTAATAAATAAAACTTCTTTTGCAAGCAAGTCCTTCCATCTTTTTGTAGGTTTCCTTCTTGTCGTATTAAGTCCCTCTTGTTTCATTCTTTTTGTCTTATCAACTCAAACGTATAATTCCCAACAATCTTCCCCTAGTTGATAATGATAAAACCATTCTTGAACGAACTTCCCTAGACAAAGTAGAGAAATTGAGATCAGGGATCTCACCATGAATGAAACAAGTATGTCTTCCTTTGTCTTCCCCTTAATCCATACCATGCCACTCAAACATCTCTTCCCCTTTTTGTTATTATCCAAATAGGGAACGTATGCAAATAATGATCTTGACCACCACAAACCAATATCATACTTCCAATCTAAGACTTTCAATGTTTAAAATCGCCCACCATTACGCACCATAAGAAAAATGGATTTAAAATAATAGAAACTGCAACTAGCAGTAGTAATAATGATCAATAGTAGTAAAAATCAAACACTTCCCCTTGAGTGATGCATGTAGATGGTTAAACATTTAACAATAAGCTTCCCCTAAAACCCATATATTAACCATCTTCTTGATTCTTCAAATCGGTAAGCTCCTTGTAATGATCACTTGTGAAGAAAACCAAATATAACGAATTTGATGAAGAAGTAGAATTTCCCAAACTTGTGTCTTAAATCTTGTACTATCCACGGAACTCCATACTTATACGAAACACCAAATATAAGTAGACCGCAATCCCTTGAAAAAAATCCTCAACTAATATGAGACACTGAGCACTACAATGTAACTCCTTTAAGTGATAGCCAATGTGTGCATAGAGCATCATAAGATAAATCACATATTGCTAGATTCATCAAGCTATATGATAAGAACACAAGAGGAATTTTCAAATGCTTACTCTTATTTTGATGTTTACCAAGGGACAAATCCCCACCATCTATTTAGTTTGATCTAATGGTGGGGATTAACCTAAGATTTAATATGTCTAAACCTAAGTCCATGTTTTTTTTCTTGTCTTTTTGTTTTTTTTTCTTTCTTTCTTTCTTCTTTTGTTTTTTTTTCTTTTTTTTTTGTTTTTTTTTAATTATTCACGTTTTTTTGTTATAATCATTTTTTTTTTTTTTTTTTTTTTTTTTTTTTTTTGAATAAACGTTTTTTATTAATATTCACGTTTAATTTTTTCAAAATTCGCATTTTTTTAATATTCACGTTTTCTTTTGTTTGTTTGTTTTTTTTTAATTCACGTTATTTGCGTTTTTTTTAATTCGCGTTTTTTTTCTCTTCCCTTTCATACGTTTTCGTCCGTTTCAATACGTTTTAATCTATTTTTCGTCCGTTTTCATACGTTTTCGTCCGATTTCATACGTTTTTGTCCGTTTTCATACATTTTTGTCCGTTTTCATACGTTTTCACCTGTTTTCTTACGTTTTCTTCCATTATTCATACGTTTTCGTCCGTTTTCATATGTGTTTTTACGTTTTCATACATATTCGTTCGTTTTCGTCCGTTTTCATACGTTTTCATCCGTTATTAAATGTTTTCGGCCGTTTTTAAACGTTTTCATACGTTTCTGAATATCACAAGTGATATTCTGAATAGTACAAGTGAGATTCTGGAATATCACAAATGATACTGTGAATATCGCAAGTGATGTTATGTGATATTCTGAATATCACAAGTGATATTCTGTCGTATTCAGAATATCACTTGTGATATTCTGAATGCCACAAGTGATTTTTTGAATATAACAAGTGATTTTCAACTAATGTTTTGTAACATGAAAATCATACGTGATATTCAAAATATCACACAGTGATATCAAGAAAATCACAAGTGATATTGATAATATCGCAAAGTGATATTCATACTATCGCAAAGTGATATTCTGAATATCGCAAACTCATATTCAAAATATCACAAAATGATATTCAGAATATCACTGAGTGATATTCAAAATATCACAGAGTGATATTCACAAAATCACAAGTGATATTCAGAATATCACAACGTGATATTCAGAATATTACAACGTGATATTCAGAAAATCACAAAGTGATATTAACAAAATATCACTTGTGTTTTTCAGAATATCACAAAGTGATATTCAGATAATCACAAGTGATATTCTGAATATCACATAAATCACTTGTAATAGTCAGAAACGTATGAAAATGAACGAAAACTTAAGAAAATGGACGAAAACGTAAGAATACGGACGAATTCGTATGAAAACAGGCGAAAACGTATGAAAGAGTTAAAACACGTATGAAAAATGGACGAAAATGATGAAAACGGGCGAAAACGTAAGAAAACGGATACGAACGTATGAAAACAGATGCAAACGTATGAAATCGAAGAAAAAAAACACGAATAAAAAAACGCAAAAAAAAAAAAAAAAAAAAAAAAAAAAAAAAAAAAAAAAGGCGGGAAAAAAAAAAAAAAAAAAAAAAACGTTAATTAAGAAAAATCGTGAATAAGAAGAAAAAAAAACAAAAAAAAAAAATGAATAAAAAAGAAAGACAAAAAGACAAGAAAAAAAACATGGACTTAGGTTTATCTACTAAATCTTAGGTTAATCCCCACCATTTGATCAAACTAGATGGATGGTGAGGATTTGTCCCTTGGTAAGCATGAATTTTTGGGTAAGCAAAATAAAGTGCCTTAAGAACACAAACCTGTGAAACTCAACTACAACATTAAATAAATGATATTCAACCTTCTTCGTAATCAATTCTTCAATAAAATCAACTTCGAGCTTTTTAAAATCTTTTAAGAACAAATTCTAATCTTGTGTGTGTGAAACAATATCATGTGTGTGTCGCCAAAAATCCATAACAATCATCATGCTTGACTTCCCCTTAACTCCAAATCTCCTCGTAATAAACCATTTTACAGCCAATCCAAATAAATTTTGCCATACAAAAACCTTGAGCAGTACTTTGAGAAGGATCAGTACCTTGAGCAGTACTTTGAGAATATACGGTAAGAGCAGTATAAACTGTGATCGTAGCAGCATAAAGCAATACAATAACTAGTAGAAACTTGATGCTGCGGTATAAACATATGAGCTACGAGCAACAATATAATTCTTAAACAATACAACTGACCTTTTAATTCTTAACCAACCGACCCATGTGAGAATATACTTGGCAGAAAACAACAACTGTTCTCTCTTCTTGCATAGGACGACACAACGGCAACCAAACAATTACTCCTTTAATTCAATATGAGGTTAATTAATTACACCACATGCTTTACTTTGCAAAAGACAACAATTTGATTTGCTGAATAAATAATTCGTACCCCAACATCCTTGGTAACTGCAATTGATTATAAATATTTGCATTTAAAGATCTTTAAGGACGACATCAACATCCTTTAAGGATACGAATATTTGCAATTGATTGCATCACTGACCAACTATCTTTAAGAAGTACGAAGATAATATTACCTTCATCAATTGTTTGCCATATAATCTTCTTGTCGCTATCTCAAAAAAAAAAATCGAATAATTATACCTTTTTTTTTGCAGCCATATTCGACACAGTATATCTCACGATTGAGAGCTCCAATTGACAATCCCTCCGGTGAAAAGTTATATGGGTATATAGAGAACGTTCACCTAAAATTTCATCACGATCCAACGGTTAACGAAAAAGTTATCGCCGTTTCAAAACAGTGCTGTATAAAAATACGAAAATTTTGAGATCCGAATTTTTCGTATTTTTCATCATTCTTCGACACATAAAACCTTTCGAATCCCTATATCAAGAGCTCCCCGCTCTGATACCAATTGATAAGATCGTTTTAAGCTCATGTAGGGATAACAATAACATATACATACGCAGCGGAATAATAAAGAACATCAATGTTATTGCTAAAGGTTTTCATTCACTAATACTAACTAACCCTAGATGTTTATAGGAACACGTCTAGACTACTAACTAATAACCTAGGCGTTTACAAGACATTACGCCTAGGACATACACACACCTTTACTAGACGTCTACATTATGGAAGACTTAATTAAAACCTACACCCCATGTCCTCTTTATATACTAGAGGATTAGGGTTTACAAAATACTACAAAGGACTAATAAATAAAACTTCTTTTGCAAGCAAGTTCTTCCATCTTTTTGTAGGTTTCCTTCTTGTCGTATTAAGTCCCTCTTGTTTCATTCTTTTTGTCTTATCAACTCAAACGTATAATTCCCAACAACTCTCCCCCTCAATCGATAACCGTAGTCGATGATTGAGTGACTTAAGTTTTGATAAAATGATGTCCGATGATTTCCAAAATTAAGTCCAATTTAATTTCAAAACCAATATTTTTCCATTTTTCAAAACAATATTATTCAAAAATTGTTTCAAAAATGGTATCATCACTATTATTCCTGCACAAAGATACGTTAAGTGGAGAGAATCATAAGCTGCTTCTGTTGTTGCTGAAAGGATGGAAGAAAACCGTCTGCTAAAGCAGTGAGACCTCTGAAGTTGCATCTATCATGCCAACTATCCATGAAGAGATATGATTAAGCTCTGTTTCTTCTTTTGTCGACCCAAGATATAGTTACCCATTCCTTTCGGCATCCAATCATCTTATTCTGTGGAATCCGGATAGGGAACATTCTTATATACCAATATACCTGCATACGTTAGTGAACACACATACAGATATATGGTGGTCGACATCACCCAAACAACAATCGACTAATAAACTTCAATCCAACATATCAATCAGATCATACAAATGCATGGGAATTATGTGTTTATCAAACTCTAATCATCTAATCCTAACAATCATATCTTAGGCACCTAGTCCTTCAACGTAGGTTAACATGTTTTACATTTAACTATATAGGATAATTAGATAAGCTCGTTAGATGATATAGATTTGAAAACATTCTCCCCCTCAATCAATGACTTATTTTCTGAAAAGTTTAAAAGCGCTGAAGTCATTGATTGAGTTTTCAATTTTTACGAAAACTCTGAAACTGATTGATTTACAAGCAACTCATTTACCCCCATTTTGTTAAAACAAATATTTTTCTGAAGAATTATAGAAGGAAAAATATTTGAGTAGGAACAGCATTCCTTCGACATACTTTCCTTAATTAGTTTTAGGATAAGTGCACGAAATATTTGAAAATTTGTTTTAGCGCTGCACTTTCCTTCCTTGAAGAGCGGGTTTCTATCTGAAATAATAGCAAACCATAGTTTAAGCACGGGTTACAGTCAGAAGTAACTGCAAGCCATAGTTTTAGACATGTTTAGAAAAGAATATTTACACCTTCTGCTCGAACTTCATCTATGGTCACGTGCCATTATTGAATGACATTTCTAAGACTGTAGATGTTATCGATACCAGAAGACATGTCTTTGAAAAACAATATTTTTGGAATTTTTCAAATTTTCTAATTTTTATGGGTTTTTGTAAGTTTTATATTTTTGTATTTTGTTTTTGATAAATATTTACAGATAGAATAGATGATATAGTTTAAGAAGATGATGATACGAGTACCGAGATAAGGATATCGAGCAGCCCCGTTGAAGAAGATAGAAGTCATCATCTCTTAAACATTCACCACCAAAGCTTCCAAGGCTCTAGAATAGAAGGAATTAAGCCTTTAAGAATGCGAGACTTTGGCAGCTTCCCCCCAAACCGAAAATCCTTTAGCTGAGCAGATTCAAAGCTTTCTTTCAAGCTTCCCTTAGCCAGGTGCACAAAGAAGCACACCTCTATCATCGATCTTGCTGCTCCTTTTAAGAATAATTTTTGTGATTCTTTGTTCAAGGTTATATCATCCAAAAGAACAACATCAACGTATCATCCCACATTTAAATAATCTTCTCAAATTCCGTTTCCACTGAAGTCTGAAGTGATCCATTCCAAAAGGTGTTAAGAGAACAATTCCCCCAAGTAGATGAATTGATGCAGTCAGTCTCTTAGACTAGAGCTCACGAACCCGAATACACATATACCCAAAGACAGAGAAACTTATACCCTCAAAGTAGCAGATTAAGTCCAATAGCCAAAGAATAACCCCGATGTATACTTTTCTCTCCCCCTGAAGAAAGTGTATGAAGCTCAAGAACCCGAAGTACCCGAATGCCCAAAGAGAGAATAACCGATAACATTGAAGAAGCAGGCTGAATCACTGATTATCTCTGCGGATAACTATCTCTGCGGATGTCAACTCCGGAATAAGTGATTATATCTCTGAATCACTGATTAAGCACTCAAGTGAAACAGCTGAGCATCCCCAATGTACACAATCTCTCTCCCCTGATGATTGCGATAGCATCGAAATCATCACACACTTGTGTACCTCCTTTATCACCAGCAACTAACTCTTCCATCTCTTTCCCCACATAGTTGGAATAAGAACACTAAACGCCATGAGTCAAACCTTAAGTTTCTCTGCGGTAATGACAATAGTCTTCCAGAGATATCTTCAATCACTTAGAAGTATTAATTTCATCAAGTTTACTCGCGTTTAGATACGTGTCTCCTTCCCCCTTGCTGATTTTGACACTTCAGAATCAGCAACACGTTGTAAGCTCATGTACTAGAAATCTTTTGAGAAGATCGCTTGAAGTCTTTGTGAGAATCAACTTGCTGAAGGACAATGTGAGCAAATCTAATTGGGGATTAACTTTGGCTTTTCACTTTCCCCCAATTAGTGCTCTCCCCTAAACCGACAATCTTTATGATGAATGCCCGAAATAAGAAGAAGTCTTTAGATCGTTAAATGCAATTCGTCTTTAGTCTTCTAATCATGTCATAAAATATAGAACAAACTTTAGACTCGACCTTCTTCAAGATTGTCCAATTGGGGAATAGAAAGTCAACATCTTCAACTCACAAAATGCATTCCCGTTAACTAACAAATAGCAAATCCCCTTAAGTCAAATCCCTCCCAATCAAACAAGAACAGAAAGATGTTCATTAAGGAAATCAGCCCCGCAACTGGAAGCACTTTGTCATTAATCAAATCAGCCCGTGTGAAGATGTCAACCAACGGCTCTTAGAAGAAAAATCCATGTGAAGATGACCCGATAAGAAGAAGCTCGGTTCTTACATGAGTTTGGAGCCGTTTGACCATATATTCTCAGATAAAACTCAACATGTAGCAGATTCACACTTCTTCTCCCCCTCAAGAATTGCATACAGAGTTGCCATTCTTGATTAAGAAAGTGAGTATCATCCAAATGTAGTCTATTCACACTTCTCCCCCTCAAATGTTGCATATGATGTCGCCATCGTCGTTATAGTTGAGCAAGTGAAATAAGAGAACAATCATCAGTAGTACGGTTCACTTAATAACTGAAAGCGCATGGAAAAAGTATGAAGCATGTTGATGAGAATGGTCATTAATGAGAAGATTTCTCTTCTTCCGAAGATAATGCGCATTGAAGCGTACACATTTCTCTTCTTTGAGGAACGAGGCTTGAACTGTTGTGTTCAAACGTCATTATCTGTCTCTTTTCAATCTCTTTTGGCAAACTTGTAATCACCCCCCTTATCATTCAGTAGGCTCTTTGTAGTGACAGCTGATGGAGAAAAAGCAATATGATGAATTTGACCCTGAAGTAAACTAACCCGAACTCGTGACTTAAACTTGCACATATGTAACAAAGAGCGGTGCCGAGACTTCATCCTACATTGAATCTCTAAGTACTCTATACTCAGCATCCAACCAACCATCAAGTATAAGACGTACATCACCTCTTGAAAATCCACAATTGAATGTGACACTGAGCACTTCAACGTAACTCCTTAAAGTGATAGTTATTTTGTGGTGGTAAGAGCCCAATTCCCCCAAGTGGTAAAAGAAAAGGAAAAAGTCACCCAACAATAACTAGATTTCCAAGTCTTCGTTTTTGATAATAAGCTCGAACAAGGATCTTGAAGAATCTTCATCCAACCATCCCCGATACCTTCAGATACTAAGTACACTCGCCCATGAAATTTCACTTCAACCTCAAATAAATAATAGTGAATTAACCCCGTTGTCACATCTTCTAGTTAAAAGCTCACATCTAGCCTCCTTTGACGTTTTAAGTGAACTATGATAATGGTTTTCATCCAGACCATGGTTGAAAGCACATAACCCCGTAAAACCATGTAGTAACCAAACTGCCATGACGTATATCCAGACACACATCCAATTCATAAAGTACACCCTTTATCCCTTTTTCGAAGAAGAAATCGTAGCACCAGCATCAGATAAGATATAGAATTACACTTTCCCTTTCTCCAGGATGAATTTATCATCACGGGATTTTACAATTCTATGGTTTAAACCGAGAAATAGATTCTTTCGCGGGATTTTACAAAACCAAGAATAAACCGTAAGATAGATCCGGAAATGCACTCTACAATTACCAGGATGTTTCCATTGTCACGGGATTTTACAAGTCTATGATTTAAACCGAGAAATAGATTCTTTTGCGGGATTTTACAAAATCAAGACAAAACCGTAAACAATGTCAGCTTGAACGTGTTATGACAAATTTGGTTTCGGTGAATATATGTTTTTTTTAAGGGGAACATGTAGCGGTTCATTATCCAACATCAACACCATCATCAACAATTCTTTACTCATATGTAGACAACTTCACAAACCATACTGGGACAAGTAGTATAAACTACTTCCCCTTGGAGGTTGTCCGTAAACCAAGTTACACGTTTCTCCCCCATGATGGTTTCGAACTTTCGGAAGCATCATAACGTGTACAACCATTTGCACGAAAAGTTCTTGTCATAAGCAAGCATCTTGAGAAGTCATGAAAGACACTAAGGATTTTTGAGAAAGTTTGCTTAGACTGTGAGGTATCCTAAACATTCTGAATATCTCATGGGAATTGCTGATCACATCTCATTCATTCAAAACTTTGGTAAACACATTTTTCACATATTCTGACGGCTATTGCTGTGACCACTTGGTAAAGTAAACCCGATATGCCAAACTTGATCATGAAGTAGAATTCCCCAGATTTGTTACTTAAACTTGTACTAATCCTCGTGAAAAGGAAATGGTGTACCCAATGTACCAAACCTCTTGACATATCCTCAACTGCGTGAGACACCGAAGTGATAGTTGCATTGTGCGTTAAGTGAGAAAGAATCACAAACATAACTAAATGGCCAAGCCTTTATCACACTCTATAAATGCCCAAACAAGTCATCTTCGAGGAAGGGAAGAAAGAAAGAAGACGAAATAAGTATACGCGATCGGAGAACCTCATTTCAAATCCCAATGAGAAATATCGTCCAAACAACCCCGTAGTCAACTTTGTCCAATTATCAAATCAAGCCGTGACGTAATATCCTTCGTGGAGATGTATACCCCAAAGTATCAATCACACTACGAATCTCACCATCAAATCTCAAGATCAAATCATAATATCACAAGTCTCATCATCAAATCACTTCAATAACACTCATCATCAAATTTGAATCACATATTTATTATCCAGTTATGAGAAGCCCAACCGCAACTTTGAACCCAATCCAATTACAAACATTAACCTATATCCGGTCCAATAGTCCATTAAGTCCCATGATCCAATATTGACAGCCCGAAATTCGGTTTACACTTAAGCCCATTCACATTCGGAACAGATCATTGTACCTTGATCAAACACAAAATCACATGTTCACCTTGATCAAACGTGTGCTTGATGAACGTTATTTATTCAAGTTTGAATCACATATTTATTATCCAGTTATGAGAAGCCCAACCGTAACTTTGAACCCAATCCAATTACAAACATTAACCCATATCCGGTCCAATAGTCCATTAAGTCCCATGATCCAATATTGACAGCTCGAAATTCGGTTTACACTTAAGCCCATTCACATTCGGAACAGATCATTGTACCTTGATCAAACACAAAATCACATTTTCACCTTGATCAAACATGTGCTTGATGAACGTTATTTATTCAAACCATTGAATATTGAATAAACCGTTTTTTGTGAACGTTTTGAGAATATGATATGGGATAAAAAATCGTGGAACTGATTTAAGATCGTGTATACCCCAATATCCAAAGCTTTCAGTCTTTCACCAATAATTATGTGTAGAGAATGTGGCATGTTTGATGAACTCTGCTCGGCCCAGCAGCAGTACTCGGCCCTCTTCCAATCCTTTACCCAATCTTAACCCAAAGATCAATATACCCAAGCAAGCCCAAATGAAGCAATTCGGCCCAAGTACAATACCAGATATATGCAGCAAGTGATTTCAATACAAACGTACCCTAATATCACTTGTATAAATCGCCTAATTAAACACATTTTTACCCTAAATACTTTCAACAAACCCTAAAATCTCTCACAATAAAAATACGCCTCCCTTTTTCATCTGCTACTCAAATCACATAAATCACATCTCACATACCCTAATAATACTCACCCTAAAAACCTAATCACCTCAAAACATCCGCCCCCATCATCAAATAGCTGCTTCTCAACCACCAATCCAAGTCGAACATCACCCTCCTCTACAACAAATCTATTGTTCTATTAAATCAATCTCGCCACAGGTATGGCTTGAGATGTTGAGTAGGCAACGAGATCGAGGCAAACAATCAATGGTAGGTTTTAAATTGCTCTTACTTGTGATTGAGTGTTAAACGAACGATGGGTAATGGTTTAACAGATAATTGTTGTGACCATTATCTAGGGAGGTTCGAACATGACATAGGTATTAATTAAGAAAGATACTTGGATTAAATCTCAGATCTTTTGCTATATCTTGTGATTTAGTCATTTAAACGAATCAAGTTTATCACTTAACAAACATGTTAATTGATGAATCTTGTATATTCGGATATATCAAAAGTAATGAAATTCACACTCGATCAATGATGTAATCGAAGTTTTGTGTACAAATTTTTAATATCTATGCATTTTGATGAACCTTACACACCTTCGAAACTGAGATCAGATAGTTACCATACTTTTATTTTTCAGTTAGATCGATGAAGAGTTCATTTTGTCGTGTGTATGGCCATAGGTCTTTGATATACTTTTAAGTATCACACGACACAAAGATGGACTGAGATCATTTGAATTTTTGTATTTGTTTTCAGCTCGAGTTTGATTGATGATGAGTCTTTATCATGGATCTGTGATGATATTATTCTCGTGTGTTTTGACCATGAATGGTCTAGATGAGACTTTAATAAACCATGAAATAACTTCTGAGATTTGTTGGTGTGAGTTTGATGTTAGATTAAAGAAATGAGAGTTGAGCCTTGATGTATGGTTTAAATTTTCATTCGAGTCATGATGTTGCACGAGTATTGATGTATCTTAGATGGTTGAAATGAGTATGTTTAGAATCGGATCTGTGATGGTACGTAGGTCATTAGTGTCTTGATGTTATGGTCTTGTGGTCAATGGTTACTCTTCATCATCTTCTTCTTTATTTTTGACAAGTCGCTTCTTGTCACAAGTCGCTTCTTGTCACAAGTCGCTACTTGACATAAGTCGCTACTTGACACAAGTCGCTACTTGACAAGTCGCTACTTGACAAGTCACTACTTGACAAGTCACTACTGCAGTTGACTCAATAGTCAACTCGCTTTGAATACAATGAATCTGGACAACTTGTCAAGACAAGTCGCTTTTGACTTTTTTCTTCGTCTATTTATTCCGACCATTTTCTGACTATATTCATACATAACCCATAAAATATCATAAAAGATACATCTTTTTGACCCATTTTGACCATAAAAAAGCATATCAAGAGAAATGACCAGAAAAAAACAGCATAAGGAAGGCTTCCTTGTTTACCCGTTTTGACCACTTGAATAAGCAAATATGACCAGATTTATATAACCCGGAAAAACATCATAAGGACACCAAGTTAGACTCGTTTTGACCATGTTTGACCACAAGAATCAGACCAATATACCACATAAACTTTCACGGATATAGATGGCACAAAACAGATGTGTATTATGATAAATCAGATGACCTTTTTGACCAAAACAAGATACATAAAAACTTGTTTAAAAGACTGATATCACTAAAAGTATGGAAAACAAAAATATCCGACACACAAAAATGATATAAAATCAGTTTAAACAAGATTCGAGCCATAATAAATCATCAAAACACAATAACCATGGCTCTGGTACCATTTGTTGGATCTTACATATTGTGTTGATGATGATTCGGGTGGCCTTGGATGGTGATAAATCAAGTATGCCATGGTTTAGAGAGAGAAAGAGATGAGAGGGTGTTCTTGATAGAGAGTTGTAATACAAAATGAAAAGATTAGATTCAAAGAAGCACTACCCTTCCCTTAGTGGGAAGGGTATTTATAGTTACAAACTAATATGTCCTCCTGTCGGACTGTGGATCGGGCATACAGTGGGTAAAAACCCGTCCTTCCTCCACGGTGTTGCACTAAACTAAACTACGCTAATAACTAACTAATAAACTAACAAATAATGTAACTAACGATATATCTATGAGCTAACTTATGCTAGATAATATTTGGGGTGACCGATACTTCACTATGGAATTTCTAATTCCTAACAACAACACAACACCTAATCTCAAGGAGATCCACTCCTTATTACAACACCATCAAGGATATCACCATCCTTGGAAATAAACTAATACTTATATGTATAATGATGCACCTCATCGATTATACGACCTAGGCATTCTTCCCTAATGCCACTTGATTTGATTCTTAGGCATCCTCCACCAATGCCTTTGACACAACACTTGGCACCTTTCACTAATGCCTTCGTCTTGACACCTTTAGCATTCTTCACTAATGTTTTTGACACGGACGTTTAAGCACCCTTCACTAATGCTTTCGTCTTGACTCTTTCGGTATCCTTCACTAATGCCTTCAACACAACATCTCTAGGGAGGAAGAAAGAACTATCAACAAGAGAACCTCAGTTGTCTTGATGATGACGAAGCATGGCAACTCATGGACTTGAGCTTGCTCGACTTCAAGAAGTGGTGATCTCGCCTTTAAGAGGAACCTAGAGAATCACACAAAAACAAAAGACAAACTATATAGAAAGATCCCTTATGATCAGTGGTTAGAGAGGTACAATACTTGGAGAAAGTATGTGCGAAAGTGGTGAGCTAAAAGGAAGAAATGGCTCACTATTTATAGAGGAGAAAGCTTACTGTTCCTCGGATCCCATGGATCCCTCCCACGAGGGATCCGGCTAGCGTAAAGCTAGGGATCCGTGGGACGCTCCTCTTTACCCATGGGTATTTTGGTTATCGGTCATGGGTCATGGGTTATGGGTTGATCCATGGGTTACTTATTAGATACAATGTATCTTATGAGTTCAATGTACCTAGTCAAATGGTTTGGATAAAACCATGGGTTATGGGTCAATACCATTTTTAGTTTTTACCCATTTTAGTATATACTAGTTTAAGTATATATTTACCCAAATATGAAAACACTAGTTGTTGTACATATGTATTACTAAATCATAAAATCACTTATACTTGTTTTAGTGTTTTATGTGAAAACGTAAGTGTGTTAGAAAACTATTGGCTCAAACAATTTACGTATTTTATTTGTTTCGTTAAAATGATTTTACGTTTGTTATCGAAAAAACATTAGAGGATCGTAAAATATAAATAAACGTTTTTACGGCTTATTTGTATTAACAATCTCCCCCTTTTTGTTGATGACAAAACATAAAAATATTTTAAGGAAAAACTAAAATTCATAAAAGTTCGAATTGGAGTTTTTACTCTCTTCTCCCCCTTTTTGTCGAAACAAAAAGAGCATCGAAAAGAAACTAACACAAGGTTTTTTTTAAAAATAAACATGTAAAAAAAATGTAAAAGAGAGCAAGTGACTAGAATGGTTCTCGTCTTAACTCCCCCTTGACGAGTCCATCCCTTTGTGAGGGCGTCAAGTACATAAAACTAAGTGAGCTAATGTACTACAATTATGTTTGCAATTGGTTCGTCCTTGTGACAAAGAATGCTTGATACGCTTACGCAGCACGTTCGGGGTCAAAGGAACTTCCTTTTTGACGAGCAAGTTTTTCACACCCTAGGCAGTGAACCTAATCGTTGTAGTGTAGCATTAGGGTAAGCCACGGGAATTGATATCGTTCTCTAGGGGAATAGGAATGCTAGTAAGAAGTTACTACGCTAAGGTTGGGGTTGAGGAAGATTATTTTTTTATCTTTTATGTTTTTTTTAGAAAATGGGAAAGTACGAATCTCGGGGTTTGGATTTGGGGGTTGGTATTCTACCGATTACTCTAATATCTAATTATCTAATCTAAGGTGTATGTAGTCTATGTCTAATTATTGTGTGCTCGTATGATGGTTTAAAGATATGTTTACTTAGGTTTTATTACTCCTTAATTATCTCCTATTGATGGTTGAATTGTCACGTCCTTATTCTTAATCGCGTTGTGTGTCTAAAGTCGTAGGGTATGCGTTTGTCCCCAATTCTTTGAAACTACCAAAGGGTCTCGTCTACAAAATCTCTAGGAATTATAAACTCTAACTCTAAGGTACTCTTTGGATGGTTTAGCCTACAACTACTCTAGGTGTTATAGTCTAAGGTTCACAAAGATTAATCAAGCATTAACTACACAACGAATGACCTATCGCATTAATTGATCATTAATAATTAAGATAAGAGACAACCAATCAATATTCAATAATTAAGTTTCATATTCCCTAAGAAAACATACAAGTAAATTAGCCGGACATGGAGAACATGCAAGCATACACACAAATAATTGAAGACATAATTGAATTAATGAAGTAAAACACTTATCTTGGTGTAGGATAGGGTTTAGAACCCTAAAATACTGTACAAGACAGCCTTGGTTCGGTTTAGGTTTTTACTCCAAAAGACTACACACCGAAAACTAAAAAATTCGGATTCTATATATAAGATTACAATCGCGACGGCGTCACCTTATGATTTGTGACGCAGTCGGGTCGCCGTCATTAGGGTTTCGTCTTGGCCACGTTAGTCTTGCGACGGCGTCACCTTATGCTTGTGACGCCATCCCCTTCAGTCTCTGACGCCGTCTGGATCAAATCTAGGCCGTCTGAGTTGCGACGACCTACTCTTTTAAAGCCTGACGCCGTCACTTGTAAATAAGCAATTTGGCTACTGAGCCGTCACAAAGTGCTCTGACGGCGTCGCTAGTTTGTGCCTGACGCCGTAACCTTCAGTTCCATCAGCCAGAGTGTCTCGATTCTTGACTTTGGCCATTTTCAGTTCCATCAGCCAGGTGTGGGCCATTAGTCTTAACAAAAGCGTCTCACGGATAGGAAGTTGCATGACTAGCACAAAACCCTTTAATTCCTACTAATCTAAGGGCGATCCTCACATTTTGGTGGAATTTGGGTGGTAAAGGGTTTTTGTGCTAGTCATGCAACTTCCTATCCGTGAGACGCTTTTGTTAAGACTAATGGCCCACTCCTATATGTCATAAAAAATTTTAAATTTGGTGCCAAAATTACCCTAACCGACATTTTCTCATGGTTTATTACACAATCACAATTGGACAAAGCAAATAGTCAAGGATAAGCATAGTTTCAAAGTTCCCGTTTTATTTTCCCTCCATACACTTAAACTGAACATTGTCCCCAATGTTCCTCGAAAGTATCAAAGTTATGATAATGGAAGGTAATTAAAAACGAAAGAAACTAATACTCCCCTGATTAGCTCGGTAGGATCCGTGTGTGAAGTAGTGGTTAAATCCTTTCCAAGAAGAATGTATGCGTGAAAAGCTCCTTCCAACCTTATGTATCTTCTTCTTGATAAATTAAACCTGCACACTTGAAGAAAAAAATGAAACCTTCGCGTAAAATCGGCGGTAATAATATATATAAGACTCTACTAAACTAGAATATAATGCTTGTGGAATGGATGTTTACAGAATTTCTGGAAAATTAAGACCTGGAAAATTCCAAAAATTTATAAGTAGCTCAGAAAACGAGAAAAAAGTAATCTGTTGTTTTTACTCCTTTCTGACGCCGTCAGGTTGTGATCCTGACGCCGTCAGGTTATCCTGACAAAAACTGGTCTGCGATTTTCTAGAAAAAAATTCTGGAAAATTTACATCTTTAGAATCTGGAAAAATTTCTGCAAAAACATCCATTATGACTCGATACAAGCATCTGACTCGAACAAAGACGCATATATATCTTTTAATTAATTGCAATTCTCATGTTCACGTTTCTTTTGAAAACGTGTGTAATCCTCCCTACACTTATCCTTTATGTAAAATACCTTTATATGCAATTAAGACGAGGTTAAAAACAAAATAAAGCATTTTTACAAATTTAAACATGAGAATAAGCAATTAATAAAAGATATATGACACTAACAAGCAAACAATTAAGCATGGGTTGCCTCCCACGAAGCGCTTTTCTTTATTTATGAGTCTTGTAGCTAGACTCGTAGTCGGGCCCCTACGTACCAATATAAGTAAGCCTATCCTTAACAATGTCATAAGGATCAAACTTATCATTTAAGTTCCTAGTAGTACGTTCGGTTCGATATTCCTTTTCAAACTTCTCTCCATCGGGATCATAGATTGTTATCCTAATGTGCCACTCTCCATTACCATCACTAGGCGGTCTATCCCAATTCCACATATGTTTAGGCTTCTCAATTTTCCACTTATTCATGACGAGGTTGACGGGCAAACTTCCTAGGAACTCGGTCATCTTCCTAAATACTAAGGCGTCCTCGAACGGGTTCACTTCCATATCCCTAGCCATTTCTTTTTCATGGAAAGTTACTTTACTAGCAAAGGCTTCATCTAAGTAGAAAGGTCGCTGGGGACCTATGAGGTTCTTATAAATCCAAGGTCCATATCTAGAAGGCGTTCTATCCAACCTAATCTCATGTGGGATTTCCTCTTCTTTGTAGTACGTATGCTTTTTGACATCATAAATTGACCTAGCACTCCCCTCTCCTACCACTATCTTGGACATCTTACAATCGACGATGGCACTAGCGGTAGCTAAGAATCCTCTTCCTACTAGTAATGGGCATGTCGGGTCCTTATTCATGTCTAGCACATGGAAGTCGGCCAAAAGAGTCAACTCTCCTACGTGTACTACCATGTCTTTTATTATCCCTACCAGATATGCAACACTACCGTCCGCTAGACCTAAGATGGTTTCTGTTGGTTCTATCTTACCTAAGTTAAGGCTTCTATAGAGAGACAACAGAACAAGATTGATGCATGATCCTAAGTCGGCTAGAGCATCGAGAGGTTTGGAGGTTCCAAGCCTACACGGAAGGGTAAATAGCCCGGGATCGTCTAACTTCTTAGGTAGATTATTTCGCATAAAGGCGGACCCATGTTTCCCAAGTTTAAGTTCTAACTCATATTTTTCTTTTAAAGCATTATAATAAGGTGCATGAGCTAAGACTTCAAGAACCGGTTTTTCTTGATGGAGTTCCTTGTATTCCTCCTCTAGATTAGGTTTGGGTTCTTGGTTGACGGGTTTCTCAAGAGTAGGTTCTACCAATGGTGCAGGGCCTTGGTACCTCATTTTGGATTGCTTGGAACCCTTGTTGATAGCATTTACCGAGTGAACCGTTGGATGTGAGGGACATGGATGTGCACTTTCCCATGGTGAACAAGAACATGAAGTTGACGAAATCGAATTCACTTTTGGGTTCTTTATAGTATCACTTGGGAGTGCTCCAATCTCCCGTTCATTAAAGGCTTTTAAGAGGGCATCAAGCTTGTTTGTCATCTCGCCTTGTCTTCGTTTAAAATCGGCTTCAAGCTTAGTCAATCGAGTCTCTTGAGATGACATGAATCTAGATGCAATTGCCTCAAGATTAGTGGGGTTCCCGGTGTTCAGAGAATTGAACCTATTAGGTGGACTAGATGAGCGTTGGGGTGTGCTTGAGTTTTGGTTCCACTTAAGGTTAGGGTGATTTCTCCATGAGGGGTTGTAAGAGTTTCCTAAGTTGTTTTGTTCGGGCTTGAAAGTGTACCACTTCTCTCCCGCTCCGTCGGTACGCGTGGAGGCGTAGTCCGCAAAATCTTGTTCGGGGAGTCTTGTGCAATCACGAGTGTCATGGGGACCACTACATAACTCACAAGGTAGAGTGATTTTATTCACTTGATGTGAAGACTTAGGATTTTTGTAGGATCTCATTAGGAATTTTACTTGATCTTCAAGTTCGAGCATCCTACGGTCAGAAGGTTGTGAGTCAATGGGAGGCAAGGAGATTGCCTTAATGGTTTTGGGCAGCTCATGGGGATCGTTCCAACTTTCGTTGTCATAGAGAGCAAGGTCCTATATTATACCCCACGATTCTTCCGCGGTGAGATCACTAAGTTTTCCACCGGCCTCTTGGTCAATGGATCGCTTAGTGGGGAAGTTGACATGATCATAAAAGAGTTGGACTTGAAGCCAAAGATCAATGTCGTGATGAGGGACTTTATGGAGTAAGTCCTTGATTCGAGTCCATGCTTCATAGAGAGATTCACCTTGCCGTTGTTGGAACATCAAGATATCATTCCTAAGCTTAGTGGTTCTCCCCGGTGGGAAAAATTGAGCAAGGAAGCGAGAGGTGAGATCATCCCAGCTTGAGATGGAGCCGGCGGGAAGTCGCTCAAGCCAATTACTAGCTTGGTCCCGTAGAGAGAATTGGAAGAGACGCAGACGCGTGGTCTCCCGAGTAGTAGCATCAAGGTCGATGGAATCGACAATTTTAAGGAAATCCTTAAGATGCTGATTAGGATCTTCAGAACGAAGTCCATGGAATGCACATCCGTTTTGCACCAACTGGATGGTGTCGGATCGCATGGCCGTAATTAGGGCTTGATCGGGAAGCTCAATGGTGTTCCTATAGCCTAGGTGGCTTGGTCTCGAGTATTCACCAAGAGTACGGCCTCTTGGCGGGTCATTTGGTGGTAGGTTGATGAATGGTGGTTGGTTATCACCTTCCATGATGAAAAGTGATGGGGTTATGAACAAAAGTCACGAAGAAGGGGGATAGACTACGAGGAAGCTAAAAAATGAGAAAAAAATTTACTTGATAGGAATCAAGCAAAGAAACCTAAACGAGATAGACTACTAACTAGCTATTCTATTCCCCGGCAACGGCGCCAAAAACTTGATACGCTTACGCAGCGCGTTCGGGGTCAAAGGAACTTCCTTTTCGTCGAGCAAGTTTTTCAACACCCTAGGCAGTGAACCTAATCGTTGTAGTGTAGTATTAGGGTAAGCCATGGGAATTGATATCGTTCTCTAGGGGAATAGCAATGCTAGTAAGAAGTTACTACGCTAAGGTTGGGGTTGAGGAAGATTATTTTTTTATCTTTTATGTTTTTTTTAGAAAATGGAAAAGTACGGATATCGGGGTTTGGATTTGGGGGTTGGTATTTCTACCGATTACTCTAATATCTAATTATCTAATCTAAGGTGTATGTACTCTATGTCTAATTATTGTGTGCTCGTATAATGGTTTAAAGATGTGTTTACTTAGGTTTTATTACTCCTTAATTATCTCCTATTGATGGTTGAATTGTCACGTCCTTATTCTTAATCGCGTTGTGTGTCTAAAGTCGTAGGGTATGCGTTTGTCCCTAACTCTTTGAAACTACCAAAGGGTCTCGTCTACAAAATCGCTAGGAATTATAAACTCTAACCCTAAGGTACTCTTTGGATGGTTTAACCTACAACTACTCTAGGTGTTATAGTCTAAGGTTCACAAAGATTAATCAAGCATTAACTACACAACGAATGACCTATCACATTGCTAGATCATTAACAATTAAGATAAGAGACAACCAATCAATACTCAATAATTAAGTTTCATATTCCCTAAGCAAACACACAAGTAAATTAGCCGGACATGGAGAACATGCAAGCATACACACAAATAATTGAATACATAATTGAATTAATGAAGTAAAACACTTATCTTTGTGTAAGATAGGGTTTAGAACCCTAAAATACTGTACAAGACAGCCTTGGTTCGGTTTAGGTTTTTACTCCAAAAGACTACACACCGAAAACTAAAAAATTCGGATTCTATATATAAGATTACAATCGCGACGGCGTCACCTTATGATTTGTGACGCCGTCGGGTCGCCGTCATTAGGGTTTCGTCTTGGCCACGTTAGTCTTGCGACGGCGTCACCTTATGCTTGTGACGCCGTCCCCTTCAGTCTCTGACGCCGTCTGGATCAAATCTAGGCCGTCTGAGTTGCGACGACCTACTCTTTTAAAGCCTGACGCCGTCACTTGTAAATAAGCAATTTGGCTACTGAGCCGTCACAAAGTGCTCCGACGGCGTCGCTAGTTTGTGCCTGACGCCGTCACCTTCAGTTCCAGCAGCCTGAGTGTCTCGATTCTTGACTTTGCCCATTTTCTTCGTATATCCGCGCCTTTTCATCCAAATAAGTGCCATTCCAGCTATTTGCCTTCAAGAGATCTAAAAAGTGAAAAGGAACGATATTAAGTAATAACGGATACAAAAGTGATCAAATAAGGGCTTAAACGACCCCTAAAAAAGGTACATTTTAAAACCCTATCAATGCTCCCCCTTGAAGATTGCAACTTTGCAATGGGGTGTCATGATGAGTAATCCAAATAAGGATCAAGTTGCAAATGCATTTGCAATGTATGGTTTGACATAAAGCTCCCCCTAGCTTTATGGTGTCAAAATCTTCATGTGTATTTTGAAAATCTACAAAATAAAGGTTAGAAAACAGGATGTATAGTGCATAATTTCCTGTAAATAAGACTCAAGTTAGTAGAAAATTGTTCTTCTGTACCACGGATCCCACGGTTCCCTTTGTGGAGGGATCCGTCTAGGAATTTTGGAGGGATCTGTCTGTCTGGTGACAGATTTTCAGCATTTGTGATATTCCAAACAATGCTAAATATGAGTGTGAGATATGTGTAAATAATGCACTCAAAGCAATATGGCACATAAGATATCATTCAATAAAACAAATGAGATAATCAAACAAATCTCTAAAACTAAGAGAATGATCTAGCCATACATTTTCTACAAATACTAACGAGTCACCTAAACTTAAGAAGTAACCATTTTCTTAAGGATAAAATAGGATTCCTAGACGTTCTAAGTTTGAGCTTAAGACTAGGACACCACTTTTGGGCTCATGGTTGTTTAGGTTTGTTGACCTCTTCGAAACATTCGAGGAGGTGATAAAACATGAAACGTTGCTCTTCACGTAGTTCATGTATCAACCTTTCAACATGTTGACAATGATAGCAATCCTTGTCATGGTTTTGAGCATCTTGAAATGGAAGTTCAAGTGAGGTGGGTTGAGGATCCTCAAATGAGGGAGGATTTTGTGGAGGCTCTTTAAGTGGTGGCTCAACAATGTTTGAGGATGAAGGTTGTGGAAAACTAGAAGGGGGGTTGAATAGTTTTGCCGATTTTAAGTTAGTTTCAAAAACTTTAGATTCGATAATATGCGAGATCTTATGGATGTAGAGAAAGTATAGATCTAATGATAAAGCAAGTAAATAAAGTAAAGAAAAGGGATAGAAATGACACAACCGATTTATAGTGGTTCGTCTACAAGGACACCTTCCTTGCCCTACTCCACTCCCCGAGTCACCTACTCGAGAGTTCAAGCACTATGTCAACAAACTCCTTCAACTTGGCGGAGAAGCCTTCACAACGTTGCTTACACCTTTTTCCGGTACAAAGCTAAATACCGAGTCCCTAACACGGTGGACCAAACCAACACGACTATTACACAACAAATATGTGAAATATCAAATACAAGATCTTCGCTACAGAAATCTTGCGGGAGAACAAATCAATCAAGGACCCCTTGGTTGGATGACTTGTAGAATGCTCGTGATCTCGCCTTAGAGAAGGACCTATATGAGAATCACTAAAGAAAGAAAGAAGTACTCTCTGGATCAAGTGATCTTTTGTTAGAAGAGAATGAGAGTATATGAGAGAATTAGTAAGAAGAGGGGTGAGTTAGAATGAAGAAATGGCTCTCTATTTATAGGCAAATTCTGCCACTGTTCCCTGGATCCCACGGATCCCTCCCACAAGGGACCCGGCTAGTGTAAGGCTAGGGATCCGTGGGACGCTCCTCTTTGCCCATGGGTTTTGTGGTTATGGGTCATGGGTCATGGGTTGATCCATGGGTTTGCTTTTAGATTCAATGTATCTAATGAGTACAATGTATCTAGTCTTATGGGTATGGGTCAATACCATGGGTTATGAATATGATCCATGAGTTCTGATTTTTACCCATCCTAATAAACTATTACAACAAATGGTTAATTATAACATTTTTGTATTGGATGGCTATATGTAAATGCTTTACAACAATAACATGTATCCTTATAATTTTACTTAAGATATCATTATATTTGTTATCAACAAAACACGAAGAGATCGCAAAACATTAATGAACGTATTTACGATTTATTTGTATTAACAATCTCCCCTTTTTTGTTGATGACAAAACATAATGTTATGATGAGTAAAACTTAAAAATAGATGTATGTTTTGAAAGCTCCTAAGTTTTACTTCTTCTCCCCCTTTTTGTCGAAACAAAAAGTTTAACCCATCAAAGAAATAAAAGTGTGGAAAAATGGTCCACGTATCGCTTACTCCCCCTTGACGGTAGCTCCCCCTAGTTTGGGGCGTCAAGTGAAGAAAAATAAAAAATCCTACAAAGAGAAATGTTAGTAACATGCTTAGGTAATCTTGTGATCGACGAGAATCAAGATTGGGAGCCAAGGTATGTAAACAAGGCCTTGTAATAAAACAACAAAGTGTGGTGGTATTTATGCCACATACAAGCATGTAAAAATAAGAACAAGACTTGTTCTTGAAAATGACTCAAAAGAAAAAGTACTAAAAATAGAAAATAGTAATAATGATTCCTTCCATGCTTGCATAAGGTTATGGATGGAGGTTTGGATGAGTAATGGTATTGATGCGATCAAGGATGAGGTTGAGTATGAATCACATTTCTTCCCTAACTTCCATTGCAATTTCCCTAGTGGATTGGCAATGTTCACAATGTAAGTGATGTGGGTAATGAGTGCGGAAGTTTTCCGGGTTGTTTTGATTTGTGAGTTGCGGAAGATGTGGTGGAAAAATAGGAAAATATGGATCAAAGTCCGGAATGGTTGGAAGTGGTGGTGGAAAAGAACCTAGATGTTCTTGTAGCTTAATGGGAGCTAAGGGTGGTGATGTTTCAAGATCATTGAATATTGTGTTTGGAGAAGTTGGTGGTGTCAAAAAGGCTATTTCTTTTTGTTTTGGTTGTTGAGATCTTGTTGGAGTCTTAAGAAGTTCCAAAAGAGTGACTTTAGGTGGTGAGCGGATGGGTAAGGATGTTGGTGTACTTGTTGGTGATGAGGGAGGTGCTATAATGGAAGCATCTTGTGGTGAGTTATTTGATGATGGTCTTGCTAAGCAACAAGATCGGATGCTAATCCGTGCGGATAACCTAGAGTTTGATTGTGGTATTTTGGATGGTGGTAGTACAAAAGTTTGGGTTTCATGAAGAGGATTGTTTGTACTAGGTGATTCATCTAAGTTATAAGAGCTTGTGAATGACATGGTGTTGTGTGAAGATGAGATGAATATGCAAGCATTTTGGGAGTTCTATATATAGAAAAACATTGCATTGTAATGAATGCTTGACCCAAAATGTGGATTAAAATCTAATGATTAGATATGAATTTAAGGCATGTGATCATGAGAACACAAGCATTAAAGAACATACTCCAAAAAATAAAAATGTTGGAGTTTTCATCAAAAATGAGAAAAATAGAAGGTAAAAACAGCTTCTGTCTCACGGATCCCACAGATCCTTCCTTGAGGGATCCGTCCAGCATTAAGGCTGGGATCCGTGGGTCTGGTGATTCAAGCAGCACAAAATTTTCCTTTTGGAAACATTTTTGCCTAGTGTGTGCCTATATGCAAACTATTGGGATTTGCGGTTATCTCGACTCCTAAAAAGAAAAGAAAAAATAAACTAGACAAAAACATATTATTATGTGAGATAACCCGAAAACACATATTTAGTACATGAGTACGTAATTTAGTGTTACCAATGCTCCTAATTCATTATGGCTTAGATGAATGTACCCGAAAACACATATTAGTTATGTGTCCCCTTTAGCATTCAAAAGACATGAGATGCAATGAAAACAGGTTTTTACTTTGTATTAATAATGAAAAAGCGATTTTTCCTAGACGTGAGAAATTGCTTTTGTGAAATTGATACGGGAAGGTGTATTGTTTTTTAGAAAACGTTTCAAAAAGAGGTTTCCATTTGTGAATAAAAATCATTTTATCCTTTGAAAAGAAGATGTGTATGTAATTATGTGTTTGCTACTTGTACTTAGTTTTGAAAGAAAATAAGAGAAACTATGAGTTATAAGTGAAAAAACTTATCTTGGGTTTTGAAAATTCCTGTATTGTTTGTGAGTTGTGCGTGAAATAGAGATCCTAGACTCAGAAAGAAGAAGGCTAGTGTTTACATACCTTGTAGAGTCAAAAAGTAAATTACGACGATTGTTCCATGAGACCAAGACCAAGACGTAGTAGGTTGAATTGTTTCCGCTTCAATGGTTTGGTGAGGACGTCGGCTATGTTGTCTTCGGATGCTACCTTCTCAATAGAGATGTTCCCCTTTTGAACATTGTCTCTTAAGAAGTGATGACGAATCTCTATATGCTTTGTGCGAGAATGTAATACCGGATTCTTGCTTAGATCTATGGCACCTTTTTTGTCACATAGAATGGCTATGTCACTTAGATGAATGTCGTAGTTAACTAACGCTTGTTTCATCCATAGTGCTTGTTGGCATGCTTTGCCGGCGGAGAAGTATTCTGCTTCGGTTGTTGATATTGCTAATGCCGTTTTTTTATTTGAAAACCAAGATGTTAAACAACATCCCATAAAAGTACATACCCCACTTGTACTTTTTCGGTCAACATAATCACCTGCATGGTCAGAATCTGCATATACAATTGTTTCTACTCCCGTGCCCTTAGGATACCATAATCCTAGTTACGTTGTAACCTTAATATATCTAAATATTCTTTTTACGGCTTCTAGGTGTGATGTTTTAGGGTCTTCTTGAAACCTAGCACATAAGCAAACACTAACATGATATCCGACCTACTTGCCGTGAGGTAGAGAAGACTACCAATCATGCCACGATATTTAGTATTATCAACGGATTCGCCGTCTTCATCTTTAGTGAGTTTGGTGTAAGATGACATTGGTGTCCTAATTGGCTTTGACTCTTCTAATCCGAATTTCTTTAATATCTCTTTTATGTATTTAGATTGATTAAAGAAGATACCATCTTCTACTTGTTTGATTTGTAGACCAAGAAAGAAACTAAGTTCTCCCATCATACTCATCTCGAACTCGTCATGCATGATTTTAGAGAAATCATCACACATGTCTTGACAAGTGGATCCGAATATAATATCATCTACATATATTTGAACTATGATTATATGTGACTCTCTTTTCTTAGTAAAAAGGTGTGTTATCAACTAACCCCATGATATAGTTGTGTTTAATTAAAAATGATTTGAGTCTATCATACCAAGCTTTTGGAGCTTTTTTAAGACCGTAAAGGGCTTTCTTTAACTTACACACATGTTTAGGTTTTTCAAAATCGATGAAGCCCGGAGGTTGAGCTACATATACTTCTTCATTAATAAAACCATTTAGAAAAGCACTTTTGACATCCATTTGATAAAGTTTTAGATCATTAGCACAAGCATACGCAAGAAGTATTCTTATAGACTCTAATCTAGCCACGGGGGCATAGGTCTCATCAAAGTCTATTCCTTCTTGTTGGTTATACCCTTGGGCAACGAGTCTAGCCTTGTTTCTAGACACTACTCCGTTTGCATCTAATTTGTTTTTATAAACCCATTTGGTTCCTATCATGGTTTGATTACTAGGTGGAGGGACAAGTGTCCAAACATCATTAGAAACAAATTGATTTAATTCCTATTGCATAGCCATTACCCAACTTTCATCTTTTATGGCTTCTTGTGTATTCTTAGGTTCTATGATTGAAATAAAACAAAATAAGTTACTTTGGTTTTGAACTTGAGACCTTAATGTTCTTTTGTTTAGCTTTCCTATGACCTTATCTACGGGGTGACCTTTGGACTCTTTAATGTTTATGACTTCATCATTTAAAGGTTCTTCTTCTTCATTTATCTTTTTCTTTATTACTATAGCTTCATTTTCTACAATCTCGTCATCGACAAGAGGTGGTGAGGGTTTGGGTGGACTTTCATCAAATTTTATATTTAATGACTCTTCTACCTTCATTGTTTCTTTGTTTAATATGACGTAAGCTTTGCTATTTGGAGAGTAACCTAGAAAGATACCTTCGGTTGATTTAGGATCAAATTTTGTAAGGTAATCTTTAGTGTTAAGAATAAAACATTTGCTACCAAAGACTCTAAGTGATCTAATGTAGGCTTTTTGCCTCGGAGTAACTCGTATGGAGTTTTACCTAAGATTGGTCTAATTAATACTCGATTGAGTATATACGTTGAAGTATCAACGGCATTGCACCAAAACTTTTGAGGTATGGATTGCTCATTAAGCATGGTGCGACTCATTTCTTGTAGGGTTCTATTCTTTCTTTCAACTACCCCATTCGATTGTGGAGTGCGTGAATCCGAGAAGTTGTGAGTAATACCATTAGCGTCACAAAAAGCTCCAAATTGCACTTCATTATCGAATTCCCTACCATGATCCGTTCTAATAGACACTATAGGACTTCCTAGTTGTCTTTGGATTTTCTTGCTTAATATTTCAAAATAATTAAACGTTTCCGTTTTGTTCTTTAAGAATTTTGTCCATGTGTACCTAGAGTAATCATCCACTATGACCAAAGTGTAGTAGTTGCCTCCATAACTTTGGATAGCGGATGGACCAAATAAATCCATATGTAGTAATTCTAGACACTTAGTTGTAGGACACCATGTTTTTAGCTTTATGACTAGAATGAACTTGTTTTCCTACATTACAAGCATTACAAAAGTGATGTTCATATTTTAACTTAGGTAGATCTCTTACTAGATCTTTGGATGATAACGATTGAATAAGTCGCATATTGGCATGACCCAATCTTCGATGCCATAAGGTCGAAGTATCATCCATAGAGGTAAGACAAAGTTTGTCTTTAGGTTCATTACCAATTGTAATGACATAGACTCCATGTTTCCTAATTCCTCTTCCTATGGTTACTCCATTTTTTAATATCTTACTACCGGTTTTGGTAAAAAGTACATTGCACTTTTTATCGCATATTTGTCCTATACTTAAGAGGCAAAAGTTTAGGTTTTCTACGTGACACACATCGTTAATGGTTAGAGATTTGTTAGAAATCGTACCTTTACCGATGATTTTACTTTTGCTATTTCCAAACACCACATTACCTCCATTGAAGGATTCATATGTGGAGAATAGATCTTTATTGTCGGTCATGTGCCTCGTGCACCCGCTATCCTTGACCCATTCATCCGGGTCTAGGTCGACCTTTAAGCACACCTCGTCATTTGCCATGAGACAAATTTCTTCGTCCTCCTCGTCGCTCATTCCCCACTTGCCGCTCACGAACACCTTTTGATCATCCCGTTTGGGACACTTACTAATAAAGTGGTTTGGGTCCCCACATTTAAAGCAAGCACGATCATCCCTTGGCTTTTCGACCTCTTTACTTTTCCAGAATCCTTTCTTGTCGTCATACGGTTGTTTCACGTATCTTCCCTTCCTTCTAAAGAAATTTTTAAAGTCCCTTACCGCCATAGCATACTCCTCGTCGTCACTATCCGAAGAGGAGTTCTCTTCATCGCTTGAGGCCTTTTTGGCTTTAAGGGCAAGAGATTTGTGTTTCTATTTCACCTTTGAGGCTAGGGAGTCTTTAGCAAGGACAAGCTCATAGACTTTTAAGTTGCCTATGAGTTCATCAAGGGTGAGGATTGTCAAATATTTTGACTCTTCGATCGCCGTCACCTTGGATCTCCACTTTGATGGAAGTGCCCTTAGATATCTCCTAACATGGTTACGGCTAGAAAAAGATTCATCAAGTGCTTGTAAAGATATAATAATAGTATTAAAATTAGCAAATGAATGATCTATAGTTTCCTCATCCGATATTGAAAATTGTTCATATTGTTGAACAAATAAATCAATTTTATTATTTTTAACTTGTTGATTACCTTGATGAGTTACAACTAAAGAATTCCAAATTTCTTTAGAGGTTTTAAGCATAGAAATTCTTTCGAATTCCTTTTTGGGTAAAGCATTATACAAAACCATTTTAGCTTCACTATTTTTAGAAAGCTTTTTCTTCATTTCATTATTTAGTTTATCATGAGGTATGTTAACTAAATTTCCTTTATCATCTTTTGAGGTAGCCTCAAAATCGCCTTCAACAATAATGTACCAAATATCAATATATTTAGACTTCACATACGTTTCGAATCTATTTTTCCAATATATAAAACCATTAGTTTCAAGTAGTGGTGGTCGTTGCATAGATTGCCCTTCCTTGTAATTTTTAGAACCCATAGTGATCAAAAAGTTTTTAAAACACGGTTTACTTTAAAACCTTTATAAACTTAGCTCTTGATGTCAATTGTGGAAAAGTAGAAGGGGGGGGTTGAATAGTTTTGCCGATTTTAAGTTAGTTTCAAAAACTTTAGATTCGATAATATGTGAGATCTTATGGATGTAGAGAAAGTATAGATCTAATGATAAAGCAAGTAAATAAAGTAAAGCAAAGGGATAGAAATGACACAACCTATTTATAGTGGTTCGGCTACAAGGACACCTTCCTTGCCCTACTCCACTCCCCGAGTCACCTATTCGAGAGTTCAAGCACTATGTCAACAAACTCCTTCAACTTGGCAGAGAAGCCTTCACAACGTTGCTTACACCTTTTTCCGGTACAAAGCTAAATACCGAGTCCGTAACACGATGGACCAAACCAACACGACTATTACACAACAAATATGTGAAATATCAAATACAAGATCTTCGCTACAGAAATCTTGCGGAGGAACAAATCAATTAAGGACCCCTTGCTTGGATGACTTGCAGAATGCTCGTGATCTCGCCTTAGAGAAGGACATATATGAGAATCACTAAAGAAATAAAGAAAGAAGTACTCTCTAGATCAAGTGATCTTTTGTTAGAAGAGAATGAGAGTATATGAGAGAATTAGTAAGAAGAGGGGTGAGTTAGAATAAAGAAATGGCTCTCTATTTATAGGCAAATTCTGCCACTGTTCCCCGGATCCCACGGATCCCTCCCACAAGGGATCCGGCTAGCGTAAAGCTAGAGATCCGTGGGACGCTCCTCTTTGCCCATGGGGTTTGTGTTTATGGGTCATGGGTTGGTCCATGGATTTTTTTTTAGATTCAATGTATCTAATGAGTACAATGTATCTAGTCTTATGGGTATGGGTTAATACCATGGGTTATGAATATGATCCATGGGTTATGATTTTTACCCATCCTAATAAACTATTACAACAAATGGTTAATTACAACATTTTTGTATTGGATGGCTATATGTAAATGCTTTACAACAATAACATGTATCCTTATAATTTTACTTAAGATAACATTATATTTGTTATCAACAAAACACACAGAGATCGCAAAATATTAATAAACGTTTTTACGGTTTATTTGTATTAACAGAGGTAATGAAGTGTCAACTTCCATGTGGTCGGGTGGTTGACTTTGATGTCTCCTCATAATCCAAAATGGACTATTGGGGGGAATTGGAGAATTTGATATTGGTGCAAGTGTTGATTCAACACTTTGGTTTTGTTGCACACCCTTTTCAATTGAGTTTGTTGGTAGTGGTGGAAGATGAGATGGCCAATGGGGTAAGTCCTCTAAGTTGTGAGAATTTGGGGATGATTGTGAGGTGTTAAAAGATGTGGCTCTAGGCATTAATGATGTTGGTTGGGTTGAAGATGGTATGTTTGGTTCAGTAGAATTTGGTGATGATATTCTTGTGGGAACAATCCTCTTGGGAATTAGTTTGATTGGTTTCTTTGGTGTAGGGGAAATCGTAGCATTTGTGGACTTAACCGGAGATGATTCGGTTGAGGGGACTTCGTGTATGACCCTAGCATGTTTCTTGGGTGGTTCTTGGGTGGATGAGTTAGCACTAGGAGCTTTTCTCATGATGAAATGACTAAGGAGGATGTTGGTAATTGCTGAGAATTGTGTTGTGTTGGATGACTAAAGTGTTCTAGCAATATGACTTATAAAGAAAAGAATTTGACAAGTGTATTTAAGACTTAAGCCACTAAGATTCTTAGAAATGTGATGATTAACATGCACAAGATTGAAGTTCAGAGTTTCACTGATCTAGGAACTTAATAAAGATGAAGTGGAGTGTTCAAGTAAGCAAGATGAGCTTGAAATGATTGTTTAGGCTAGAGTTGTCATAATCTGTCACCCGGATCCCACGGTTCCCTCTTCTGAGGGATCCGGCTAGGCTAATCCTAGGGATCTGGCTCTCAGCAGTTATGAAGGGTTAGAAATGAAGTTTCTAAGAACTAAAACCTATATCATCTTGAGTGTTTCAGTCTTCTTAAGTATCTAAGATGAGGGTGTACTTGAATGATCAAGAGTAATGAATGTTATAGCAAATGATTACTTTTTATGGAAGGAAAATGGGACTAAATGACTACCAATGGATGTTCAAGGATAACACTAAAAGTTTTGGTGGTTTCAAGTCATAATAAATGATCCTAGAGATCGGATTCTAGCTTGAGATGGAATTTGAAAATTTTTTAAAAATCAAAAGAATTGAAAAACTAATTTTTGACCCATTTTGAGATAAAGATGACTAGAAGCAATTTCCTAAAATTGTTCAATATGTCCATCTAAGTGTTTTGAAAAAATGAAAAACAATTTGTGAGTATTGAAGCAGAAATATGGTGAGTTTTGATGTGTTGATAAATCAAAAGGAATCTTGAACTAAGTCCTAGGTGAGCCATGGGTGAGTGTCAAGCTATCTCATGTTAGAAGAAGACTTAGTTGGCTCAAAGGTCTTATGTTAGGCTTATGTGAGATGATCTAGTGAGTTGTTTTGATGTAAGGAGATCTGTATAACTTAGCTACAGTCACGGATCCCGCGGTTCCCTTAGAGAAGGGATCCGTCTAGACTAAAATAAGGGATCCGGCATCTGCAGACCAGAACCTTTACAGCAGCTAATGCAGATTTAGCACTAAGCAATATACACATATAACATTTAATTTAAACAACAAGGTAAATAAATTATCACATATGACATATCATAGATAATAGTAGTAGCAATAATATCCAAGAAAACACAAACAAACGTGCTAAAACATAATCATTCATACACAAATTAAGTGTCACAAGACAATCATAATCCTATAGTCTCTTTCGTCAATTCTTTCTTTTCCTCTTTCCCGACTTTGTGAAGTGGTAAGCTAGGTTTTGAATCATACCCCTCAATTGTTTGAATTTCGCGGTCTCGTTTGGAATGGTTGGAAGTTGTTGATGGTAATCAAAAGGTTCCAGTTCGATGTTAGCTATGGGGTCGGTATCTTCTTTTACTTCATATTCTTCTTCTTCATCGGCCGAGGAGTCCGAGAGAGCTTCAGGTTTTCTTCCATTGACCATGAACCGTTTAGGGGGTTGTTTGGTAAGAGGTACCATGACGTGATCGGAAAGGTAATGATCATCGTTGATAGGAGATGGTTATAATGCACTAACATACTTACAAAGTCGTGTTAGGAACATACCATATGGAAGTACCATGTTGGAAACTTTGAATACCCCGGCCATTCTCTTCACCATGTAATAAGCGAGATTGAATGGCTTTTGATGGATAAGACAATATATCATTTGCACAAGACATGCATTTGGATGATCCTTGTTACCAACTAGGCTAATGACGTTTTCCCTAAGGATTTCTTCCCATTTTCTAAACATGGGATGCATTTCGAAAAGTTCCATTTGAAAAGGATCACGGTGAATGAGCTTTTTGTTTCGGTTGAAACGGGATTGGTCGGTCCTAACCTTGAAGATAGTATCTCGAATGGTTGCGGGATCATCAAGAGGGGTATTGTAGAAAGGTTTAGAATCAAGTGCAAGGTTTTGAGCGTTAATTGCCCAATCTTGAGAATACATGCAAATTCCTTCACAAGGAATGCGAAGTATTTGAGCAAATGTGTTGAGAGGTAGAGTGAAGTTTTGTTTGTTGATGATGAAGGCGATTGAGATGCTATCATCGGTGTTTCTAATGATCCTAATGCTTTTGTAAAATTCAAAAATGAAAACCGGACAAATTTGTTCATCTATGTCAACAAGACAATCAAATTTGATTGTCGAGAAGACTTGACGAGTGTCGGTATTCGCCCTATCAGCAACAGGAATTAAAGATCGCGGGACTTTAGCATACCCAATAGTAAATAAGTGCTTGGTCGACAGGACCTACAAATTAAAAACAACAGTCAGAACCACGGAAGGAATTCTATCAGGTTACAGTAAGCAATTCACAGAATGGGGCATATTCTTGAAGAATAGTAGTTTCATATCTGATCAGTATATAACATGAGTAGAACTGTAATTTTAAAATGCATAACTGTTAAGGCAATGACTCAACTTCATGTTTTAATAGCCTATTGCTAACTGTTGAATGCAGGTACGCCCGACGTTTGCAGCTGATCAGAATGAAGCGGTCAATCCATAGCCGCATGCTCACACAATACATTCATTTCTAAAGAAATCATGATAAGTGCATCAATGACTCTGATATTTTCACTCCATGCTTCTGCTACGCTGCTGCCAATATCATAAATCAACGAAAGCTTCCGCTACTCTGATGAGTATATATCATGATCCAGAATGTGAGCATGGCGGTCCAAATGTCACAACATCACATAATACCAACACCACAATGGAAGAGTCAGAAATGTATTATAGCTGATGATCTCAAAGCTGGCTCAAAACTCATTATCACGTGGATGTGAAAAAAATAAATTGTATAAAAAGATTGAGAATGATTACCTGACTAACGCATTTATCGTTCGTTGTATGAAGACGACTCGCCGGCATGAACTTAACAGCAAACTCTGAAACAACAAATAAGATTTCAGCCACCATACACACATAAATTTACTACCAAAGAAATATACATGAAAAGATATTTGGCTTTGTACGTGATCTTAATACGCAACAGTTATGCAACATTCATAAACCCAAAATAAAAATAAAGCTAAATGTACTACTGTAATAGATATATATATATTAATTTAAGCTAAGCCACAGGTTCTCTATACATTGAATAGACCATAGTGTCTTCATCATTGATAAAGTTAGCTACAACATAGACGAAATCTTACTTAAAGATAAACAAAATTGCAAATAAAACAACTCTATGACGCATTTAGTATAACATAAGAAGCTCTTTGATTTATCAAACTATTAACCACCAACCAACCTCTATGCCGCCAACCTCCAAAATAACTTTAACATAAAGTACTTGTAATCGTTTTTTTTAGCATGGATCATGTTTTTGATAAGAACGGATGTGTGTGGCGGTTGATGCAATTAGCATCAACACCTCGACAGCTGCAAAAATTAAGAGGAAAACCAAAAGGATGATCGGCCAGACACTAAAACCAAAACCATCTTCATCGATAAATATATTGTTCGTGTATTTTTTTTTTTGACAATATTGAAGATAAAATCACCAATAGTTTATCCCCAAGTGACTATTAATTTTTATCAGTCGCTAGATATTAAATAAAGAGGAATTTGCAACAACATAAAACCATAAAAGATTACCTTTGTCAAATATAAGGAACTGGACTTTGAATCTTGTGCACACAGTTTCATGATTTTCTTCACTTGTTTGTGGCTCTTGTCAAAGGAAAATCTAGAATTTGAAAATATATGAGCAAAGTCAAATTCGTACGAATTAAAAAACGAAACAGCCGAAGTAAAAAGTGAATCTGAATATGCTTTATGATGGACAAACCTTGATTGATCCATGTACTTTTTGGTATAATATATCCAATTCTCTGTATTTCGAACTATCCGAATTCATAGTCAAATTCAAAGATGTAATTAGGGTTATAAACCTGCACAATTAATTTTTGTACTCCTTCGATCCGTCTCTTGAGTATAAAATGGCACATCAACTTTTCAAACCGCCAAACAGATGGTCCACGATTTGAGTCGGTGTAGATGCATCTGGAAAAGTGAAGATAAAGCAGTAATCCTTATCACCGATGCAAAAGATACTGAAATGGGCCGGTATTAACGGTCAGATGGACCAAAAACCGGGCCAACATGTTAGAAGCCCAAAAAAAAGGAATATTCCAAAGAATCCTTTGTGTTTTAGTATGTATAGATAATCTAGCAACAAAAAAAAGTCAACGAGTGATCCACGATTAAAGATCTCACATTACCAACTGGCCTTTGGCCCAATAGCAACAGTGGCTCCTTAAAAGTTACTCGTAAAACCTTTGGTAAGTGACTAGCGACTAGTGACTACTGAGTACTGACTACTACTAGTGAGTTCGTGGTCTGTAACATCAACTCCATTTTCTAATACCAAACATATGATCTAAGTCCATAGTAAGGCAAACCTAATTACAACAAAAAACATACCACACAAAAATTAATTAAAAAAACACACACAAAAACCAAATGCCAAGATCGGTCGCTTAGCCAATCGAACTACACAAAAAATGGTGGTGGTGGTGGTGAGAGTGTGTGGTGGTGCGTCCTTGCAAGGGTCACCATTACTACCGGTCTTAACTAAATATAAAATCATAGTTTATCATGTGATAGGTCATTTCGAAAAAAAATAAAAAACTTTCATTATATAAAAAAGGAATTAATTGATACACTTTCATTTCTCATTTGCACACTCAAATGTATAACCTGATGAAACAACATATAATAAATGTACAATTGCTTATCGAACAAATTAGTGTGTGCAAATATAAAATGAAGGTGGCAAATCACCTCCTTATAGAAAACCATCGCTTATACTAGCGATAGGTAAAATATTCCCATAATATTCAATAAATTTTTGGAGCGTGCCAATCACTTCCCTAGCTATATAGACAGATATGTGATAGCAAATTGGTAATTTCAAAAGATAAGAAACTTGATATAAACACAATGACAGATATAAATTTGATATACACGTACAGAATGACAGATATGTAGCAGCAAATTGATCATTTTCAAAAGAAATAAAATTTGATATGCACAGAATGACAGATATGTAGCAGCAAAATAAGTCTATAAAACTATTAGGAGCCTAAAAAAAGATTATATTTGTGATATATATTTAAAAACCCAAGTAGCTAAATAATCAAATGATTCAAGATCCATAAAGTATGCTAGAAGACAACAAATAGTAAAAGTGAGATTTGTAGTGACATATTGCTGCAAAATAACTGAATCTACTGATCCAAGTTTCACAAAATAGATTACATGAGAATAAACATACAAATCTTGTCAAAATCACTTTTCATGGAAAAATGGTATTACACGAAAAGCATCCTATTTGAGAAGTGCCCGGATGGCCGGATCATACATTACTAAAACCAAAAAGGGAAAATTAATCTCGATAGTAGAATTCTAATCTTTCCATGCATCCTTAGTGGACCGGCGTGAAGAAACACCAGCAGAAGAAATACTTGGAGTTAATGGCATTGAAGGGGTGTGCGGTGCTTCCACATCATCACCCCAATCATCACTCCAATTGTCATTCCATCCATCTTTTTGGTCAAAATCTATCTTGGGCCCACCTGAAACCGGGAGCTCAGCATCCAATTTTTGGTATTTTGCGCCTTTGTTTTGTCGATAATTTACACATGCATAGGCTAATCCTACTACTATTAGAAAAGCTAAAGGTATGAGCAAAAATAAAGGACTTTTGATCTTCATATGCGGGTAAGTCAACGGGTTATGTTTAATAAAATCAATAAAGTCGAGACTGCAACTGCCTTCTCTTGTTTTTAAAGTTATATTGTTTTCGCGTCTTCCATCTCTTATAGAAACCATAACCTGCATGTGATGCATCGTGTCAAATTACATGATGCATTTAAGAACCATGGGCAATTGTGACAAGCCTCAGGGCCGATTTACGCGTGAATGGGTTAATTTGGGTTATGTTTTATCTATAAAAGGTCAAATGGGTCTGATAAGAAAGTTCACTCTATAGAGATACAGGTCAAACGGACCGAAAGTGGCCCAAACTGTATCCTATTTAGGTCAAACAACCCCAGCCAGACTAATAGTCAACCAGTTTTGAGCATTTGAAATTGAACATGATGCACAAGAAAGTAATATGTTGTTTTTACAACAGGGAGGAGGTATACTACTATCATTTACCTTTTGGTCATCATTTTCGTGGATTTGAACTTTCGTCTTATCTAGCTGAATAAAATCAGGAGCACTAATATCCACATCGAGTAGACCCTTTCCCTTGTTCTGGATCAAAAGGGAAACTTCTGTAGCATCTGGAAGATAACAAGATAACATTCAGTTTTTTCTTTTGAGCAAATAAACCTACAACATCCTTGACCCCAGAAAAAGCTATATATCTTTAATTTGACTCGTGAGTCGTGAATTCTACAGAATTGACTATTTCCGCCTTCAAATTTGGTACACACTTCCTTTACAAAATGAAAATGCAGGCTTTTAATCAATTTAACGAAAGCTAGTTATACCATTAGTCAAATTCGAAGACCCAAACTAATAATACGGAACCAATTCGAATTTTGATCTTGACATGTCGGTGGCTTTTAACCGTTTTCGTTTGAGGACCCCGTTAGACTTGCCAGCCCTTGACATAAGTAAATCATTAGTGATAGGGTTGGGACGATAGACCTAGTGCTTCCCTACGTTGGACGTATGTTTCTCGGTTATTGACCAATCATGGCCTTTTTTTGAGTCTTTCTTTCAAATTGACAAAACTCTTGCAACTCTTTGAGGCCGATCGATCTAGAGAACTCATAGTCACTGGAACCGTCGACTATTGGAAGGGGATCATCTACCTCTTGTGAGCACTTTAAAGGATCTAATTACGAAAAAAGAAAGTAGTGAGGGAAAGCCCTCTAGTCGAGTAAGAGAACTGAAAGTTTCAGGCCAGTAAAGTCCGTTAGTGGGGGAGTGAACCAGAATATTCGTCAATCAATTCTTTCTTCTGGAAACGACTAAAAAGAGCAGGGCTTGTCCGGGGCAAGGGATGCAGGTATGAAAGATGAAACTTGAAAGCAGGGGAGTTCTTCTACTGCATGTTCGAGAAAGACTTCCCCCATGGCATAGCTCAGTCATTCAATCATGGGAGGGTCACAAGATTCTTCTCCGATAGAGTAGAGAAATTTGAAGACCTAAACTAATAGTATTACTTACTTTTGGTAATGACAACAGGAAAAGTTCTTTAAGTACGTTGACTGCAATGAGCTTACTAGTACACTACTCGATAAAGTAAAAATTTTCAAGATGATCACTGATGGGACACATCTACAATCATACCATTTTGCCAAGTATCTAAATCTTCTTCATAGAATCTAGTTTACGTTTTTTCCTACCACTTTCAGCGACGCGAGAACATAGTAAGTAATCACTGCCTAAAGTTCTAGTATCACCCATCCGATGTGCATGTTGTAAGTCGTAACTTGTAAAACACACTAATCACATGGTACCAACTACTTCAAACAGGATTTTTAGGCGATAGCTAATAAGTAAGAAAAATTCTAGACCAAGAATTATGGAATTATAGGAAACACTGAGAGTTCAAATAACAAAACGAAGAATAAACTAATATGTACTCACGTAAAACGATTTAATAAAAAAAGATGAGAGAAAGACACATACCGTCTCCTGAAACTCGTAGACATGCAACCATTCCCTTAATCTCACCTTTACCAATCGTGCACTTGAAATTTGAATCACATTGTTCACCTCTTAAACTTCCTTTTTTAACAGACGGCAACTTTTCCTCCTTCGGTACATCGTTTGATTTTAACCCTTCATCGGTTTTACCTTTCGTCTCAACATTGTCTACCAACTCCTTATCTTTTGAATCCTTTAGAACGTTACCAGTTTGTGTAACCCCAGCATCCTTACTTGGGACACTCTTAGGCTTCTCCTTATCGTTTGAAACTTTAGGCTTCTCTTTAAAATCCGGTTGTTTAGTTTCTACATTAGATCCCAATGTGTTTGATGTCGCATTTAGACTAACTTTTGGGTCCGGCGTTGTCTTTACTTCCGAAACTAAACCCGCATCTATATTATTCTTCGCCTAAAACGAAGTTTGCAGTCATTAAAAAATAACTATAATTCAAAGAAAACTTACTCCCTCTATCTAAAACATACAAAAATATTATTTGGCTTATCAGGGTTGGTTATCAAAACTGCTCATCTACTTATATTTTGTTTAAAAGAAAAACTATGTAGTTTTCAATAAACAGTAAAAAGATTGGTTACTTCACTCGCATGTATTTAGTTTGGATAAGCAATCCCAAACACCACAAAACAATTTATCTGGTGTATCTAGATGCAAAAACCAAAAAAGCAGTTTTAAGGGTGTGTTTGGGACTTGGGAGTGATAGCCTGATTATTGTGTTTGCAAGAAACAGATAAATAAAATATAGTGTTTGGCAAACCATTATCTGTTTTTTAAGAATGAAATTTTTCAAAAGCACAATCTTTTTCGCAAACACAAACCCCCGTATCTGCTTATATTTCCTAAAGTGCTTATTTCTAATTAGTATTTATTCATAAGAAAAAGCATAAGCAAAAACAATAAGAATCCTAAACAAAAACCATTAGGGGGTTGCTTTGCTTATAGGAAGTACAAGCAACAGGATAGTTGGAACTTTTAGATATCATTAACAAGAGCTAATTAAATCAACAAAGTCTTGGTAAAAAAATGATTACCTCGGGATCTACGTCAGCAGAGTGAGCTGCTACTAAGACCAAAAACAGAGCAGTAAAAAATAAAGTCAAATTCAACTTCTTCTTCATCTTCCTCTTCTTAACATATTAGTCCTATAACTATAAAAAATAACACTGCAAAAAACCAAAAAAAAACATTAAACTCATAGAATCAAACATTTACTAGAAAGTAAAGTTTTAAGAATCCAAAAACCTTAAAATATGAAACTTTATATATTTGAGGAGGAGGCACCCACTCCACTACAATGATATTTTCAACAAATCTGTCTTCTATGGAGATTGTGTTGACTCGATAAAAGTCAAACCATGTTTATTTACTGGGCTCTATTTAGACCTGTTAGTGGCCCAACTTTTATTAGGTGTATGGGCCTTTGGGTTTCTATAAGAAGAACGACATGGGCTGTTGAATAAACCCACATCATAGCATTCTTTTTCTTTCATATTGCACTTTACTAAGTTTTTTATTTTGAACGGCAGTTTTTGGTGCAATGGAGTATCTTGCGTGCCACATCACAGCATTCTTTTTCTTTCATATTGCACATGGGCTTTCAAGCGCGGTCGTAGCAATTATCAGTCTATGTATAAGGATTTAATTGTACTTAGTTAAATAGAGTTAAGGATTATTGGTGCGCAATGCAAGTAAGGATATTAAGGAATCCTAATTTCATAAGGATTGTACCTCGTCATCTCTATAAATAGAGAAGAAGCGGATGCTAGTTCATTAATTGATCTTGTCTCGAGGTAAAGCTTTTATTATTTATTAATAAAGAGGAGTATATATTGTGTGCATGTTGTTTTTTCTTTTGCCGATTATCTTGTGATCTTGAGAGCATCTACTTTTCTTGGGAACTCTTTGATCAATATCGTCTTAAGCTTTTAGGTTTGTTGCAGGTTTTATACAACACAATGACATTATTAAAGGACTTGTGTTCCAATGATATCTTATATTGTATGAGAAGCTTATTTACAAAATTGTTGTAATTCCTGTTTAAAACATGTGTAATATGGTCGTGTTCTAGGCTTATTTTTAGTACTATCAAGTCTCAATAGCACAATGTAAAACGGTATGCCCACCAAGGAATACATGCCACGATTAACATGCGTTTCACTATGTAAATGGACTATCACGTTATTTAAAAAACCCTACATGCCAAAATTAGAAGGTTATTACGTGGTAGCTAGCTTTACAAATTTGTCTTGTCTTTCTTTTTTCTTGCATCTGTTAAAATATGATACGAGTAATTAATAGTGTAAATAAGTGGTTACAAAGTTAATACAATGTCAAAAAGCATTTGAACTAAATTAATACCCTTTTTCTTGTTACATCAATGCATTCTCTTAATATAATCTTCTTTGTATTTGTCACTATGTTTTATACACATCATCAGCAAAAAGATCAATACTGATGGGAATATAACCACCAACCATTAGCTCTCATAAGGCATTTATGAAGCATTTAAACAATAAAGCAATTGTTTGACAATACATACAAACTTCCAAACAATTCATTGCCGACCTTGGTCCACAACTACAACATATATAATCTCATGTCGATCAATTCATCATACATTATTATTAGAAACACAAACTTTGAATAATTTTGTATCAATCATTCACGTAATACAAATAACTACCTTTTCATTTCAAGAGTCTTCTAGTGTTCTCAAATGCTATAGTACAATGTTTTCAAACTTAATCTGTAGTATGATTTATTGTATCTTGTGTTGTGTGGTATGCATTGGTGTTTAAACATTTTGAGTCAAATAAGCGTCGGTTGTCGATAAGTAGAACAAAGACTTCGTAGGCCCGATGCGTAATTATAAAGAACAAAGTCGTTATCAAAAATCACGACATGTATGTTTCGGGATTGCAATGTAGGACTTATCAATTCTTCAACTTTATATTTTTATAGAAAAGGAATTTCATGGAAGACTATATCCTATATTTTGTTTATCAATAATTCTTAGAACCATATAAAGTTTGCTTGTAGACCCAAATGCAAGGATGTATTATGTATAGGTGATGATTTGCACAATTTTTTGATTGATTGGGACACTCTAATTTAGAGTGTATTGACACTTATAGTCTCACATGATTTTTACTCATTTCCACTCTGTAAAAGTATAAATGTCAAGACACTCTAAATTAGAGTGTCCCAATCAATTTGAGGAGTATGCAAATCACCTCCCATTATGTATGTCAGTATATGTAAGAAATAAAGCTTTTTAATTAAATATGTTCAAGCAGTATACCACACTACGATAGTGCCGGTGATAAGCATATGCGACGCCCCAGACTACCGATTATGAAAGTCCTCCAAGTTATATGCATATAATATTTACACGTACATATTTTTTTAAGGGGTTTGCTAATGGCAGCCCTAAGGGTTGTTGTTAAGAGCTTGATTTTATTACATATGAAGTAATGAGTGATTCTTATTGGATGACATTTCCGATAAAAGTGGATAAAATCCCTAAAAATCTGGATACACAACAAACACTTCATTCTCATTGGGTAAATTAGTTTCTTACAAATAATTATAATAAAAATGATCATATTAACGACAGCCCTAAGGAAACTATTGTAACGGCTGAGAATTATGCATTTTAAATATGGGAAAATTCTCAAAAAGAGCCACTCGCGCAAGTGCACATCACTATTTACCTTCTTATTTTTCAAAAGTTAAAAAAAACAAGAGCGACTATAATATCAGACAATTCTTGTATATTTTTGACAATTGTGAATTGTCACATTTTAATATTGAGTTAACTACATTTTTTGTCCTTGTGGTTTGCCGGGTATTTCACTTTCAGTCCAAAATTTTAAAAAGTTTCGAGTTTGTTCCAAAATTGAAACACCCGTTTCATGTTTGGTCCAAATTTACTAACGGCGTCAGTTTGACTCATGTCGATTGTTAAATATAAGGGTATACATGTCTATTCACATATTTAATTAAAAATATATATATTATACACCTACTACCAATCAACACACACTATTTTTATTTTTAGAGTAAATTACATAAATGGTCCCTGTGGTTTGGCAAAAATTTCACCTACCGTCCCTCAAACGTAAAAGTTTCATAAATCGTTCATATCGCTGCCAAAGAATAATATGAATGATCCTTTTGAGGGACGGTAGGTGAAATTTTCGCCAAACCACAGGGATGATTTATGCAACTTTTATGCAAATTTTATGCCTCAAAAGGACCATTCATGTTATTCTTTGGCAGCGATAAGGACTATTTATGCAACTTTTAAGTTTGAGGGACGGTAGGTGAAATTTTCGCCAAACCACATGGACCATTTATGTAATTTACTCTCATTTTTATTTTTTATTCTCTCCTAATTTACCACCACCACACAAACATAACTTCATCTTCATCTTTCAATCCATCTCTTTCAATCTTCATCCTCAAATATTTCACACATTCAAAACATAAAAACAAAACATCGACGCCTAAATAAATCACCTCTATACATGAACACAATCACAACAAACTAGTGTGTATAGATCTAAGTATTTGAAAATTAGGGAGGGAAGTAAAGTCAAAGAAGATGGTTTGGTTAGTTAGTTTTGATGGCCGAAGGGAAAGTGTGGTGAAATGTTTGTGTTGTATCTTGTTTGGATTTGCCGTGGTTGCATTTATTTATGAAAGGAAACCAAGAATCTAGTTGCTAGTTTGGTTTGCATTTTATTTTTGTTTCGTTTTTTATCAGAAAGAAAACACCAAGATCAATTTTTGTTGTGGTATTTCAGTTTTTTGTTCTCCAATATGCATGGTTATGTATTTGATGTGTGTGTAAATATAACGATTCTGCGTATTTGATGTGTGTGTATCATACTTGTCAGGATCGCGATCCCAAACACAAAAAACGGTCAGAATCGTAACAAGATCTTAATTTAAGTAGGATCGCTACTAGGGTCGTAGGATCGGTTACGATCCGATACTATTATGAATGTAGGTCCAGAAGTTTATGGATCTAAGTAGCCTTGAATGACTTATAACAAACTTGAATAAATCCAAATTTATTATGTGAAGAACTCTTAACAAGATCTTGATGTGTTAATGCGGAATCTTAACACACAAAGTATGAAGAAAACAAGAATAACTAACTTCGTATTTTCTATTACTTTTGCTCAAAGGTTAAGGCTTACCACTCGTGCCTTTAACCTAATACCTTAGGGATCCTTTTATACACTAAGGAAACCCTAATTGACTACAAGATTTGTAGAAGGGTAAAGATATCCTTCTTAAGATATCTCTACGCGTACATATCTATTCCTAATATAACTCTAACAAACTATTCTGTTTTTTCATAAACAGACTTAACTATCAACTATTAGTTCTGCCAGACTTAACTCCATTAGTACTGGCAGACTTAACTACAAACAGACTTAATTCTGGCTTACCAAACTTAACTACTAACGCTGCCAGAATTAACACTAAACAGACTTAAACACACTTAAATATGTTTTACAAAATATAATTCCCTACAATCCTCCCCTAACTTGATCTTCACTTGTGAATTTCAAGTTCTTTTGAACTCTTTAAGGATCTTGGAATTATATTTGAGCTGCATCTTTGAGATTTCTTCATTATGTGTTCTGTGCAAAATTGTATCAGCAATTTATCAGCACTCCATGGTCTTTTCTGCAACTGTGATTGTATGTACATCAAATCATAAAAGTTTCATACTATTCTCATCACATCCAGGTGTGTTAACTCATGTGAGAGGTGAATCATAGAAAATTCTAATGGATTTGTTGTCTCTTTACCAATTAGCCATTACTATTGGAGTATCCAATGTTTTAGTGTATAAGACCATGGTACATTGATAACCATATGATATTTAGCAAATCAGCAGCTATCAACAGATTTGAATAGTCTTTACCAAAAGTTGTACCCTTTTGGACTAGCCATGGTTTTCCACTGCCTTTACCATAATCCATGAACTTGTGGGCTAGCCAACTTTTCATCTACTCAGATATGGTGAGTTGAGAACCATACAATTTTTGGCAAATTGTCAGCCATAAACGGATTTGAGATATCTTTACCAGAGTCGTTTGCTCATGGATTAGTCAGTTCTTGTGTGGGTTAGACATGGTGAACTGATAACCATTTGTTGTGACAGTGCAAAGCACTTTCACCAAGTGAAACCCCTCAAAATCCATTTATTACATTTTTCAACTTACAAACATTATACTCAACAGCTTAAGAAAATTCTTTCAAACACATTACCTTATTTTTCTCCTTTTAGTTGTTGTGTCTTCTTCAATCTGATCACATATTCTGGCTAGCAATTGATCACATATACTTTGAATGAGATTTTCAACTACCTCAGATTCCTTTTCATACTGGAGTTTTGAAAGTATCATCACTTGAAGCACTTTAACACATAGTGGATATTCCACCTTTTGTGGATAAGTGATGAACATCACACGTATCATAAAATTTCCATGAAACACTGGCATCTTAACATGGAAAATTCCAATAGACATCCTTAGGATGTGGTTCATATAGTCTTTGAAGTTCTGCCCAAAGTTCTTGCTCTTTCACATATGACCTTTTAGCAATCTTGAGCTTCTGCTGAACCAAATTCCATAAAGTATCCAAGTCTTGTCGATTACAAGATTTTACCAGATCTTCAAGATTCTTATACAAAGCAAACTTTCCACTAAATCTAATTACCTTCCAAGCTTTTCCAAAATTATCCCTGTAGATCTCCCAAGCTACTATTGGATCATGATTCTGAATCACCACCTTCTTTGGGTGTGATTCAGTGTTCCTCTTCTGTTTGGAAGAATTTTCAAAATCAGTAACATCATGAACAGATTCTTGAGAGTTAGCCAACTCATCAAGAAAAACACCCTGTATGGCCTTCAAGTTCTGAACTTCCTCTTCCAATGCTTGTAATTGAGACCCCAAGAGCAATTTAGTCGATGCAAGATCTCCCTCCAACGTTTGTACTTTGGAAGAAAAAGTAGCACACAAGGCCATGAATTCATTAATCTGTACATCCGTAGCACATTCTGCTGTAGAAACCATGATGACATAAAGAATATAGAAGAACAATTATATATATATATATATATATATATATATATATATATATATATATATATAGGGGGTGTTTCTTGTGAGAAGTCTAATTTTGGTGAGAACGCGAGAAGAGATCCTAGCCCTCCATCTAATCCCCTCCTTTTTTGGATCTAATGGCTATAATAAATCCCAATATTTACACTAAAACTATACTAATGTTATGTATTTCCATATTTTTATTTTCAAATATACTATATAAATAAATAAAACACACACATCACTTTTTAAAGTGTGAAACACTCTCAAATTACCACCATGTTCATCCATTCACCAGAGTCTTCACCATCACTGAGAAACCACCAGTCTTCACCCATTCAACACCATCTACAACCGTAATCATCACCGATCGCCACCGTCAACCTCAATCATTGCCAATCACCTCTGTCCACGACAGTAATCATCACCGATTACCCCAATCATCCATATGTAATAATCATCAATTCATCAGCGTTACTTATCACGATCATCATCATTAAAAAGGTATTGAATAAGTCTGAATTAAGCTTTTGATTCATATATTTTTTAATTCAATGATTATAGATAATTTATTTCTTGTGTTTTATGTGCTTGATTTTAGTTATTAGTTAAGTTGATAATTGGATGAAGAAAATGAAAGATGAACATGTCCTTTGCTGATAGTTTGTCAATGTACATTATGTGTTTGATGAAATGCTAGTTGTTTTCACATATGAATTTAAGGTATCAAATACCCTCACATGTGAAGATATAAGGTATTGAATACCTTCACATGTAAAGATATAAGGTATCGAATACCCTCACATGTGAAGATATAAGGTATCGAATATCTTCACATGTGAAGATATAAGGTATCGAATACACTCACATGTGAAGATATAAGGTATCGAATATCTCCACATGTGATGGTATCGAATACACTCACATGTGAAGATATAAGGTATCGAATATCTTCACATGTGAAGATATAAGGTATCGAATATCTTCACATGTGAAGATATAAGGTATCGAATACACTCACATGTGAAGATATAAGGTATCGAATATCTCCACATGTGAAGGTATCGAATACACTCACATGTGAAGATATAAGGTATCAAATATCTTCACATGTGAAAATATAAGTTATCGAATACACTCACATGTGAAGAGTTTAGTAAGTATCTGATATTTTTCTTCGCGCGTAAAAAATGTCAAGAAATTGCAACAATCTCAAGATAACTAGTGGGCGCATGAAAAATCTTGCGACGGAGGGCTGTATCTTTCAATTCTTTAACTGGTAATCCTCCTCGGAGCTTAAGCTCGCTGTCCAATGTCACGGATATGTATGTACATCCTTTGCGCTTATATTTAGATTTTGCTTTAGTCCACCCCTTCATGCTTGTCTTGATGCAGGTATCTGCAGAACAACCGCAGAACAACCAATTTACAGGAACTATTAATGTCCTTGCTGATCTTCCCCTTAAGAACCTGTGAGTATTGCAATACGCTTTCAGAACCCATCAATTTGTTTATATAGAGCAGACATATGACTAGGCTACTCATATGTTTACATTTGTCTTCTCAGGAATGCTGCCAATAATAAAAATAATGGTTGGGTTCCTAGTCCGCTAAAAAACATAAATCAAGCATCTTACTTTGAATGTTATATACAAAACATTTATATTTTGGATGTTAAATAAAATAAATTCCGTGACAGAAAGGATGGTAACTCATGGAGCTCAGGCCCTGCGCCACCACCTCCACCTCCACCTGGTACACCTCCAGCCGGTCAAAGGCAACCAAATGGAAATAAGAGCCCGTCTTCAGGAAATTCTAGCGATGGTGGTAAGCAATCTGGGATTGGTGGTGGAGCTATAGCAGGAATAGTGATATCCATTTTGCTTATTACCTTCATTTTTTACAGGTCATTGCAAAGCCCCGTAGTGTAAAAACATGGACGAAGTTTGAGGCTGAAATTTATGTTCTCACAAAGGATGAAGGTGGTCGTCCTACAACCTTCATCTCAAACTATCTTGCATAAGGAAAGTAGATTTGCTTGTGAAATTTGTGTTTTATTTTAGGATGCCTGATTTCAGAAGGAAAGTAGATTTGCTTGAAAGCATAAGATGGTTATGTGTGGAGACAATGTCACGGCTGCTTTTGAACTTACTAGCCAATTGTTCTTGAACCAGGTATGTAACGCATATAATACTCTAATTATTTTGCACATTGTACAAAGATGACATATTCTCTATACTTTGTTCATTGGTTTTTATACTTATTTTTTGAGGTTGTAGCTTTGACCTAGTTACCTACATATTGGTTGATGAGGGTTATGTCTTAGCTTAACTTATAAAACTGGTGTAACTAATTGGTTTCAACAAAAAAAGGAACCGGGGTGAAAGACATCCTAATTGTTTTCAAAACATAAAACCTCCTAAACAGCTTTTAGCAAAAAAGAATATAAATTGTTATTGTAATCAGGTACATTGAATAACGGGTTAATCTGACTACATGCTAGTGTATAAGCCATTCGATTTATATGGATTAATTTCTAGTTTGCAGGGCAAAGATTTGCTCTGGGAGGCACGACAGTTAGTACCCGGAGTAGTCTCAAAGGTCATTAACTTATAAAGGGAATGATTGTGTCATATTTTATTTTTTTTCTATTTTTTCCACTTGGTTCTCATATAAGAGACATAATTTTGCAACATTCCTTTGTTTTTCTTTAATGAATAGCATATTTAAGTGGCGTGAACTTAAAGAGAAATTTCATCTTGTTATAATTGTCCATTAAGCTTTTGATATAATAACAAAAGGGTACTGTAAAAGAGGCATAGATGTAAGTTTCTGTAGCCGTGTAGAATTTCATATTTAAATGGCATGAACTTAGAAAGAAATTTCATCTAGTTTTACCCAGCCAATCCTTGTAGCCATTAGCATGGACACCTTCTTGTTTTAGCTTAGAAAGTTTATGGTACATGTGAAAAGAACTGAAATGGTAGGTAGAATTCATCAATTAGTTCCTTTATTTGATCTTATATACTGCACTAAATTTGACTTCCCGATTTGACTTCTCGGACTGGAAGTGGCAATAAGGTTGGGTAAGTAACAGGTTAAAGCTAGTTCAGTTCAAAATGGGTAGTTTTGTGCAGATCAAAACGATTTGGTTAAATAGGATTACAATAACTATCTTGTATTGCAATAAGACAATAACTTACTATGAATGGGATGGTTTTTAAAGGTGGCAATTTTGGCGGGTAACTAATAGGTCAAAGCAGGCTTTGGTTAGAATGGGTAGTTTTGTGCAGACTGAAGCGGGTCAGGTTAAATATGAATACAAAAACTATCTTGTTACAATTTCTTATCAGGTCAAAGAAGGTTCAGGTCGGATGGGTAGTGCAGATTTAATCGGGTTGCGTCACAAATGATTACCAAAACTATCTTGTTACAATGATTAAATATCTGTAAAGAGAACGATTTTTAGAGCTGGGAATATGGGATGGTAACTAACCCATCAAAGCAGTTTCAGCCCATGCAATATGGGTAGTTTAATCGGGTTGAGATGGGACCAGTTAAGTCGTGAAGTTCTAGGGGGTTTATATCAATATTTGAAAGATCAAGTATGCTCAAATGACACTAAATCATTCTATTGAGACCGTGCTTGCTGTTTTATTTTTTTCTTAAGATGGATAAGATTAACATTTCCCATATGGTATATGCTGACATGTTGTTCATCATTTGCTATAGATGAGATCCATGCATCAACTCACGAAAAGTCAACTTCTCTTCTGTTTTCACTTTGCGGAACATCCAGAAATATCAGAGGGATTCATTCCTTATTTATCATTAAATGTGCCTTTTCTATTTATTTCCAACCATCATTAGTCTTGTGATATTCTTTTGAGAAATCCATAGGTGGTAATCTTGAAAAGTTTGAGTATGAGAAGCGTTGTTAGGGGGAGTTAATTTGAACTCTACAAGTTTACAATTATAAATATCCTAAATCCTAAGTATATCAATGATCCTTATTTAGCTCCATTAAGAATATTTTTTCCAAACTAGATTCAAGACTGTGATCGATGTCAAGTAACACATAACTATCTGACCTAGGGTGTGGTTGCAGCATCTGTAGTTATGTGTAGCACTTTTTATACACTAGCAAAGTGGTAAAACCAAATCCCACTAGTTGCACAATTGTGGGTTAACATACTTTCTCAACTTTTCAAGTGATGATAAACACTGACCCCGTTTATTCCAGGTATTCTACAAAGATGGTGGATCTTCACAGAAACATACATTAATCGTAGACGCAGCTCCTGGTTCTGGTATGTGCAAAACTTTCTTTAGTTGTGTTTAGAGCTGCAAAATGTGCCTGTCGGGCGGGTTGGGTAACGGGTCAAAATAGGAGGGTCCTACCCACAAAGACTTCTTTGAAATATTAATCAATTTATTTGAAAATGATTTATATGTTTTTGTGCTTATAAATACATTTCAAATGACATTCATCCCGTTAGACTTGCTTGATATATTTGACATGTTTCCCTTTCAGTTAAGATATATCTTAACCCATTTGTCCGTTAGCGATAAAACATAAGCCTCATTGACCCATTTGTATGGGTTGAAATGGGCAAATCTAGCTGCTTTATTATAAATTTATTAGATAAACTTTACCAACTCTATACATCATTACAAGATCCTGGACGGTGGACACAAATATCCGGAAGTGCATTTTCTCTTGAACAAGGACCAGAAGGATTTTCATATGTAATCAGAAGAAATACAAATAACAATAATCAGAGTGTGTGTATTGATGATGAACAAGAAAACGTAAATCCAGTTTCTTCAATTGGGCAACAATGCAGCAAGACAAGTAAAGAAGGAACACATCAGATTATTTTGACAGATGAGGAAATGTTAACAGAAGCATATGTTATAGAAAGCCATGGAAATGTTACAAGGCTGACTGACGGGATTAAAAATGGACAACCAGCAGTAAGTGCTTCACTGCCACACTTTGGGCAGTCGAACAGCTAGATGAACTCCTTAATGATGAATTTGACGAGGTCATGTAGTGCTTCACTGCCACACTTTCCAGACATGTCAGAAACAAGTCAACATGGTCTAGGTTACGAACACGTCAGATACAATGCCGTCACTTTTAACAGGGTCAGAGTACCTTCAATAATTTTTTTTGTACGATTGAGCCTTTTTATGGTAAAAATAAATTTGGTTACAAAAACTAGAAATCAGGTTATCAGGCCAAAGTTCGTTGCGAATCTATGGATTATCCTTTTTAAATAATATTCTATTTTTAATAAAATGTTTTAGAAGGATGCATTTTGAACGCACTTTGAGGTATGAACGACTTTGACTTCGTTGACCTGTTTCCATCTTAGCTAAAAAGAGTTTCTTACCCATATGAATCATTAGGGATGAAGTTTAACCCAAATTGTTCTGTTTACTCATGAATGGATCAAAATTTTCACTTTATATACTTTGCTGCTTCAGCTTACCTTACTTCTACTAACTTCACCCCTCCTGGCCCCTCAGGGCTATATTCGTCCAGTTTTTGTTGATGACACTGAACCTGTTCAGATATGTATATCATCAGGACGACATCCGGTATGTAACATTCTGCTAAGCTGTTAATGCCTCTTTCTTTGCATGATACTTACATGGTCAACTATGAGCCAGGTGATGGAGACTATGTTACAAGATAGTTTTGTTCCAAATGATAAAAATTTACATGCAGATGGAGAGTATTGTCAAATTGTCACTGGACCAAATATGGGCGGAAAGAGTTGTTATATACGACAAGTGGCTCTCATTGCTATAATGGCACAGGTATATTGGTATTATATAGCTTTTATTATGCATATACACTCTCAAAAAACATCCAAGTTGTCTAGTTCAGGGGGTGTTCAGATGTGATTTGAAAGCGATTGTGTTATGAACAATCAGAATAAGATAATCATGTGTCATAAATGCGCTGTTGGAGATAGTAGCTGTATGTGTTTTTGCTGTTTGGAGCTGTAAAAATCAGTTAATGAAATGTTTGAGTTTTCGGGAAATTTTGAAATTATAAGTAATTAAAACAAAAAATAAAAAGAAATACATTTTAGTGAATAAGGAAATGCAGCTAACAAGATGGAGTCAGAGTATCTCAAATTAGGTAAGGAGGTATATTAGACTGTTAGGTAGTTTTTTCTTTTTATCTTTGGATAATCGGCTTTGCTGCAACTAATAGGAAACTGCTATTCTAAAAGTAATAAGACCTCTAAATAACCAGATAGAAGCAGAATTTTATTATGTAAATATCAAAATTCGACTAGTGTGACTGAAATTTGTAATAATTACATAATTAAAAACAAGGGAACTAAAGTTCAGATGTTCTTTTTTCTTTAGGTAGGTTCTTTTGTACCAGCATCGTCAGCAAGATTTCATGTATTAGATGGCATCTACACAAGAATGGGAGCTTCTGATAATATCCAACAGGGAAGAAGCACGTTTTTAGAAGAATTGGGTGAGGCTCCTCATATACTTCAAACTTGCACAAGCGGATCTTTAGTCATTCTTGATGAGCTCGGGAGAGGCACAAGCACACATGATAGGGCATCATTTGCTTACGCTACATTGCAGTACTTGTTAGAACAGAAAAAATGCATGGTTTTGTTTGTCACCCATTACCCAGAGATAGTCAATATGACAAAAGGGTTCAGTGGCAGTGTGGGGTCGTATCATGTTTCATATTTAACGTCACAGAAGGATGAGGATACGATGAAATCAGATCGTAACCGTGAGGGTGAGAATCGTGACTTTGAAGATGTTGTTTACCTCTATAAGCTTGTTCCTGGAGTTTCAGAAATGAGCTTTGGGTTTAAAGTCGCGCAACTTGCACAGGTCAGTTGACTTCTGACTTTTTAGGGGAAGAAGAAATCTAATTGATTTCAAATTATATAACAGAAAGTAAGAATTTAGAACATACTGTTAAAGTGAATATCTTCACGTATGTCCAGTGTTTAGAGATCGCAAGATGGGTTTGTTGGGTACGAACAGATTGGGTTGACCGGCAAACTTTGTTTTATCCATTTTTAAGATCTTTAAATAAATATGTTAAACAATATTTTTTACGGTAATAATCTCAGTCTTCGAATAAAAACGTATTGGTAGTTTGTATGCATTGAAATTTGAAAATATAGTTCAGCTGACCTGGCCCTGTTTAGCTACTTTTTTATTTTGACTCGTTTGAGATTGAACACAATTCAGATTTGACCCACCTCTACTAAAAATTATTCAATAACTATGTTTTGGCTATATACTACAAATACTGCAATGCATAATATTTTTTAACATATGTAACGACATTAATATTAAGTTTAAAATTAAGAAGTGATTGTTTTGACCCAGAAAGTCAAACTTTAGATTATTTTTACTGTGTTAACATATGAATGCATGTTTTATGATACAGCTACCTTTGTCATGTATAAATCGAGCGAGTGCGATGGCAATGAAACATGAAGAAGCAGTGAGCAACATATGTAAAACTAGGTTGGCGCAGATGATTTTACAAGATACGAGGAGAAATGATGAAATTGAAGGTGCAAAAGTCTGGAAAGATTTTAAAGATATGTTTTCAAATCTGAATTTAGCATTTTCAGAAGATGTTGATCCTGCAAAAAGCTTTCAGTGTATAAAGCATGCTAGAAACCTTGCACTTAAGTTGATAAATAGGCAAAACCTCAATTATTTGTTCACCAAAGGGCCTTCCACTTTGGTGGTCTTGTAAAAATAACACTATGGCAGGGGCCTCCTTTTTCTTGCTAGATTGCAGGAGTTTTGTTTTTGGGCAAAAAACATATGTTAATCTTAACCAATCTTTAACGGAGTTGAAATTTGAGTATACACATGATTGGATACAAAATATGAGTATACACACGATTGGATACAGATTGAGGTGCATCAAGGCAAACTCGGAACATCTTACATAAAATCACAACCTCTAAACCGATAATAGTATTTACAAATCCAAACTAAGATGCATGTACACCGTATAACTGTAGGCTTCCCTTTTGAATGGTACATATCCAAAAGTGTGAATGTAACAATTAATAAATGAAACCCGCTGGAAACAAATGTAGATCCTAAAGATGGATGTTTCGTCTAGACTTGAGGACATATAGACTATTTTGTCTTATTGATTCTAGCTTGAAGGCACAAGCCTCTTCTACTTTAGTGTACAATAAAATGGAGGTTGTTGGGAAAGTAAGACCCTATGTTTTAACGCTTCCCTTAGAGACCATTATCAGTTTAAGTACTCGTTCCCCTTTCTGGCTGTTGTAAAGCCAAATGCTACGCAGTTGACTCCTTTTTCTTGCTAGGTTGCTAGCGTAAAGTTTTTTCTATTTGTAAATAAAAAAATGTGCCAATAACAACGCACTTCAGAAGGAACTGGATGATATTAACTAATTGTGCTACCAAAATGCTATAAGCTGGGTTCAGTGTTTGAATTGGAAATCTAACCGCTGATATTGTGGACTTTTAGGGGTGCCAATTCGTGTTTAGTTTGGTGTCACCCGACCAAACATAGCCATTCGAGTTGAGCATGTTGTAAATTTCAACCATAAATAGGACATATTTAACTCACGTAGTCCCAACTAGACCCGTACAAACCTGTTTATTTACATGGGTCAAACGGGGTGACAAGTAACAAATGGTTAAAGTGGGTCATAAACATAGGCGGAGCTACTTGAAGACTAGAGAGGGTGGTGGCATTCCTAGAACTTGTAGTAAATGTACTTTTTATGCTTTTCAAGTGTAAAAAATATATAGTTTAGCGTTTGGCCCTCCTATTACGCAAGGATTGCCACCTCTAATCAAATTTAACTACTCATGAAAACTGAACCTTTTTTGTCACAAGGAGAGCAAAAGAATGCAGGCAATCCAAGGCTGCTATTGCTTGGATAGCACCTTGGAACTCAGAATAATATTTTCCAAATTCATTTAGAAAGTTTTGCCAAGCTGAGCGGCAGACAACAAGGCGCTCTTCATTTGCCAATGAGGTGATCTAAAGCTATCAATACTTCTGGTGCATGATAGCGTATTGCCTTTTTAGTACTGCTAACCTTCACCCAATTCGAAGGCACCTTTACGTCTACTGGCAACTGTAGTTAACACTACAATTAGTAAGAACTAAGAGGCATATATATCATAAGACCACAATGACAATGGTTTTGGAAGTAGCGACGAATACTTCAAAGTTATAAATATTCAATCAAGAAAATGTACAGTTTACTAAGTCATGATTGAAGATGAACATTTGATAATTCTTCATGGAAATTACCATTTTAACCATCTATTCGGCATAGGTGCTCTATACTGTTTTAAGTTGCAGGCAAAGATTAAGATTCCATAATTAATATTTATGACGCTAAATTAAATCAGAACAATAGCATCCGAATGAAATGGGGGGTTAATAAAAATGATTCCCGAATATATCGAAGGCGTGAATATTTCAAAGGGCTCGTCGTAACTTGATTCTTAATACGGAAGATGACTCATTAATAAGTCATCTGGATGTACAATTATCGATAGACTCTGAACTTCAGTTGATATAGTGTTGAACGAAATATTATTGTTTGATGGATGTTCTGCATTGACAAAGTTTATAGTACTACCTCTATCAGATGTGTTGTCCCAGACACGCTCTTGAACTCCAAATTCCGATTTTTCAGTTGTTTGCGGTATAAACCAATTAATAAATCTAACTTCTCCTCTGCCTGTTTCACCTTATTCCTTGCTGCAGCAATCTGCTCAACATAACAATTTCAAATAGTTAAATAAATCCAACGTATGAAAATGCAGAATTATGTTTAAACATGATTCATTTTATGAAACCTCTTCAAACTCTCCTTCCGAAGCCACAAACAGATTTGAAAGATCACTCTTCTCAGCAGCTTCCTTATTCAATGCAGACAGTAGCCTTGCTGCAATAGAATTTATCCTGGATGAAGATGCTGTCAGTATCAACCTTTTCAGAAATGGAGAATACACCGTCTTTTCTTGCAAATGGTCGATACTGTCCTCTTCTTCCACTTGAAGCTTCTGAAGCTGTTTGCCAGACACTAAGATTGCTTGGATGACTGCTATGAACTGTAATAGTCCATGGAACCAATATTATACACTAATTGGATAACAAAAGAAACATCTGTTTGTTTAAATAATAGTGAAAATGACAAGTTTGGTCCAGGTGTAAAGAATGGGTCAATTTAGGCTTTTTTTTTTTTTTTTTTTTTTTTTTTAATCTATTATGCATGTTTGAGTGAAACAATGCATATCCAAAAGGGTCCAAATGGGATAACAGTCTACCACTAGAAAAACTTCTTAAGAAGTTACATGTCACAACGCATCGAATGGGGTTGGATTGATCCACCAACAGTTTTTGTCGTTTTACAAGAAAATACTAACCATGGGCCTAAGAGATACGGTTAACAGCCAATTTGTAAGTGATCATGAATTCATGATTACTTATGTGAACTTGGAGTTAACCATAACCTTAAGTTAACTTTTAACACCCATTTTAAGTAATAAATAACCACAAATTATATGCTAAATTTAGCCGAGGGCTATGCTTATTGATTAGTATATATTTTTAGTTAATTTCAGAAATAATATGATACAAAACTATACACTTAAGCTAATAATATTTCTTGAAATAAAACATTTTATGAGAGATTATATATCCCATTGTAATCAGTTTAATACTTTGTATGCCACAAAGTATTATTTTCATTAGAAAAATACAAATTAAAACTGTATATAGGGAACTGGTTATTTATGAAATTCGGAAGACAATGACTAATTAGTGATTGACCCAACCCAGCCCCATACAGACCTGTTTAACCAGTTAATCAACCTGAACAACTTACCACCTTTACAGAATGATGTATTACCTCTGATGCCGTGGCAGTTCGATGAAAAATTCTTGTTATTCCACGCTGTATATCAGGCAATCTTCCTAAATTTTCTAGAACAAAAGTAATCATTTGATGAAGTTTGGGGCTTCTAGTGGAATCGATGTGTCTTCCATCAGAATCAACATTACTATTATAAGCATTAGGAGAACCCATTGATTCAAGAATCTCAGCAACAACTTCAAGACGAGAACTGATCATGTTTCTGTCACATAAAGGATGACTCACCTGGAGCGGAAGGTAAATCCCACTTAGCATCACATATGATTACAAAAAAAATATTTATCACAACAATAACCCTTTTTTCAGTGCAATCGTTTAGGAGGTTTTATATATTTAAAATAGACTTTGAAAGATTTTCAAACGATTTGACAAGTTCCCATTAAAGCTATACATTTATTTTGCCTCCCTAAAGTGAACACTTTGTATATAAGACACCAGTTCTTTAGTCATTACTTGTTAAAAGTTGTTTAGGGAAATGCATTGCCCGCTTCCATATGTTATCTGATAAAGTTATCTAATATGGGTGGCAGTATATCGAAGAGACTGAAGAACTTGCAATGAAAGGATTGCTGGCGAATAAGCATATACTGTATTTGATTTCAAATGAGTTACTGGAGAAGTCAAGGATTACCGGGCTGGTAAGTTTTATATATTGTTAACAGATTGGTTTTCCTCATAAGTTGAAATTACGCGAGTGGTTTACATTTAAAAGTGAGTGTGTTGAACAATTAAAGTAAGTAAAAGAGAAAGTGGGAAGATTGTCTCCACAGATGTTTGAAGATTTTGTGAAGCCTTTCCAAATAAATGTGGAAGAGGTATGTGTCTGATGCGTGTTTTATTCATTAACATTGTATTTAACATACAGTCATGATACGCTGATGCTAATGGGTTTGTGACTTTCAGGAAGATGATCAACAGCTAGTAAATGTCGACTGGTTTAGCAAAATGAAATACTAACCCAACACAGGTTTCGCTTACAGCAATGCAAAAACGGAAGAAAAAAATGTTGCATATAAACTTACAAAACGTTCAAAGGGTTTCCTAATAATGGAATAACTCATCAGTAGCTCTTCTGCCAGTACTTCAAATTCAGATAAAGCATAATGCGCCAACCCAAAGCTCAAAATAGCTCCATCCAGGAGACTAATTTGGCCTTGTACCTATATCAGCCACATGATAAGAAACAGGAAACTGAATGTAATAATGCAAAGCGAAAAAGCTACAAATAAGCAATAAAGTCATTCAACTGACCTGAACACGACTCCAAAGTAAAGGAACTGCAGCCTTAGCCGAATTTCTAATGAAGATACTAGTCAAAAGAGGCTGATATGGGAATTCCATAAGAAGTGTGTATGTGTCAGTTGTCATGTTATAGTTATCACTTATCAACTATAAGGCTTCGGGGCACAGAGTCATAAAAAGTTCCTGCAGCACCCGCATTTGATGGACAACCAAGACTTTTACCACCTGCATGTAGAAAATACGTGAAAAACATATGAGACTCGCTGCCACTATAAAAAGCTGCATAAATCAACACTACTTGTTGTCACACTTAGTGATCAAGGGGTTCAACAGACCTATAAAAAGTTCCCGGATGGTGGCTGACCCATATGGCGTATTGGAAAATTTATATTTTAGACGTAACAAATTGGCTAAATATGACTGCAGAAACTCTATTATAACAAAGATAATCAGGGTGTTTTTGGTATAGGAACGGTATTAAAAATGGGTGTGATTTTGAAAGAAAATGTGGATAGAGAAAACCCATGTGGCGTATTGGAAAATTCTTCAACTTAAGGGTACAATTGCTAAATTTAAACCTATACCTACAAACCAAACAATTACAATCACTTTATTTCCCATTCCTCCATATCCATACCCCACTAAACAAACACACCCTTAACTCATTATAGTTGTTCCAATTCGCACTGTCCTCTTTTTAAGTTGAATCCTGTAACTTAACCAATTTGACCCATTAAAGACATAAACTAAACCGATCCATATATCGGTAAAAGAATGCCATGACTACTGTAAAACGTGCTAAACAAATGAACTGAAATACGCATATCACTAGCTATAATGGTGATCACAGATTGGGTTTACGATCTGTAGCCTTAGGATTTCACCTCCGTAATTTGGATTATAGGGAAATACAAAAAGGAAACGGCAGATACATGCAAGCATATAGTTTACAAATTAAATTCAAAAAGAAACAAGTGATGAATACCTGGAAAGGAGTTCATAAGCCATATTTGGAATTATAGCAAAGAATTTAGTTTGAAAAAGCCAGATATAGACAATCAGATTCACTTGCCAACTTTGAAAGGGATATGAACTCTAGACTCATAATTTATATACTACCAAACTAATGTAATATTCTTACCATGGACATATATTCTCGGGTCTTCATGCCTACTAAACACATCCGTAGCAATTCTTCCTCCACCCCCACCACCAAACCCATTGCCACCACAAGCACTAATTTTGCGAGTTCTAGTCCTGCACTTCAAAACAAGAATCTCGATCTAAGTCAGATTGTACATCATACGTTAGTCAACTCAACTTTCTACACACATAAAAGAATTTCATCTACTTAATGATTAATACTAGTACAATTTTATAGCTCGTTGCCATATTCAATTCTGCATGCTTGCCTAAGAGATCTAACTAAGGTATTATTCCAAACCTATTGTATGCGTTCTGGAAAATTAAATGCAGGCTCACTCAGATGGATGCCTTATACAAACGGAACTACAAAAGGGTATATCGGAAGCATTGTGTCTGACAACAATAATTCCTTATACAAATGGAACTACAAAAAATGTTGCATCAAACATTTGCTAATAACATCAAAACTTAATTCATTGCTGATATTTGCACATGTGAAGATAATCTTACAAAACTTAAATCATCAAACATTCCGCTAATAATATCAAAACTTAGTTCATTGCTGATATTTGCACATGTGAAGAAAACTTACACATTTCATCAAACACCTAATTTTATATTTGCACATGTGAAGATAATCTTACAAAACTTAAATCATCAAACATTCCGCTAATAACATCAAAACTTAATTCATTGCAGATATTTGCACATGTGAAGATAATCTTACTAAACTTAAATCATCAAACATTCCACTAATAACATCAAAACTTAATTCATTGCTGATATTTGCACATGTGAACATAATCTTACAAAACTTAAATCATCAAATATTCCGCTAATAACATCAAAACTTAATTCATTGCTGATGTTTGCACATGTGAAGATAATCTTACAAAACTTAAATCATCAAACATTTCGCTAATAACATCAAAACTTAATTCATTGTTGATATTTGCACATGTGAAGAAAACTTACACATTTCATCAAACACCTAATTTTATATTTGCACACGTGAAGATAATCTTACAAAACTTAAATCATCAAACATTCCACTAATAACATCAAAACTTAATTCATTGTTGATATTTGCACATGTGAAGATAATCTTACAAAACTTAAATCATCAAATATTCCGCTAATAACATCAAAACTTAATTCATTGCTAATATTTTCACATGTGAAGATAATCTTACAAAACTTAAATCAACAAACATTCCGCTAATGTGAAGAAAACTTACACATTTCATCAAACACCTAAATTTATTAAAAAAATAAAAATAAATAAATAAATAAATAAATTGCACATTTTAACTTTTGAACCTATACACGATTATATAAATCTTACACAAAGAGGCTCTTGCTTTGATTCTATTTTCGAGCAATTATTCAATTTGAGTACAATTTAAAGGTATATACACCATACTTTTTAATTAGTTGCAAAACTTTTATCTGAAAGTAAAATTGTATTTTCACATTAGTATTTTTAGGTGTGTATAGAAGTCATTTGAGCTGCAAAACTTTTATGTTGGGTTATTTTTAGGTGCATATTTTTATATGTGAAGAAATCGCATTTGATTTTTTTCGTAAAAGTTTACATGTGGATTTCAAAAATTTTTCATGGGATTCTTCATTATCCAATGTCCTCTATCTTGTGGAATGTTTTCAAATTTTGTTGACAAATGGTTTTACAACTTGGTCATATATTTTCACATGTGACCAAATGGTTCACACATCTTAAAAAGCTACGAGATACATATTTTCACGCGTGACCAAGTTGTTCACGCGTCCTAATAAGCTACGAGACATAGAAATATATTTTCACATGTGACCAAATGGTTAATGCATCTGAAAAAGTTATGAAACATATAATTTTCACATGTGACCAAATTGTTCACGTGTCTTATAAAGTTACGAGACATAGTTCAGGCATCTTTAACCTTGAAGCTACCAGCTTTAACTACCAGATTTAAAAACTTATTAAGTCTGCTAACGAAACTTATATACTATACATTTAACCTCCCCTTAAATGTAGCTATGGGTTCACCATACCAATGTTAACCACCAAGAAATTGAACCTAAGTCCATCAAATGCTTTAGTCAACAAGTCAGCTACATTATTATCAGTATGTATCTTTTCTACCCTTATGAGACCCTTCTCAAAACAATCCCGTATAAAGTGATGCCTGATCTCTATGTGTTTGGTCTTAGAATGATAGACTGGGTTTTTAACAATACAAATAGTGCTTTCATTATCAATGTTGATTGTGGTGTTCATAAAGTTTAACCCATAATCTAACATTTGATTTTGGATCCAAAGCACTTGTCCACAGCAATTTGCAGTAGCTACATATTCAGCTTCAGTTGTGGAGGTAGCCACAATTGTCTGCTTTTTGCATTGCTAGGAAATCAACCTTCTTCTAAGAAATTGACAACCTCCTGTTGTGTATTTCCTGTCCATACTAGCCCCAACATAATCACTATCAGAAAAAGCTTCCAGGTCAAAGGATGACTCTTTAGGATACCATAAACCCAAATTGGGTTTGCCCTTAAGGTATATGAAAATCCTTTTCACAGCATGAAGATGTGAAATCTTTAGAGTAACCTGAAAACAAGAACAAACACACACGACATACATAATATCAGGCCTAGAGGCTGTTAGATACATCAAAGATCCTATCATGGATCTGTACAGTCTGACATCCACATCAGCAGCCTTCTCATCCTTTGTCAATGGCACCTTGGTCTCCATGGGTGTAACAGCAGACTTTACATTCACAAGATCAAACTTCTTTAACATATCAGCAACATACTTGTCCTGAGAGATAAATAGCCCATCTGATTCTATTTGACTTGCAGTCCAAGAAAGAAGGTGAGCTCTCCCATATAACTCATCTGAATCTGCTCTTCATCAATGCCTCAAAATCTTCACACCAAGACCTCCTTGTAGAACCAAAAATGATATCATCAACATAGACCTACACAAGCATGATATCCTTCCTGTTTCTTTTAATAAACAATGTCTTGTCAATGGTGCCTCTTTTGTATCCATTATGTTCAAGAAAAGTGGAGAGTGTAGCATACCAAGCTCTGGGAGCTTGATGAAGTCCATATAATGCTTTGATAACTTTATAAACTCTCCTAGGGTGAGCTGGATCAACAAAACCAGGAGGTTGAGCAACATAAACTTCCTCATCGATAGTGCCATATAGAAATGTACTCTTAATATCCATCTGATAGACTATAAACCCCATATATTATGCATAGGCCATAAATAACCTGATGGCTTCAATTCTAGCCACAGGAGTAAAAACCTCATCATAGTCTATCCCTTCCTCCTGTCTATACCCTTGGGCTACCAACCTAGCCTTATTTCTAATAACAACTCCTCTTTCATCCTTTTTATTTTTGAACACCCACTTTGTACCAATTACCTTAGCCCCATATGGTAGATACACCAGAACCCATACCTTTTGCAGTTCAAACTGCAACAGCTCCTCTTGCATGGCTTCTATCCAACTCTCATCAGTTAATGCTTTAACTACTGTGAGAGGTTCCTCTTGAGATAAAAAGCAAGCAAACAAACAGTGTTGTTGATCTTTGTGGTTGTTTCTTTGCTGCTTCTGAATGTGACCTACTAATGCATGAGGTCCTGAGACTCTGAGAGTTTCTGGACTTTGCTTCTTGTCTGAACAACTGATGTAGGATCACCAATTATGTTGTCTTTTAGATGTATTTTGTGAATCCTAAGAGTAGGAGTGGGACTGACATCAATCTCAAGAGGTAGATTGTTGAAATCAGTAACCACACCATTATCATCATAAGAAGCTTCCTCAAAGATTCCCTTATCTGGCCTGTTATAGATCTCATTATCTGTCGTATCTGAATCATCATAGCTATCTGTGTGAGAGGAATTTTTCATGCCAGTATTAATATGCAGACTACCAGAATTAATGGGATTAGTTCTGGTAGTGTTGGGTTCAGGGTCTGCTCCAAATACACTGCCAAACTTAATGTTGTTAGTACTGGTAGTAGTATTTGTAGATACTGCACTCCTATGTCTTTGAGTAATGGCATCCAATTGTCTTTGAAAAGCTTTAATGCTTGCTGAGACTTCAGATATATGGACCTCCTGCTCATGCATTCTAGTTTCTGCAATAGGTTCTTTCCTCTTAGACACATGAAATATCTTCTTTGTCCCAACCTTTGCTGCAATATGATGAACTGAGGTAGGCAAAACAATGAGCTCTTCAACTTCTTTTTCTTCCTCAGAGTTATGATCATTGAGAGTAAATTAAGTACCTGCATCGTTAGTTACATCTGGTGTACCTACATGTGGGTTGGCTTGATTTTCTAAAGACACAAGTTTATAGTTCATAGAATCAGACATATAATCCAAGTCAAACATCCATCTATGTCATATTCCTGGTACATTAGGCTTCTCCTCAAGAAAGTTTACATGGAGAGTTACTTCTAATCTTTTGGTCACTGAGTTGTATACCCTAAAGGCCTTACTGGTTAGTGAGTACCCTACCAAGAAACCTTCATCAGATTTACCATCAAATTTTCCAAGGACACTAAGAGTATCTAGAATGGTAACATGGCACCCAAAAGGTCTTAGATAGCTAATGACAGGTTTGTGTCCAAACATAAGCTCATAAGGAGTCTTGAGTTGAGGTTTAGTCACCCTTACCCTATTGAAAACATAAAAAGCAAAATTCACTTCTTCAACCCAAAAAGTGGTTGGTAAGTGTGAGTCTGCTAGCATGGTCCTAGCTGCCTCAATGAGGGTCCTGTTCATTCTTTCAGCAACTCCATTCTCTTGTGGAGTTCTTGCAATGCTATACTCTTGTTTAATGCCCTTATTTCCACAAAATTCAAGAATTTCCCTATTCTTAAACTCTATACCATTGTTTGATCTAATTATCTTAACCTTTTGATTCTGCTGGTTCTCTATCAGCCTAATAAAAGGTTGAAGGATTCCTGTAGTTTCATCCTTAGTAGACATAAAGAATACCCAACAAAACCTGGTGCAATCATCAGTGATAACAAGATAATAGCTAGCATGATTAATGCTTTTAACAGAAGTGGGACGAAATAAGTTCATATGCAAGGTATGAAGTGGGTGAGTAACAGATCTAACAAATTTTTCCTTGCATGAGGCCCTATGCTGCTTTCCCTTGTTGCAAGCAACACACGTGTGGTCATTCTTAAAGGTCTTATCAGGTAGACCTCTAACTAGGTTTCCCTGCACAAGCTTGTTAAGATTTTTAAAATTGATATGACCAAGTCTTCTGTGCCACAATTTAGACTCATCAAGTGCGGATTTTGCAATCAAATAGGCACCACCTTTGGCAGCAGGAGGTATCTTTATATCAAAACTGTATAAGTTGTGTTGTCTTGGGACCTTAAGAAGTATCTGATTCTCATCAGGCATCTTAAAGTCAGAAGTTAACACAAAGCATTCAGTTTGAGTAAAAGAACCTTATGTTGCTTATCACAAATTTGTGATATTGAGAATAGGTTAAAGTGCCCAAGTTCTTTCACAAAAGATACACTCTTAAATTCTAAATTGCCCACTTTAATTTTACCTCTACCAGTAATGTAGCCTTTGCTACCACCAAAAAAACAGAACCTCCTTGGACTTCCTCAAACTCCTCCAAGTGATCCTTGTTACCAGTCATATGCCTAGAGCATCCACTATCAACAATTCCTCTGCTTCCTAGCTTCTGGTGTGGATGTTCCTGCATATCAAAAAGAGAAATTAGTTTCTCTTGGGGACCCAAGCCTGTAGAGGATTGGGTCTGCCTTGTGGACCTTGAGAATTGAAAGTGTAAGCTGAAAATGGTCTACTATTATTCTTGGAGTGTGGTTTGGTCTGTCTCAAAGTATAACCTGCTGAGGGCTTAACAGCAGTCCCCTAATTACCCCTTGCAGCATAAGATTGAAACAGTTTAGCTGCATTAATATCTATGGGTCTTCTTATAAGTGAGTGAGTACCATAATGAAGTCTTTGATTAAATTGGTTCACCTGTGGTTTTCTAAACTTGGGACTGGGTGAAGGACTGGTAGGTTTTGATTTAACATTCATATACCCAGAATTAACTTTAGCTTGGCCAAACTTAACATGACCAGTATTAACTCTAAACATATTACCAGTATTAATGTTTTGCCTACCAGAATTAATTTGTACACCAATACCCACTCTTGGCCTAACATAATTAACAGAAGTACTACCAGTATTAACTAGTACTGGTCTTGTGACAAACTGATTTACATGGTTAATTTTATTTGTATTATTCCACATTGGTCTAACCAACCCATTACCAGTGATTACAACCATTTTCTTTCTTAACTCAACCTCCTTAGCCATTCTTTTCTCATGATAGTCACAGTCTCTTATCAAATGACTTAGGCTTTCACATACAAAACAACTCTTCTTTGTGAAAGAGTATCCATCCCCAAATTCTCTTTGCATTAACCCATTCCAATTCTTTCTGTCTACTTTAGGTGTCTCAGGTTTGACCTGTTGCCTAGGGGTTTGGACACAACTATGTTTAACAATTTCTGGTTTAGACACAAAAGTTTTGGCAGACTCATCTTGTTTTGGCACATAATTCTTACTGTTTAAAACTGGTTTAGAAATCTTTATGAGCTCAGACTTAAGTTCTAGAGAACATTCAGAGATACTTCCAGTGGAGCCTTCACTGTTATTAGATTGACAGGAAGAATACTCACTGTACTTATCTTCTAAGACACTGGTTCCAGAACTCTTCTCACTGAATCCTTTACTGTCATGAAATTGACAGGCATAAAATTCAATGGAATAGTCTTGAGAGGCAATTGTTTCAGGATTTCTCATTTTGCTGTAATCAAATAAATACTCATCAAACTGTTGTTCAGGTTTAGGTGTGTAGTCTTCATTAAGTGGTGATGGAACTCCTTTATAATTATCAGTTTTAGCAAATCTATTATAAAGTGGTTTACCAACATTTTCTTCTTCTGAACTACCAAAAATACCAGGTTTCATCTCTTCTTCATAACTTAAAACCTCACTATCTGATTGAATCTGATAACATAAGCCCAATTTACAACTAGAGCTTATGCCAGAATTAATTAACGTCTGTAGATTTTTAGAAGACTCTCCCCAAGACTTAACTATTTTCTTTAACTCATCTCTTCTTTGTTGAGCTTTCAAACCTATTCTTCTATATTTCTTTAGCTTTTCATCTTTAGCAAAACTATCATTAGCTTGAAACATTAATTTTTTATTTAAAGATGAATTTTGCTTTTAAAGGTTTGAAATTTGTATTTCTAAAGTTTTTATAGCATTGGTATAAGCCAGAATTTGAACTTCCTGTTCTCTCAACTGAGTTAATTGCTCATCACTTTGTGTTTTAAAAAGATTATATGTATCAACACATAGTTTTGAACATAAAGGTACCTCACTGTTTGAGCCAATGTCCATGAAAGCAGAGTGACTGGTAGACTCCTCATCAGCATGTTCTCCCCAATTGATAGCTCCTCCATCCATGGTCAGTAGCCCAACCTTTTGATCTTCCTTCTTTTCAGCTTCCTTTTTCAGATAGGGAGACTCCTTCGTTTTCCTATCAGTTGCAGCAGGAGCCTTACATTCCCTTGCAAAGTGCCCACTTTGATGACAATTATAGCACTCAAGCTTATTTTTATCAAAACCAACTGGAGTCTTTGGATCATATCGGACTCTTCTACCATGTCTCTTAAAGAACATGTTCATCCTGATAACTATCATGGCTATCTGCCAATTAATATACATTTCTTTAATATCTGCATCATTGATCTGTTCCAGATCTTCATTGAGCAGATCTATTTCTTCTGATGATCTAGCAAAGAGTGAGTAGATAACTTGATCAACAACTCCGGCAAGTGCCCCTCTTTCTATAGTACTTATTGAAGTAGTACTATAGCTGCTACCAGACTTAACCTGGTTAGTACTGATCTTTCCATGTGATACAAAAGCAAGATTCTGAGAGCTAGAAGAGGATGGTTTTGACACATTATTGATCTCCTGTTCAAAAACCCTTAGGTTGTTGTACAGATCATCAATTGATATGGTGTCAATTTCAGGTCTTGTCCTCATGGTCATTGCCAGACTTGACCATTCTTTTGGCAAAGATCTGAGGAATTTATGGTTTGCATCCTCATAAAAAATACCAGCACCATGGGCCTCCAGTTGTGACAGAAGTTGTTGAAACCTGTCATAGCCCTTCTCTAATCCTTCAGCACTGGAAACAGTAAAGGCCTCAAATTGTTGCTTGTATACAGCCTTCTGCATCTTTTTGGAGTTGACATTTCCTCCAAATCTTACCTTGATTGCCTCCCATATTTCCCTTGCACCATCCATCCCATGAAAACGTCTGATATGCTCTTTGGGAAGTGCCATTATCAAGATGCTTTTGGCCTTCCTCTCATTCTCTACAACAAGGATCTCAGCAGCAGTGACACGTGGCAACACAATATAAGCGCCATCTTTTCCTTTGGTAACTCTCTTTTTAGAGTTTCTCTTTTGTATCACCTTCCAAACTTCATTGTCTGTATACTCTAAGTAATGCTCCATCTCCATAGCCCATATGTCATATTCATCTTTCTTCAGTAGTGGAAGCTTCATGTTAGAGATGTTTGTAGTGTTTGTGATTTGGGGTTGTTTGGGTTGAGGGTTGTCTGCTCCTTCTTCATGGTTGGATTCTTCATCACTGTGATGTTCAGAGTAGGTTTCAGCTGACTTTTCACTTTGTTTCTCAGACATGATTGATGTTTTCTGATTGGAATGAGTGTTTGTTTTCGTGTATCTTCAACAGCAGAGTCCTTCTACAGGCTCTGATACCACTTGTAGGTCCAAAAGTTTATGGATCTAAGTAGCCTTGAATGACTTATAACAAACTTGAATAAATCCAAATTTATTATGTGAAGAACTCTCAACAAGATCTGGATGTGTTAATGTGGAATCTTAACACACAAAGTATGAAGAACACAAGAATAAACAAACTATTATGTTTTTATCATAAACAGACTTAACTATCAACTATTAGTTCTGCCAGACTTAACTCCATTAGTACTGGCAGACTTAAATACCAACAAACTTAATTCTGGCTTACCAGATTTAACTACTAACACTACCAGAATTAACACTAAACATACTTAAACACACTTAAATCTGTTTTACAAAATATAATTCCCTACAATTAACCTATTTTTTTATTATAATTTAAGTAGGATCGTATCAGGATCGCGACTAGGATCGTAGAATCGGTTATGATCCGATCCTATTATTAACCTATTTTTTGCTATATTGCCCATAACTTATTAAGCATAAGCCTATGTTTTAAAGCCCAAATGACTAAGAATTCTTCAAATCCGACCATTCAGATATCCATCGACCATTCTTCATTATTAAGATAGAAAAAAGAAAAAGAAAAAAGAATACGCCTAATTGGCTAATTTCTTTTGCCTCGTTTCATCTACTAGTACCAAATCTTATCTTCTTCTTTGATATGATAACTAATTTCTTCTTTGCTGTATTCTAATTTTTTTCTTAAGTTCTTTTATTTTTGTTTTCAACTTCTTCTTTGATATGGTGTGTTGCTTTCAAATGCAGGTGCACGTATGTAGTATCTCTTTTGTATTCAAATCGTTCGTTTAGCGATTGAAACATGAAGTAGGTGCACGTATGCAGTAACTTTGTGCAAGTATGCATTGCAATATATCTAATGTTCTACTAGTACGTTACTTGAAAATATAACTTTTTCTTTTATCATCCATTTAGTTTCATTTATTATATAAAATATTATATAGAAATATATAAAAGTATAAAACTATAACCCTTATACAAAAATATATACATTTTTATAGGATCTTACGATCCCGATCTGATCTTATGATTATGATCTTGTGAAGCCGAAAACGATCATAGATAGGATCATGATCCTGACAACCTTAGTGTGTATGATTGAATATACTAGTGTGTATTTGACTGTGTATCAAATAAAATAATTTTAATAATAATAATAACAATAATAATAATAATAATAATAATAATAATAATAATAATAGAAAAAGAAAAAGTGAAAGGATGGTATTTACTTATTTTCAATACTAAAATGAACGTACTTTAGTCATTTTGTGTTATTTAACCGGTCAAATTAACTGTCATCAACAAAATGGACCAAACGTGAAACGGATGTTTCAATTTTGGACTAAACTCGAAACTTTTAAAAAAATTGGACTGAAACTGAAATACCCGACAAACTACAAGGACTAAAAATGTAGTTAATTCAGTATTATAATGGGACACTTGTTAAAAATATACAAGAGTTGTCTAATAGTACAGTCTTTCTGGTCTTTTTGGGCTTTTAAAAAACGAAGAGGTAAAGAGTGATGTGCTCTTGAGTGACTGGCCTCTTTTGAGAATAATCCCTTTAAAAAATTAGTGTATACATATAATAGGTCACATTTGATACTCATTGATAGTGTTAATTATTTGATGAGGTATAGTCTCATTCGAATAATTAGGAGGAGATAATCACACCTAAACCATTAAGATGAGAAAAGTATAAGAAAGTAGTAACATAGATTGGAACGGTCATCTGGAGTAGCTGGGATGACGAAGGTCACCTCAGGTTCGGAGGTAATGAAATAAGAGTTAAGACTACTTTTGAACTTAGGTCGTACTAGTAGACAGTTTTTGTACGATAACGTACGAATGAAACAGACAGTGGTACACAACGGTCACCTGTGACTAAAAGGTTTATGGATATAATTTAATATGCGTATGACCGGATTCGAACTCGAGACTTCGGGATTGCACACATTACGTATGAGAGTCGATGTTAACATAATTAATATATATATACATATATATATAAACGTTATTATTATTAATTATTTGTCACGAAATAAAACTTAACGATAGTTAATATTTAACAAGTTTAGACTAACGGTCGTTAAATGTAAACTACAAGGACTAGAGATGAAATTAGTGGACAAGAAAGATCTAGAACTCCCTTTTGGGTCCTATGGCCGGTCGTGGGTCTTCAAGTGCAAGGGAGGATCTTTTCTTGGTCACCAAGTTATTAGAAACCTATAAATACAAACCCCTTGTATTCATAATTCTTAATCTTGGATCACCTAGAAACCTAATTTCTTTCTCTTCTTCTCTCCTCTTGGTTGGCCGATCGTACACCATCCCTCCCCAAGGGATTCGATTTTTCCAACTCCAAGAAACAAGTGTTTGGTTTTATTTGTGATTCAAGAACCTAGCTTTTCACATCAAATCGATATTAGTACGTGTGTACAAGAACGAAGGACAAATACAATTGTGTTTGTGGTAATCTTGGGTGTCGACTTTAATTGGGTCAAATTGCATAAACCCTAATTTAGGGTTTGGGTTTTTGTTCCTTGTTCTTGATATCGTGTGTTTCTTGAATTGCTAAAAGATACGCACTTTCTTTTAATTCGGTTAATTAAATTACAAGTATTATTCCTATTACTTCCGCTGCATGCTTTGATGATGTTTACTTGTTTTCTATAATTGTTATGATTAATAAAACCCAACAGTGGTATCAGAGCCGTTAATATGTTGTAATTAATTACCGAAACACATAAAAATTGAATCTTTGTGATTATTACATGCTTTTATTGGTTTATAGGGTTTTGAAAATTGGAACCCTAATTTTTTATTATAAGGGTCGATTACCTTTTAATTTTCTAATTAGGTTTTATTTTTTGTAAAACTTGTAGAAACCCTAGGATTGCATGTATATTTTATGTGGTTATCATGAATAATTGTTATGTGCCATGATTATATGCGTTTTTTGGGATTATAATTGTTATGAGGAATCCATGGTGGAACATGCATGTTTTGCCATGGATTATTTTTTATTGTTCGTTTTGATTAATTGTTAAGTAAAATTCACATGGTAATTAGTTTGATAAATATAAAATTGGGAAGACCTCAATATATCTAATAATAATTCGTTATGTGCAATATAGTATATCATTAACTTTGGTAATAATAATTGTTAATGTAATATCTGTTTGTATTCAATGTAAGTTTAGTCTATGTTTGAGGTGACCTCCCTTAGGGGGAGATTGTTAGGAATTAGAAATTCCAGGTATTAAAGAGTCGGTCACCTCAAGTATATGTAATCGTTAGAAAGCTCGTAGTCGTAGTTATTTTAAGCTAAGTAGTATTTAGTTAAGTAACACCGTGGAGGACGGACGGGTCTTTACCCACTGTATGCCTGATCCACAGCCCGTTGTGTGGCATTTTATTGTAAGACTATAAATACTCTCTACCTTGCAAGGTAGAGAGTTGGAGCTCATAATAAGATTTTCCTTTCTCTCACTAAAGTTCCCTAAACCTCTAACTTTCTCTCTCTAAAACCTCTTGTACGCCTACTTTGTGTTATGGTTTGATGTGTATGTGAAATCCAATATCTTACAATTGGTATCAAGAGCCATGGTTAGATCATCTCTTACATATCTTTGGATTTCTAGTGGTTTTTAGGTGGTTTTTGAGTTTGAAAAAGTTTAGTGGTTTTTGCATCATTTGGTTGATTTCTATTGTTAAAGTTTGGATTTTGATAGTACTTTTGTGTTTAGAATCATCACAAGTGTTTAGGTTTTGACTTTGAAGGCTTGAATCATCATGGTTGGGTTGTTCTTGGATTGAAAAGTCGTGTTTAGGTGATTTTCTTGCTAGCGACTTGGTTCTCGGTGTGATATTCATCATAGCGACTTGCTTCATAAAAAGTTAGCGAGTTGGTGTGTTATTTGGTAGCGATTTGGTTCTAGCGAATTGTCTATTGAGACAAGCCGACAAAAGTACACTTAGTGGATTCTCCACTACGCGTAGCGACTTGGTGTAAGTTAGCGACTTGTACTTTATATTGTTAGCGACTTGGTGTTAGCGAGTTGGTACCTAGCGAGTTGCTATTTAGCGACTTGACAAATTAGCGACTTGGTTCTTAGCGACTTGCTGTCAAAATTTTACTAGCGACTTGGATCGTAGCGAGTTGTTATATAGCGACTTGGGACTATAGCGACTTGGCACTTAGCGACTTGGTTCAAGGTTTCCTAGCGACTTGGGTGATATCCTTTGAATACGGGTTTCTCTTGATTTAGTAAAATCCCGTGAAAGAATCTATTTCCCGGTTTAATCATAGAGTTATAAAATCCCGTTTAATCTGTCATCATGTCTACCAACGTTCCTACAATCATCTCCACTGTTGCCGAGGATGTTCAAGCAGCTGGTTCAGATACTCGTCCACCCATGCTTGACAGAACTGACTACGACTCTTGGGATCAACGAATCAGATTGTACTGTCTTGGAAAGGAAAATGGAGTCAACATTCTCAAATCCATTGATGAAGGACCATATCGGGTTGAGACTACTAGAGACTTAATTGATACAACTGAAGATGGAACAATGATCTATGGAATTGACAGACCAAAGACATATGATGAGCTCGATGATAAGGAGAAAAAGAGATTCGATGCTGATATCAGGGCTTCTAACATCGTACTTCAAGGTCTTCCAAAAGATATCTACAAGCTGATCAATAACAACATTGAAGCCAAGGCAGTGTGGGATAATGTCAAGATGCTTCTCTTAGGTTCTTAATTAACTATGGAAGACAGAGAATCACAACTCTATGATGAATTTGAACACTTCAAGATGAAACCAGATGAGAGTGTTTATGAGTACTATGTGAGATTCCACAAGCTTGTTAATGATATGAGGAACATCAGAATGACTATGCCAAACATTCAGCTGATGCGACTGTACTAAATGGTTAGAACGGCTCACCCACTAGAACAAACTCAAAAGAGGGTTCAATGAAGTGCGCACAATCCCGCTGAAAGGATGTCTAAGGTTATGCTTCAGCGCTTACTTGGTCCTCTGCCTCCATGTGCGTTCGATTGGAGCTACCTAGTATAACTATTCTATGTACGAAGCATCTTAGTGCAAAGTTGTAAGTTTCTCAACGCATCGATTAAAGTTTAAAACTTTGTAGAATTTAATCTTAGCAATTTAAAACTATGAGTAAGGTTTCGAAATTTTTTATGTTACGAAGATGTATGCATGCTTCTTCATACATAAGTTTTGATTACACATCAAAATTGTACCCTTTAAAATTTAAGTTTATGCCATCTAATGATATGAAACACTTGAAGTTGTAATTTACGTTATGTGAGACCTTGAACTAGATTACAATAACAAGGTGAATCTTTATGTTGTGTGAGACCTCAGCTTAAATAATTTGCAGTTTCTAAATTAGACAACTTAATTAAGTTAGTTAGTGAGACCTATAACTTAAGGCATAAGATGGGATAAAACATACTTACATTTTGCATAATTGTTTGGCAAAATTGTAAATCCCATATTTTCTAGGAATTGAAAACTTGTTTGTCAATTATTGTTCTTCGACAATTACCTATTCTATACTTTCATCAATAGCAGATCAACTGATGTGGTAAAACTATGATAATGAGGGTCCTAGATTCAAGGAAAATTCTATGGTTAATATGAATATTGACCTAAGGGTATTTTATTTTCTTGAAAGATTTAATTATCGAAAATACTAAAAAAATTGAATTTTGATAATTCTTTTTATTGTATTAATGCAACATTAAACCGTAAATGTGGTTTGGGCTTTGGTAAATTGATCTAGTTCTGTTTTCAAACAAATGTTTGATCAAGAAAAATTTGCTAAAAAGACAAACATAGAATCTTTTCCATGGAAGAAGAGTGAGACTAAATCCTATTCCTTTTCATGATTGAGAAAGGTATGTTTGGAACATTAGAATTGTCTAAATTCTAATATAACTCATAGTAACTTTAATAGTTAAGAAAATTGAACACCATGTTTTCCTTAAGAGATTTCATTACCCTCTGTTGGTGATTGAATTCTTATATGACATTTTGGTCAACTAGAAAACATGTTTAACATTTTATGAGTTATTAAATTAGAAGCTAGACTAATTACCGCAAAATTGGTAAAAGACAAACTAGTATAGTTTATCTAGCTGTTTTGCTTTGACCAATTAAAAGTGCTACACACCATTGTGGGGATAGTAGACCTATTAAGAAAGAAATTGCATGCTCAATTTTTCAAGTTAATAGCATTGATGGATGATTCATCATCTACAGAGTAGAATACACTCTTTTAGTACCTAAGTAATTGTTACGAATGGTCTTTAAAAGGGGTAACAACGTAATAGCACGCTATTTTCACTGGTTAATGAAACACTTACAATGTTGTCAAATCCAGTAGGAGTATGGTGTATTACTGAATAAGACATTATTGTAACGTTGTCTAATTCAGTGGGAGTTACAAGATTTATTATCTTGGTAGTAACTCAGATTATTTATAGATTTTCTTGAAATAATACATTACGTTCAAAAATGTAGATATTCATATTCTCAAAGATAGTTATGAACGTTTCCTTGATAATTAAGTGCTTCTACATCTACTTGTAATGCTTATATATATCTATGACACTATCATATTGCTCACATAAACAAATGAATGTCATGGTGTTTATCTACTATATGATGTTGTTCTATGCACAAGTGGGAGAAGTATTTATTGTGTGGAAAACTAGAAGGGGGGTTGAATAATTTTACCGATTTTAATTTGGTTTCAAAAACTTTAGATTCGATATTATGTGAAATCGTATGGATGTAGAGAAAGTATAGATCTAATGATAAAGCAAGTAAATAAAGTAAAGCAAGGGATAGAAATGACACAACCGATTTATAGTGGTTCGGCTACAAGGACACCTTCCTTGCCCTACTCCACTCCCCGAGTCACCTACTCGAGAGTTCAAGCACTATGTTAACAAACTCCTTCAACTTGGCGGAGAAGCCTTCACAACGTTGCTTACACCTTTTTCCGGTACAAAGCTAAATACCGAGTCCGTAACACGGTGGACCAAACCAACACGACTATTACACAACAAATATGTGAAATATCAAATACAAGATATTTGCTATAGAAATCTTGCGGAGGAATAATCAATCAAGGACCCCTTGCTTGGATGACTTGTAGGATGCTCGTGATCTCGCCTTAGAGAAGGACCTATATGAGAACCACTAAAGAAAGAAAGAAAGAAGTACTCTCTAGATCAAGTGATCTTTTGTTAGAAAAGAATGAGAGTATATGAGAGAATTAGTAAGAAGAGGGGTGAGTTAGAATGAAGAAATGGCTCTCTATTTATAGGCAAAACTTGCCACTGTTCCCCGGATCCCTCCCACAAGGGATCCGTCTAGTGTTATCCTAGGGATCCGTGGGACGCTCCTCTTTGCCCATGGGTTTTTTGGTTATGGGTCATGGGTCATGGGTCATGGGTTTTGGGTTGGTCCATGGGTATTCTTTTAGATACAATGTATCTAGTCAAGTGGGTATTGGTTAATACCATGGGTTATGGATATGATCCATGGGTTGTGATTTTTACCCATTATAATAAACTATTACAACGAATGATTTATTACAACAACTTGTATTAAATGGTTATATGTAAATGCTTTACAAAAATAACATGTATCCTTATAATTGTACTTAAGAACATTATATTTGTTATCAACAAAACACAAACAGATCGCAAAATATTAATAAACATTTTTACAGTTTATTTGTATTAACAATCTCCCCCGTTTTGTTTATGACAAAACATAATGTTATGATGAGTAAAACTTAAGAATAGATGTATGTTTTGAAAGCCCATAAGTTTTACTTCTTCTCCCCCTTTTTGTCGAAACAAAAAGTTAACCCATCAAAGAAATAAAATGTGAAAAAATGATTCACGTATCGCTTACTCCCCCTTGACGGTAGCTCCCCCTTGTTTGGGGCGTCAAGTGAAGAAGAAAAAAAATATCCTACAAAGAAAAGGTTAGTAGTAAGGGATTAAGTCGTACAATAGCAATGTACTTTTCAAAGTGTCCCGTTTTAGTACGTGTACTTTTTTTAAGTTGCAGAATAGCAATGTACTTTCATGAGTGTCCTGTTTTGGTACGTGTACTTTTTTTAACTTCGTAAAAGTTGTAGAATAGCAATGTACTTTCTATAAGTGTTCCAATTTGGTACGTCATCCACGTACCAAAATGGAACACTTATGAAAAGTACATTGGTATTCTACAACTTCTACGAAGTTAAAAAAAGTACACGTACCAAATTGGAACACATTAAAAAGTACATTGCTATTCTACAACTTAAAAAAAGTACACGTACTAAAACGGGACACTTTGAAAAGTACATTGCTATTGTACGACCTAATCCCTAGTAGTAACATGCATAAGTAATCTTGTGATTGACGAGAGTCAAGATTGGGAGCCAAGGTATGTAAACAAGGCCTTGTAATAAAACAACAAAGTGTAGTGGTTTTTATGCCACCTACAAGCATGTAAAAATAAGAGCAAGACTTGTTCTTGAAAATGACTCAAAAGAAAATAAATACTAAAAATAGAAAATAGTAATAATGATTCCGTCCATGCTTGCATAAGGTTATGGATGGAGGTTTTGATGATTAATGGTATTGATGCGATCAAGGATGAGGTTGAGTATGAATCGCATTTCTTCCCTAACTTCTATTGCAATTTCCTTAGTGGATTGGCAATGTTCACAATGTAAGTGATGTGGGTAATGAGTGCGGAAGTTTTCCGGGTTGTTTTGATTTGTGAGTTGTGGAAGATGTGGTGGAAAAATAGGAAAATACAGATCAAAGTTCGGAATGGTTGGAAGTGGTGGTGGAAAAGAACCTAGATGTTCTTGTAGCTTAATGGGAGCTAAGGATGGTGATGTTTCAAGGTCATTGAATATTGTGTTTGGAGAGGTGAGAGGTGTCAAAAAGGCTATTTCTTTTTGTTTTGGTTGTTGAGATCTTGTTGGAGTCTTAAGGAGTTCCAAAAGAGTGACTTTAGGTGATGAAGTTGGTGTAATCGTTGGTGATGAAGGAGGTGTTTTAATGGAAGCATCTTGTGGTGAGTTATTTCTTGGTGATGAACCATTCGATGATGGTTTTGCTAAGCAACAAGGCCGGATGCTAATCCGTGTGGATATCCTAGAGTTTGATTGTGGTATTTTGGAAGGTGGAAGTACAAAGGTTTGGATTTCATTGTTTGTACTAGGTGATTCATCTAAGTTGTAAGATCTTTTGGATGACATGGTGTTGGTTGTTTGTGAAGATGAATATGCAAGCATTTTGGGAGTCCTATATATAGAAAAACAATGCAATGTAATGAATGCTTGACCCAAAATGTGGATTAAAATCTAATGATTAGATATGAATTTAAGGCATGTGATCATGAGAACACAAGCATTAAAGAACATACTCCAAAAAAATGAAAAGATATTGGAGTTTTCATCCAAAGTGAGAAAAATAGAAGATAAAACTAGCTTCTGTCTCACGGATCCCACGGATCCTTCCCTTAAGGGACCCGTCCAGCATTAAGGCTGGGATCTGTGGTGCTGGTGATACAGGCAGCTCAAAATTTTCCTTTTGGAAACATTTTTGCCTAGTGTGTGCCTATATGCAAACTATTTGGAGTTGCGGTTATCTCGACTCCTAAGAAGAAAGAAAAAAAATAAACTAGAAGTGAAAAAGCACACTATTATGTGAGATAACCCGAAAACACATAGTTAGTACTTGAGTACATAATTCAGTGCTACCAATGCTCCTTAATTCATTGTGGCTTAAATGAATGTACCCGAAAACACATATTAGTTATGTGTCCCATTTAGCATTCAAAAGACATGAGATGCAATAAAAACGGGTTTTTACTTTGTATTAATAATGAAAAAGAGATTTAACCTAGACGTGAGAAATTACTTTTGTGAAATTGATACGGGAAGAGGTATCATTTCTTTTAAACGTTTCAAAAAGGAGGTTTCTATGTGCGAATAAAATCGTTTTGTCCTTTGAAAAGAAAATGTGTATGTAATTATGTGTTTGCAACTTGTACTTATTTTTGAAAGAAAATAAGAAAAAAAAACTATGAGTTATAAGTGAAAAACTTATCTTGGGTTTTGAAAATTCCCGTATTGTTTGTGCGTGAAATAGAGATCCTAGACTCAGAAAGAAGAAGGCTAGTGTTTACATACCTTGTAGAGTTAAAAATTGAATTACGACGATTGTTCCATGAGACCAAGACCAAGACGTAGTAGGTTGAATTGTTCCCGCTTCAACGGTTTGGTGAGGACGTCGGCTATGTTGTCTTCGGACGCTACCTTCTCAATAGAGATGTTCCCTTTTGAACATTGTCGCTTAAGAAGTGATGACGAATCTTTATATGCTTTGTGCGAGAATGTAATACCGGATTCTTGCTTAAATCGATGGCACCTTTGTTGTCACATAGGATGGCTATGTTACTTAGATGAATGTCGTAGTCAACTAACGCTTGTTTCATCCATAGTGCTTGTTGGCATGCTTTGCCGGCGGAGACGTATTCGGCTTCGGTTGTTGATATTGCCAATGCCATTTGTTTCTTTGAAAACCAAGATGTTAAACAACATCCCATAAAAGTACATACCCCACTTGTACTTTTTCGGTCAACATAATCACCTGCATGGTCAGAATCTGCATATACAATTGTTTCTACTCCTGTGCCCTTAGGATACCATAATCCTAATTGTGTTGTACCGTTAATATATCTAAATATTCTTTTTACGGCTTCTAGGTGTGATGTGTTTTGGTCTTCTTGAAACCTAGCACATAGAAAAATGCTAAACATGATATCCGGCCTACTAGCCGTGAGGTAGAGAAGACTACCAATCATGCCACGATATTTAGTATTATCGACGGATTCACCGTCTTCATCTTTAGTGAGTTTGGTGTTGGATGACATTTGTGTCCTAATTGGTTTCGACTCTTCTAGACCGAATTTCTTTAACATCTCTTTTATGTATTTAGATTGATTAAAGAAGATACCATCTTCTACTTGTTTGATTTGTAGACCAAGAAAGAAACTAAGTTCTCCCATCATACTCATCTCGAACTCGTCATGCATGATTTTAGAGAAATCATCACACATGTCTTGATAAGTGGATCCGAATATAATATCATCTACATATATTTGAACGATGATTATATGTGACTCTCTTTTCTTAGTAAAAAGTGTGTTGTCAACTAACCCCATGGTATAGTTGTGTTTGATTAAAAATGACTTGAGTCTATCACACCAAGCTTTTGGAGCTTGTTTAAGACCATAAAGGGCTTTCTTTAACTTATACACATGTTTAGGTTTTTCAAAATCTATGAAGCCCGGAGGTTGAGCTACATATACTTCTTCATTAATAAAACCATTTAGAAAAGCACTTTTGACATCCATTTGATAAAGCTTTAGATCATTAGCACAAGCATACGCAAGAAGTATTCTTATAGACTCTAATCTAGCCACGGGGGCATAGGTCTCATCAAAGTCTATTCCTTCTTGTTGGTTATACCCTTGGGCAACGAGTCTAACTTTGTATCTAGACACTACTCCGTTTGCATCTAACTTGTTTTTATAAACCCATTTGGTTCTTATTATGGTTTGATTACTAGGTAGAGGGACAAGTGTCCAAACATTGTTAGAAACAAATTGATTTAACTCTTCTTGCATAGCCATTACCCAACTTTCATCTTTTATGGCTTCTTGTGTATTTTTAGGTTCTATGGTTGAAACAAAACAAAATAAGCTACTTTGGTTTTGAACTTGAGACCTTAATGTTCTTTCGTTTAACTTTCCTATGACCTTATCTATGAGGTGATCTTTGGACTCTTTAATATTTATAACTTCATCATTTAAAGGTTCTTCTTCTTCATTTATCTTTTTCTTTATTACTATAGATTCACTTTCTACAATCTCGTCATCGACAAGAGGTGGAGAGGGTTTGGGTGGACTTTCATCAAATTTTACATTTAATGACTCTTCTACCTTCATTGTTTCTTTATTTAGTATGACGTAAGCTTTGCTATTATGGGAGTAACCAAGAAAGATACCTTCGGTTGATTTAGGATCAAATTTTGTAAGGTAATCTTTAGTGTTAAGAAGAAAACATTTGCTACCAAAGACTCTAAAGTGATCTAACGTAGGCTTTTTGCCTCGGAGTAACTCGTATGGAGTTTTACCTAAGATTGGTCTAATTAAGATTCGATTTAGTATGTATGTTGAAGTATCAACAGCTTTGCACCAAAACTTTTGAGGTATGGATTGCTCATTAAGCATGGTCCGACTCATTTCTTGTAGGGTTCTATTCTTTCTTTCAACTACCCCATTCGATTGTGGAGTGCGCTGAGCCGAGAAGTTGTGAGTAATACCATTAGCGTCACAAAAGGCTCCAAATTGCACTTCATTATCGAATTCCCTACCATGATCCGTTCTAATAGACACTATAGGACTTCCTAGTTGTCTTTGGATTTTCTTGCTTAATATTTCAAAATAATTAAACGTTTCCGTTTTGTTCTTTAAGAATTTTGTCCATGTGTACCTAGAGTAATCATCCACTATGATCAAAGTGTAGTAGTTGCCTCTATAACTTTGGATAGTGGATGGACCAAATAAATCCATGTGTAGTAATTCTAGATACTTAGTTGTAGACACCATGTTTTTAGCTTTATGACTATAATGAACTTGTTTTCCTACATTACATGCATCACAAAAGTGATGTTCATATTTTAACTTAAGTAGATCTCTTACTAGATCTTTGGATGATAGCGATTGAAGAAGTCTGTTAGGAATTAGAAAATTCCATAGTGAAGAGTCGGTCACCCCTAATATTATCTAGCATAAGTTAGCTCGTAGACATATCGTTATTTACGTTATTTAGTAGTTTATTTATTAGTTTGTAGCGTAGTATAGCTTAGTGCAACACCGTGGAGGAAGGACGGGTCTTTACCCACTGTATGCCTGATCCACAGTCCGATAGGAGGACGTTATGTTTGTAAGTATAAATACCCCTTCCATCCATGGAAGGGGTGTGGCTTGGCAATCTAACCTTTTACATTTTATTGAAGCAACTCTCTACCAAGAACACCCTCTCTACTTTCTCTCTCTAAAATATGGCTAACATGTATTTTGATCATCCAAGACCACCCGAATCATCAAACACAATAAAATAATGATCCTACAATTGGTACCAGAGCCAGGTTATGGTGTGTTGATGATTTATTGCGGTTTGAATCATGTTTGTGGCTGTTTGTTTGTACTATTTGTCTTGGTCGGATAACGTTTTCTTTCAAAATATTGTGATAAACAGTTTCTAACATGTTTTTAGTAGTATCTTTTGGTCAAAAAGTGATGTCCAAATACTGTGGTCATAGTCATTTTGTCCAAAACTGATATGCTTAATATCATTCACTTATGTTTTCTTTCCAAATAGTGTGGTCAATAGTGGTCATCAATAAGTCTTACATGGGTCAAAGATTGTCAATGGCATTGCAGTTTGTGTCCTTTGGGTACATGATATCAGTTTATGTTTTGGGTCAATGTGGTCATTTGTTCACTTCTGGTTGGTCAAAACTGTGGTCAAACTGGGTTGAAGCAGTTGTTATGCTATTTTTTCTGGGTTTGTATGAAGATTGTCGTATAAAGTGGTCGGAATCTCACCGGAGCAAAATCGCATAACTGCTGCTGTTTTTTCTCATCTTAGCGAGTTGTTGTACAAATCTCCTAGTGACTTGACTCAAAAACAATGCTAGCGACTTGTGGTGTAAAAAGATTTAGCAACTTGGAAATATTTTTGACCTAGCGACTTGTTATTTAACAAGTCGTGGCGAGTTAGCCTAGCGACTTGGTCGTGGCGAGTTAGCCTAGCGACTTGGTCGTGGCGAGTTAGCCTAGCGACTTGGTCGTGGCGAGTTAGCCTAGCGACTTGGCGTCGTGACGACTTGTGTAAAAATTGGTTTAGTGACAGAAAGGTAGAAGAAGAATTGACCAAGACCATAACAAATACCAAAAATTATATCACGACCTCAGATAACCATCCATCATTGGTCCATTAGCAGTTCAAGTTAACGAAAAGAAATATCACCACTGATCCTAAACACAAACCTATCTCAACACTTCAACAATCAAACACAACCAATCCTACTCATCCACCATCTCCTATCTCATCTAATCAAGACTCAAAAAATTGAAAAAAAAAAAAAAAAAAAAACAAAGGCTAGATCTCAGCTTGTTCTCTATTCGTGTGCTCCTAAAAGCATATCAAGACCAAGGGCCTATAACACGAATAAGAATTATTCATCATTGATCACGGATACAAAATAAAAAAAAAATGAAAAAAATAAAAATAAATACGAGGACTTCAAGACCGAAAATTAAAAGTGTCTAATATTGATTTCAAACTATCATCTCGTGTTTTTCATTGTTATATCTAACGAATTATCACACGAGATAACGACCCATCATTGATCCATAAGTCTTGATAATATACGATTATAAAGAATCAAGGTTATAACATGTTAGTTATTCCTTGTTTCTTTGTTTCGTGTAACTATATCAAATAATATCACGTTACAATTAATCAAGAATCAACCTACCCGTAACTTGTTATGTTCGAATGGCCTTCTCTATCATCTCACCATCCCTGTGGTATAATCGTTGCCATCTCAGTGGCCAAGATGTTGTCTCCAGCCAACCCTGTGGCGAGACCAACATGTGCAATTAAGCAATAAGGTATGATGATGGATATGTGATTTGGGTTTATGATGCTGTTATTGAAGATGGAGGCGAATATTTTTGTGAGATGAGATTAGGGTTGGTGTTTCTTCTGGTATAAAAGAGAGGCGTTTTTTTATGGATTAGGGTTAAGTGGAGATTAGTGTGCTTTATATACCCAGTTGATTAGGGTTTGACATAAGACATAACCAGTTAAGTGTGTCTAATTTGGATCGTGTATGCTTTATTTTTGCTTGGGCCTAGCGTGTGTTTTTCTTAACTGCTACGGGTAAGGATGGGCCAAACAGGTTGGATTCTTGGACATGGGCCTCATGTGTCTATTTGAAAATTGGGCCCGTGAAATGTCAGGTTGAGCTGTGTGCTTTCTACACGCATGTTATCATCAAAATATTTTTGTGTTCAAAAATTTTGTTTGATATAATGCTTAGAAGTTAGTATTTTGGTATGGTATAAATTCTCAAGTAGAATACGAATTCACGGCTTGAGCTTGATTTTTGTGATAAGGATCATTGATGTAGGTGACCTCTCTTGGGCTTTGGAGTTTGAATGGAAAAATCACACTTTTCGTTTGGAGCTTGGATTATGATGACGCTCAGTTAGGCCTCTCAATATGTGATTTTACATGATTTGGATTTTATGAGAGTTGGATAAAATGAGCTATGTTGTAAAGATTTGTTATTGATATGATTTGCTGGGATATGCGGGTTTGGTATTTTGGTGTATACTCATTCACGGAGAATATTATTTCACGACTTTGATGTTTGTAAAATGCTGACTACGGGATTGGTTGGACGATATTTCTCACTGGATTTTGAAGTTAGATTTTTCTGGGCGTGTTTACCTATTTCGTCTTCTTTCTTCCTACCCTTCCGCGAAGATGACTTGTTTGGGCATTTATAGAGGGTGATTAAGACTTGGCTATTTAGTTGCGTTTGTGATTCTTTCTCACTTAACATACAACGTAGTTATCACTTCGGTGTCTCACTCAGTTAAGAATGTCAAGAGGTTTTGTACATCGGGTACACCGTTTCTTTTTCACAAGGATTAGTACGAGTTTAAGTAACAAATCTGGGGAATTCTACTTCATGATCAAGTTTGATATATCGGGTTTACTTCTCCGTGTGGTCACTACAATAGCCGACAGAATGTGTGAATGTTGTATTTACCAAAGTTTGTATTGGATGATTGTTGATGAGGTTGTTGATGTTGGATAATGAACCGTTGATGAACCGCTGCATGTTCCCCTAAAACTGATATTCACCGAAACCAATATTGTCATAACATATTCAAGCTGACATTGTTTACGGTTTTGTCTTGATTTTGCAAAATCCCGCGAAAGAACCTATTTCTCGGTTTAAATCATAGACTTGTAAAATCCCGTGACAATGGAAACATCCTGGTATTAGTAAAGTGCATTTCCGGATCTATCTTACGGTTTATTCTTGGTTTTTTAAAATCCCGCGAAAGATACTATTTCTTGGTTTAAACCATAGAGTTGTAAAATTCCGTAATAATGGAACCATGTTGGAGAAGAGAAAGTGTAATTCTGGATCTTACTTGATGCTGGTGCTACGGTTTCTGCTTCAAAAAAGGGATAAAAGGGTGTACTTCATGAATTGGGTGTGTGTTTGGATATTCGTCATGGCGGTTTGGTTACTTCAAAGTTTACGGGGTTATGCTCATTAATCCATGGTCGGGATGAAACCATTATCATAGTTCACTTAATAAGTCAAAGGAGGCTAGATTTGAGCAGTTCAGAAGATGTGACAACGGCGGTAATTCAGTATTATTTATTTGAGGTTGAAGTGAAATATCATGGGCGAGTGTACTTAGTATATGAAGATATCAGGGGATGGTTGGATGAAGATTCTTCATGATCCTTGTTCGAGTTTATTATCAAAAACGAAGACTTGGAAATCTAGTTATTGTTGGGTGTCTTTTACCTTTTCTTTTACCACTTGGGGGAATTGGGCTTTTACCACTACAAAATAACTATCACTTTAAGGAGTTACGTTGTAGTGCTCAGTGTCACATTCAATTGTGGATTTTCAAGAGGTAATGTATGTCTATTACTTGATGGTTGGTTGGTTGAAGAGTATAGAGTACTTAAGAGATTCAATGGAGCATGAATTCTCGGCACCGCTCTTTGTTACATATGTGCAAGTTTAAGTCACGAGTTCGGGTTAGTTTACTTCAGGGTCAAATTCATCATATTGGGTTTTCTCCATCAGCTGTCACGACAAAGAGCCTACTGAATGATAATGGGGTTGATTACATGTTTTGCTAAGAGAGCTGAAAAGAGAGAGATTATGACGTATGAACACAACAGTTCATGCCTCGTTCTCTAAAGAAAAGAAAAGTGTACGTCTCAGTGCGCTTTATCTTCAAAAGAAGAGAAATCTTCTTATGACGTTTGAATACTTCAGTTCAAGCCTCGTACTCTAAAGAAAAGAAAAGTGTACGCTTCAGTGCGCTTTATCTTCTGTAGAATAGAAATCTTCTTATTATGACCATTCTCATCAACATGCTTCATACTTTTTCCATGCGCTTCAGTCTTCAAGTGAACCGGGCTACCACTGATTGTTTTCTCATTCCACTTGCTCGATTATAATGAAGATGGCGACATCACGTGCTTATTTTGCGGGAGAGAAGTGTGAATAGAACATTCGGATGATTTTCACTTATTTAATCAAGAATGGCATCTCCGTATGCAATTCTTGAGGGGGAGAAGAAGTGTGAATTATTGGCATGATTGATTAATATTTGAGAATATATGGTCAAACGGCTCCTAACTCATGTAAGAACCGAGCTTCTTCTTATCGGATCATCTTTACATGGAGTTTCCTCTAAGAGTCGTTGGTTGACATCTTCACTCGGATTGATGAGTTTATCGACAAAGTGCTTCCGGTTAATGCTTCACGTATACATCAACATGATGATTCCGAACAATCTCTCTGTTCTTGTTTGATGTGATTGGTAGTTTGGTGTTACCATCTTGTGTGTTCGTTGCAGCCTGATTGATGATTTCCTTGATGAACATCTTTCTGTTCTTGTTTGATTGGGAGGGATTTTAGTTAAGGGGATTTGCAAGATGTAAGTTAATTGGGATGCTTTTTGGTGGGATGCTTTTTGGTGTGAGTTGAAGATGTTAACTATCTATTCCCCAACTGGACAATCTTGAAGAAGGTCGAGTCTACAGTCGGTTCTACATTTTCTGATACATGTTAGAAGACTAAAGACGAGGTGCATTTAACGATCTAAAGACTTCTTCTTAATTCAAGCACTTATCAAACAGATTGTCGGTTTAGGGGAGAGCACTAATTGGGGGAGAGTGAAAAGTCAAATTTAATCCCTAATTAGATTTGCTCACAATGTACTTCAGCAAGTTGATTCTCACAAGAGTTCAAGTGTTCTTCTCAACAAATTTCTAGTATACGGGCTTATAAGGTGTTGCTGATTCTGAAGTGTCAAAACCAGCAAGGAGAAAGGAGACTCACATATAAACACAAAGCGAGTAAACTTGATGAACTTAATTCTTCTAAGTGATTGAAGATATCCCGGGAAGACAAATGTTTTTACCGCAGAGAAACTCAAGGTTTGACTCATGACGAGTAAACTTGATGAACTTAACTCTTCTAAGTGATTGAAGATATCCCGGTAAAACAAATGTCATGACCGCAGAGAAACTCAAGGTTTTACTCATGAAGGCTTTTGTGTTATTATTCCAACGACGTGGGGGAAGAGATGAAAGAGTTAGTTTCTGAAGATGAAAGAGGTACACAAGTGTGTGATGATTTTGATTTTATCACAATCATCAGGGGATAGAGATTGTGTACATTGGGGATGCTCAGCTGTTTTACCTGAGGGCTTAATCTGTGATTCAGAGATATAATCACTTATTCCGGTGTTGACATCCGCAGAGATTGTCACCCGCAGAGATAATCAGTGATTCGGCCTGCTTCTTCAATGTTATCGGTTATTCTCTCTTTGGGCATTCGGGTACTTCGGGTTCTTGAGCTTCATACACTTTCTTCAGGGGAGAGAAAAGTATACATCGGGGTTATTCTTTGGCTATTGGACTTAATCTGCTACTTCGATGGTATAAGTTTCTTTGTCTTCGGGTATGTGTATTCGGGTTCGTGAGCTCTAGTCTAAGAGATTGACTGCATCAATTCAACTACTTGGGGGAAGTGGTCTCTTGACACCTTTTTTGGAATGGATTGCTTCAGACTTCAGTGGAAAAGAAATTTGAGAAGATTATTTAAGTGTGGGATGAAACGTTGCTGGTATTCTATTGGATGATATAGCCTCGAACGAAGAATCACGGTGATTATTCTTAAAAGGAGCAGTTGGGTTTATGATAATGGTGTGCTTCTCTGTGCACCTGGCTAAAGCAAGCTTGAAATAGAGCTTCGAATCTGCTCAACATAAGGATTTTCGGTTTGGGGGGAAGCTACCAAAGTCTCACTTTCAAGTGGCTCAATTTCTCTCTTCGATTCAAGAGTCTTGGAAGCTTTGGTGGTGAATGCTTAAGAGATGATGACTTCTATCTTCTACAACGAGGCTGCTCGATATTCTTATCTTGGTACTCGTATCATCATCCTCTTAACTATATCATCTATTCTATCCTTGTATATATTTTTCAGAAAAGCAAAATACAAAAATATAAAACCAGCAAAACCAAATACAAAAATAGAAAACCAACAAAAAGAAAATAGAAAAATATAAAACCTTTAAAAAAAACCCATAAAAATCAGAAAATTTCAAAAATACCAAAAATATGTTTTCACATGACATGTCTTCTGGTATCGATAACATCTACAGTCTTAGAAATGTCATTCAATAATGGCACGGGACCATAGATGAAGTTCGAGCAGGGGGTGTAAATATTCTTTTCAAAACATGTCACAAACCATGGCTTACAGTTATTTCAGACTGTAACCCGCACTTAAACTATGGCTTGCAGTTACTTCAGACTGTGACCCGTGCTTAAACAATGGCTTGCTATTAGTTCAGATAGCAACCCGCTCTTTAAAGAAAGGAAAGTGCTGCGCTAAATCAATTTTCAAATATTTCGTGCACTTATCCTAAAAACAAAACAAGGAAAGCATGTCGAAGGACTGCTGTTCCTACACAAATGTTTTTCCGTCTAAAAATCTTCAGAAAAATATTTGGTGTTTTCTAAAATGGTGGTAAATGAGTTGCTTATCAATCAGATTCAGAGTTTTTGTTAAATTGAAAACTCAATCACTGACTTCAGCGCTTTTAAACATTTCATGAAATGAGTCATGGATTGAGGGGGATAATGTTTTTTTTCAAATCTACTTTATCTAACGGGCTTTCTCAATTATCCTAATATGCTTAATTAAAAATGATGTTAACCTATGTTGAAGGACTAGGTGCCTAGGATATGATTGCTAGGATTAGATGATTAGTGTTTGATGTACACATTATTCCCATACATTTGTATGATCTGATTGATATGTTTCATTGATTTTTTTTAGTCGATTGCTGTTTGGGTGATGTCGACCACCATATATCTGTATGTGTGTTCACTAACGTATGCAGGTATATTGGTTATAAGAATGTTCCCGATCCGGATCCCACAATTGAAGATGATTGGATGCCGAAAGGAAAGGGTAACTATTTATTGGGTTGACAAATGAAGAAACGGAGCTTAATTGGACTTCAATGGAGAGTTGGGATAAATGCAACATAAGAGGTCTCACTGCATCAGCAGATGGTTTTCTTCTAAGTGATTGAAGAAACGGAGCTTAATTGGACCTCAGTTGGCATTCAAAATGCAACGTAAGAAGAAGTCTCACTGCATATGCAGACGGTTTTCTTCCAAGCCCTACAGCAACAACGGAAGCTTCTCAACCACCTAACGTGTCTTTGTGCAGGATACCATTTTTAAACAATTTTTGATAAATTTGAATAAAATTGTTTTGAAAATGGAAAATATTGTTTTTGAAAATAAATTGGACTAAATTTTGAAAATCACCGGACTTCATTTTTTATCAAAATCTAAGTCACTCAATTATCGACTTCGGTCATCAATTGAGGGGGAGAGTGATTTTAAATTAAATATTTTCAAAATGATATTTCATCTATCAAGTCCGTTTGTACGAAATAAAGTGGTGATCTAAAGATTTAATGTTATGTCATGGTATGATTTTCTTTAAAACTCAAAGATCTTACAAAATGAAATTTTTTCTGTTCTTGTTTGATTGTGAAACTGTTTTATTTTACTTAAAGATCATTTAAAAAACTATCATACCTGACACTAACAATCTTTAATGTCTAGAGTTGGTCCTTATCTGTCATTTTTCAAAGTTAAATCATGCCACGTCTTTCCCCAAAATGTTTTAAATGATTTAAATCAATTGGGATCACAAATCTCAAAAGGTTTGAAATTTTGATCGGGGTAGAGATCGTGATTTAAATCTCTTATCTGTTTAAATGGAATTGGTTTTAGTCCTTCAAAGGCACTCCTGCCTCCATGTGCAAAACGATTTCTAATACACAATGCACATGTTGAGGAGGAGGATTTATCCTAAAACTAGATGAGTTTTTAAACCAGGCCACATATTCTCCCATGTTTTCTAAACCGTATTAAATCACTTGGGATCCAAAATCTCAAAGGGTTTGATATTTTTGATCGGGGGAGAATTTGTGATTTAATAATGAAATTTGATAAATGATGATCGATTTGATGAAAATGTGCAGGCTGCTCTCTCATATGTGCTAAACGCTTTCGAATCTCGAAGCACATATTGAGGGGGAGCACTTCAAAAGAAAATAAACTATCGAGGTACAAAAGCTTTTATGTTTTAACATAAAGTACCTTGATTAAGTTTTCAAATGGAGTTTTCAAATGGTTTCTTAAATGGTTGTTGTAATCGTAGATGTGCTTCAAATGAACTCTTGCCTCTATGTGATAAAATGATTTCAAATATCCTATGCACATATTGAGGGGGAGAATTTTACCATGAAAATCAAATGGCTTTTTCGTATGAAAATTGTGATCAAAGAAAATATTTCAAAGTCCTCTTGCCTCCTTGTGCTAAACAATTTCTAAATCATACGCACATGTTGAGGGGGAGGTTTTCTAAATGATCAAAACTATTAAGGTACAAAATGCTTTGATCTCGTATCACAAGTACCTTGATTGGTTTTCCAAATGATTTTTCAATTGGTTTCGAGAAGGAATGAACATTACCAAAAGACCGACCAAATTTACTTTATGCATGGTGTTATAAGGATGGTTAGGTTAGGTATTTGTTCCCACGATCAAACAGAACCGGAGGGATCTACCCAGGGACAATCCACTAGATAGTGTAGAGTCCTTAGGTATGATGAAAAAAGGAGAAAAATGAGAATATGGGAAGAGTGCGGACTGAGACAGAGCTAGTACTGGAATAAACCCAACAAGGTTCTAGTTATGAAGTCTCGGTAAGCACTGAAGGGGTTGAAGAATGAAAAAGAACTGAATGTGAAAAAGGGTAAAAAGAAATAGCCCTCCATCAATTCAACCTTAGGGCAGAAACCGGGTTCAATACATATGCTACTGGTTGTTACTAAGGTAACACTGGTATTGAAGACAAGACGTCATGGACCCAGTGACGCACTGCACTAAACTTCCCAAGCCACTCAAGTTCCTCTTAAAAGGGCTTGTTTCATTCTCACGGGGAACCGACATAATCTATCGACTTTCTCTTAGAGATGGTTGATATTGAAGTAGGAGACCCTCTCCCTAGTCTCCGGCACAGGAACCAAATGTGCACTATTGAGTCTAGAGCCAAGAGATCATCCATAATATCTCATTAGGACACTAAATTCTTGAAGACTTGCTGTTTCACACAATGTGGAAAGTAAGAATATATTAAGAGTCCTACGCATTATCCTTGTGGTATTGCCAGAACATCCGAGTGATATGTTAAATATTCACGATGAAGATGGAAATCCTTCTAGAGCCAACATCAAACAAGCTCTTGGTGGGTGACATGTGAGATCTTCTCGTAAGATTAAACTTGTGACAACTGGATAGAAACAATGGGGCAATTCAGTCTTGAATCAACCTTGGTCCAGGAATGGAATTGACGAATACTTTTGGAAAAACCGTTCGATGTGCAAATCTTCTTTTCTCTAGCACGTCGAATGTGTACTTATGTTTTCAACATTCAAAAAGTATCTCTGATTGAAAAATACTTTTAGAAAAACCGTTCGATGTGCGAATCTCTTCTTTTCTCTAGCACGTGGAATGTGTACTCATTCTCTAATACAAAAAGTATTTTGATTGAAAATTGATCTTTCTCATAAAACCTTCGTCGTATTGCTAAACTCTTTCTTCAAGCAATACGCGATTGTTTTCAAATCATTTTTCATCAATCAGTGAATCTCAATTCGCTGGTTCACTCACTCCGTGTTGTCTTCTTTGAGACGTTCCGGTTTGAGAACAGCTAGAACAGCTGCGAAACCCTATCAAGGAGATTCTTAGGAATCCTACCTGATCACAGGCAGTATTTATACTGATCAACGGGGAACCGTGGGCCGTGTACCTCAATTCAGCGAAAGTGATCAAAGACACTTTCATGTGTTTTATTGCTAACTGTTGTTTGCAGGTACATTTGGACGGTTGCAGCTGATCAGAATTGAGGAGTCAATCCAAAGCCGCATGCTCACAGCATCCACACTTAATTTGAAGAAATCATAACTGGTGCATATCTATATAACCTGGCTCTGATATTTCATACTATGCTTATGCTTCGCTGCTGCAAATATCATGAACCAGTAAGGCTTCCGCTACTCTGATGGAAAGATGTCATGATTCAAAAGTGTGAGCATGTCGGTCCGAAAGTCACAACTTCACATGAAGGCAACACTACTATGGATGATCCAGAGAGATTTACTGTGGCTGATGATCTCAAAGAAAGCTCGAAGATCATCAAAGATGTGGATCAGTTAAAGGCCTCCACTAAAAGTACAAATCAATGCGGACTTTGAAGAATCGCTGCAAAAGCACAAAGATTGTTGAAATGAAGAATTTAAGTCTACGAGCTCAAGAACCAAGACAAGAATAGAATGCTAGGATTCGAAATGTATAACATGGGGTGACCTCCCTTAGGGGGAGATTGTTAGGAATTAGAAAATTCCATAGTGAAGAGTCGGTCACCCCTAATATTATCTAGCATAAGTTAGCTCGTAGACATATCGTTATTTACGTTATTTAGTAGTTTATTTATTAGTTTGTAGCGTAGTATAGCTTAGTGCAACACCGTGGAGGAAGGACGGGTCTTTACCCACTGTATGCCTGATCCACAGTCCGATAGGAGGACGTTATGTTTGTAAGTATAAATACCCCTTCCATCCATGGAAGGGGTGTGGCTTGGCAATCTAACCTTTTACATTTTATTGAAGCAACTCTCTACCAAGAACACCCTCTCTACTTTCTCTCTCTAAAATATGGCTAACATGTATTTTGATCATCCAAGACCACCCGAATCATCAAACACAATAAAATAATGATCCTACAAAGTCGCATATTGGCATGACCCAATCCTCGATGCCATAAGGTCGAAGTATCATCCATAGAGGTAAGACACAGTTTGTCTTTAGGTTCATTACCGATTTTAATGACATAGACTCCATGTTTCCTAATTCCTCTTCCTATGGTTATGCCATTTTTTAATATCTTACTACCGGTTTTGGTAAAAAGTACATTGCACTTTTTATCACAGATTTGTCCTATACTTAAAAGATTAAAGTTTAGGTTTTCTACGTGACACACATCGTTAATGGTTAGAGATTCGTTAGAAATTGTACCTTTACCGATGATTTTACTTTTGCTATTTCCAAACACCACATTACCTCCATTAAAGGATTCATATGTGGAGAATAGATTTTTATTGCCGGTCATGTGCCTCGTGCACCCGCTATCCTTGACCCATTCATCCGGGTCTAGGTCGACCTTTAAGCACACCTAAGAAAACAATTAACTCAAAAGTTTGGTCTCCATTTGTTCATGGGTCCATTAGTGTTACACATTCCATTCATGTTAGACATGTATGGATAAGGTGAATATGCATTTCATGGTGCAAAGTTTTGAAAAGGAAATCCATTTTGCATATTTGGGTTCCATCCCATTTGATGGTTACTTCTCGGGTAAACATTATTAGGTCTCATAGATGGGTTAGGTTTTGAAAAAGATGGAGCCTTGTTTCTTTCAAAAATGGGATTATATTTTGGAGGTGGTTGTCTAGTGGTGAAATGAGTTGGTTTCTTCTTATTAACGATAACAAAATCAGTTCTAGATGATAAAGCTATGTTATTACCACTGTTTGCTACAGCAGACCCACGGATCCCTGGCTGAACACTAGCCGGTTCCCTTTTTATGGGATCCGCGGGATCCGCCACAACAGTGGCTTGTTTTTCTAGTGCCTTAACAAATTGTGTTTCTTTGTTTTCACTAGTTGATGGATCAAGTTGTTGAATACCTAAACCTTTTTGGTTGTTTCCGGTTTTAACACTATCTAATATCATATCTAAAGTATTCGTACTCATTCTAGCAATTTTAAAATCTAGTTGATCAACTAGTGTTTGAAGTTGAACGCAAAGTTCACATTCACCACTTGCTATTTTACCCTTTTCTAGACGTTTCAATTTTTCTTTTAATTGTATGACTTCTTTATCTAAACGTTAGTTTTGACTTTTTAAAAGCTTGTTTTTGTTAATTAGTTTTAAGCTAATATTGCAAAGTTTGTCATATTCATTATGCAATGAGTCGTCATCTAGTGATGAGCTACTATAATATTCATGACATACCTCGTCATTTGCCATGAGACAAATTTCTTCGTCCTCCTCGTCGCTAATTCCCCACATGCCGCTCACGAACGCCTTTTGATCATACCGTTTGGGACACTTACTAATAAAGTGGTTTTAGTCCCCACATTTAAAGCAAGCACGATCATCCCTTGACTTCTCGTCCTCTTTGCTTTTCCGGAATCCTTTCTTGTCGTCATACGGTTGTTTGACGTATCTTCCCTTCCTTCTAAATAACTTTTTAAAGTCCCTTACCGCCATAGCATACTCCTCGTCGTCACTATTCGAAGATGAGTTCTCTTCATCACTTGAAGCCTTTTTGGCTTTAAGGGCAAGAGATTTGTGTTTCTCTTTCACCTTTGAGGCTTCGGAATCTTTAGCAAGGACAAGCTCGTAGACTTTTAAGTTGCCTATGAGTTCATCAAGGGTGAGGATTGTCAAATCTTTTGACTCTTCGATCGCCGTCACCTTGGATCTCCACTTAGATGGAAGTGCCCTTAGATATCTCCTAATATGGTTACGGCTAGAGAAAGATTCATCAAGTGCTTGTAAAGATGTAATAATAGTATTAAAATTAGCAAATGAATGATCTATAGTTTCCTCATCCGATATTGAAAATTGCTCATATTGTTGAACAAATAAATCAATTTTATTATTTTTAACTTGTTGATTACCTTGATGAGTTACAACTAAAGAATTCCAAATTTCTTTAGAGGTTTTAATCATAGAAATTCTTTCGAATTCCTTTTTGGGTAAAGCATTATACAAAACCATTTTAGCTTCACTATTTTTAGAAAGCTTTTTGTTTATTTCATCGTTTAGTTTATCATGAGGTATGTTAACTAAATTTCCTTTATCATCTTTTGAGGTAGCATCAAAATCGCCTTCAACAATAATGTACCAAAGATCAATATCTTTAGACTTCACATACGTTTCGAATCTATTTTTCCAATATATAGAACCATTAGTTTCAAGTAGTGGTGGTCGTTGCATATATTGCCCTTCCTTGTAATTTTCAGAACCCATAGTGATCGAAAAGTTTTTAAAATACGGTTTACTTTAAAACTTTTATAAACTTGGCTCTGATACCAATTGTGGAAAACTAGAAGGGGGGGGTTGAATAGTTTTACCGATTTTAATTTGATTTCAAAAACTTTAGATTCGATATTATGTGAAATCGTATGGATGTAGAGAAAGTATAGATCTAATGATAAAACAACTAAATAAAGTAAAGCAAGGGATAGAAATGACACAACCGATTTATAGTGGTTCGGCTACAAGGACACCTTCCTTGCCCTACTCCACTCCCCGAGTCACCTACTCGAGAGTTCAAGCACTATGTTAACAAACTCCTTCAACTTGGCGGAGAAGCCTTCACAACGTTGCTTACACCTTTTTTCGGTACAAAGCTAAATATCGAGTCCGTGACACGGTGGACCAAACCAACACGACTATTACACAACAAATATGTGAAATATCAAATACAAGATCTTTGCTACAGAAATCTTGCGGAGGAGCAAATCAATCAAGGACCCCTTGCTTGGATGACTTGTAGGATGCTCGTGATCTCGCCTTAGAGAAGGACCTATATGAGAATCACTAAAGAAAGAAAGAAGTACTCTCTAGATCAAGTGATCTTTTGTTAGAAGAGAATGAGAGTATATAAGAGAATTAGTAAGAAGAGGGGTGAGTTAGAATGAAGAAATGGCTCTCTATTTATAGGCAAAACTTGCCACTGTTCCCCGGATCCCTCCCACAAGGGATCCGTCTAGTGTAATCCTAGGGATCCGTGGGACGCTCCTCTTTGCCCATGGGGTTTTTGGTTATGGGTCATGGGTTGGTCCATGGGATTTTCTTTTAGATACAATGTATCTAGTAAAGTGGGTATTGGTTAATACCATGGGTTATGGATATGATCCATGGGTTGTGATTTTTACCCATTCTAATAAACTATTACAACAAATGATTTATTACAACAATTTGTATTAAATGGTTATATGTAAATGCTTTACAAAAATAATATGTATCCTTATAATTGTACTTAAGATAACATTATATTTGTTATCAACAAAACACAAAGAGATCGCAAAATATTAATAAACGTTTTTACGGTTTATTTGTATTAACATATTGTGTGCAAAAGAACAACACATACAAATATGATTAATGGATTCTCTTGAGGTAAGAGATTAACGTTCTAATAAGATTGTCTTGTTTAGAACATATGTCAAGATTATAACATAAGCTACTTTTATGTCTTATGTCATTAAAATTATAGAAACACTTGAAATTACATTTTAGGTTAAGTGGGATCTTGGCTAGATTGTAATCTCAAGGTAAATCTCCACTTGTTGTGGGATCGGGCGTGGATGCTTTTGCAGTTTCTTAAGTTGAACACTTTAAGGGATGACATAACTAAAATAAAGTAAGCTAATGCTACTTTCAATATTTGTGTATTCTTGGAATGACATAAATAGTAAATTAACTTGAAAATTAATTAGTTGAAACCAAGATGCGGTGTTCATGATTACTTTAAATTATAAATGTTTATGTGTTTCTTTGTAAAGTCACAAACATGAAGTCTTTTAATTATTACAAGACTTATAATATAAAGTAAGACATTATAACTGTTATGTATTTTGACTTGGTCAAAGAATACTTATGTTATAAAGCATGCAATTGGCTTGGATATTCTATTATAACATTAAGTTGACTTAGTTGGTAATTAGGTAGGCCAAAAGGAATAAGTTTATCTTACATATTGTTAGATTGTCTTACAATATTAATTCTAATGAAATACTGTATGTATATGGTATGTTCAGTTAGAAGAATCAAACGTTTGTCATATTGTTTGATTCAAGATAACTATATCCTTTTTTCTTCCAAAAGTTATCAAGGTTAGAAAATTGAGTATTGATTGGATATACTTAATAAAACTCAAAACCTAGAAGATTAATAAGACACCATTTTAGTATCGAATGTGATGAATCACATTGAGTCTTATATTGAAGTTCTGATTTGTTAAAACTACTTATGGAGTAGGTTATTAATGAACAATATTTACGAACTGTTAATGTGATTTGTAATATCCCAAAAGAAAGCAATTTAGTGTTGTTCTAATTGCTAAAGTATTTATAGATAGTCTTTAAATTACAAAAGCAAGTGGGAGTTTTGTTTAAATCTTGAAGAGATTAAATTACAATTACAAAACACATAATCTTCTAAAATACACTAGTGAATAACATAATGAGGCTAAACATGAAAATGATAGACCTCAAGATGATGGAATTCTCATTCATAGATCCACAGGGATATCTCAGATATTTGATGTGATGAGAAATATGAATTGCATTATTATGGTAAACCTGTTGATCATGATGATACATTTACCTAATATTGAATTGTGGTAAATTATTCATACTATGAATGTTAAGATGCTGTCCACAAAGATAATCAATTTTGGAAACTTGGTTTATCTTAATAAAGATGAGTTTCTTCAAAAGAAGGAAAACCCTAGTGGTTTAAATCTTTGCATAGAAATCATATGGACAATATTGTACATGTGTTTAATGCATGACTTGTGACAAGATTATTAATCACACTTAAGCAATTAAATGTGATTGAATATTCTTTCCTTGACACATTAAATATATAAAGATGATAATTGTTATACTTATTTTCATTGATGTGAAAAATGACAATGGAATATTAAAACTCTTTCTTGTGTGATTGCTTTTGCGAGGACGATAGGTAATATAAAGGAGTTTTATGAATTCACATAATCTTTGAAAATATACAAACTGCAAGAATCCATGAATGGATATATGCATGCATCTATGAGATGATTCTTATGTTTAACTATTAAATCCAAGTTTTGGTTTAAAATTAAAATAAGATAATTTCTAAGTATTCCTAAAAGCTAGTGGGAGTATTATGTTTATTTTCTTTAAATCTTATATGTTGTGGGTAGTAACATTTCATCTAAGATAAATGATAGTTTTAGTTTGGAATGGAACTTCACTTGAAAGATTTGGAAAATAAGACAAACAACCTTGGAATATATGTTTATTATTAATAAACATGTGCGGTAAATAAATGAGTCTAATAGAACTTGATATATCATTTGGAAAATAGATATGTAGAACATGAATGAAATCTTAGTTTGACACAAGGATTTTTCATGTACATCATGTTATTGTTGTATCCTGCTTGAATGCAAGATGATTTGACAATATTGATATCTAATGAAGTTATTAGATAACTGGTGTAATGAATATTCTAATAGAATATGTTTGAATCTAGAATTACATTCCTCAGCCTGGAATTGCTCTCAAAATTCTATGGATGAGCAATACAGCAATTGTTGCATAATTGTCATAGCCAACAAACTTGAAAGTTTGGAAGGCATCAAACATTACACTGTAGATATTTAAGTTTACAGAGATTATTTTAAAGAGCATATTGTTGTTTGTATACAATGATGCTGGTTTAATTGAGATGAGACTCAATACTAGTCATGGTAGGAATTCATCCTTGTAAATGGCCATGTGAACTAGTTGTGCTCAACTAAAAGCATAGTTGCATTATACAATAAAGAATAAGAATACTTTAAACTTTAAAATGTTTGAAAGTTTGATTGTCATAAAATTGGTGGTTGAGGATGTCACACACTTTATGAAATATTTTGTGGCAATATCAAGATATTTTGAATGCACACATACAAGAACTTCACAAGTTGAATTCTTGAAATAAGTATTCTTAAAATTCCAATAGATCAAAGTTAGTTGAAATTATGCCTTGTCAACAAGTATGATTGTCATTACTTGAGACATAATTCATTAACCAGTATTATCATGCATTGATTTATTTAGTATTTGGATAAGGGATGTTAATGAACAAATATTATTTAAATGAAATAAAATATTGGTTATGTTTATTTTTCTTTTTCTTAATATTATATCATATATTTGCATGTTTAATCCGTGAAGAACTTATGTTATTCTAAAAGTCCGTTGTCGATTAATGATGTGGGAATGTCATTGAATTAAGACAAATCTGAGTTTTGGTAGAATATACTTTAAGTATATTGATGCGTGGGACATGTCAAATTCACATGATATTCAATGAATTGAATATAGGACATATCCCAACTTAACATGATTGTACTTTATGGATCTTTGTCATTAAGTAAATCATGTATATTTATCCTCAGACTTGAGATACCAGATAACTATTATGAATGTAGTACACTTGAGTGAAATAGTTTAACGCTGTCCGTAAAAGGTGGTTATAAGGGCTATTTTCAGAAGTGTTACAAAGTTCATGAGTTTTGCTTGTAGTCAAGAGAATTTGCTCATTTGAATTTGTTTCAAAGCATAATACTGTTTAGGCCCCTCGTAGGATTGGCAAGATGTTTGTAAGGCCTTACCCAAGATCTATATGGAATATGTTCAGATGATTTGGTAATCTTGTTCAATCAGATATAACGAGAAACAAAATATTAACTTTTGAAATGACTCGATCCATATTCATAGTTAATGAAGTATTAGAAGTAAAAGGATAAGTAAAAATGATGAATCATTAAATGGTTTTTCCAGGAGACCATACTCGATTCGATCTGGGGCATTGGCGTGTTAAGCTAGACTAAACCAATGTCATTACTATATTAAGTAATATCCAAGTGGGAGCTGAAAGGTTTATGGATATAATTTAATATGCGTATGACCGGATTTGAACTCGAGACTTCGGGATTGCACACATTACGTATGAGAGTTGATGTTAAAATAATTAATATATATATAAACGTTATTATTATTAATTATTTGTCACGAAATAAAACTTAACGATAGTTAATATTTAACGAGTTTAGACTAACGGTCGTTAAATGTAAACTACATGGACTAGAGATGAAATTAGTGGACAAGAAAGATCTAGAACTCCCTCTTGGGTCCTATGGCCGGTCGTGGGTCTTCAAGCCCAAGGGAGGATCTTTTCTTGGTCACCAAGTTATTAGAAACCTATAAATACAAACCCCTTGTATTCATAATTCTTAATCTTGGATCACCTAGAAATCTAATTTCTTTCTCCTCTCCTCTCCTCTTGGTTGGCCGATCGTACACCATCCCTCCCCAAGGGATTCGATTTTTCCAACTCCAAGAAACAAGTGTTTGGTTTTATTTGTGATTCAAGAACCTAGCTTTTCACATCAAATCGATATTAGTACGTGTGTACAAGAACGAATGAAAAATACAATTGTGTTTGTGGTAATCTTGGGTGTCGACTTTAATTGGGTCGAATTGCATAAACCCTAATTTAGGGTTTGGGTTTTTGTTCCTTGTTCTTGATATCATGTGTTTCTTGAATTGCTAAAAGGTACGCACTTTCTTTTAATTCGGTTAATTAAATTACAAGTATTATTCCTATTACTTCCGCTGCATGCTTTGATGATGTTTATTTGTTTTCTATAATTGTTATGATTAGTAAAACCCAACACAGACATCGTGACAAGATAATTTCCGAAGGCACCTTTAACAACGATTTTCTCGCTATGCATAGACGACAATCTTATCTCTTTAAAACTCGTGTCGTGGAGCCTAAGCTAGGTAGTATAAATAGAGTCGTTCACCCAGTTGAACGACACATTCTCTCATACTCTGATACAAACTATCTCTCTCCCTCCCTGAAATCGTACTTTATACTAAACGAATATTTATTATCACATCGGAGCTTGATCTCGAAGTAAAACCTCAGACGAGCTAACGGTGTTCTATCTTATTTCAGCTCAAAAGACGAAAAAATTACTATTAATCTCCGAGATTAAAGGGCTGAAAAAACGGTTACGAAGAAATGGTTACCAGAAAATGGCCTTAACATTATTTATATGAGGTTGTTTATGACACTTGTCCTCGTCTTGAATATGAAGTTCAAGGCGTCAATTTAATGATCGTACGATTTGAAAGAGTCAAAGTTTGAAATTATGCTACGAAAATTAGTTTGAAGTATTGACAATTATTGGTAGATAAGATTGTGAAAAACATCTTAGATATTTGCTTACATAAAACTTTTGTCATGTTCGGACTTCAGATGGACAAAAGTTGAAATGCTCCTGTACTCGTATATCTTTTCTTGTTGTTAAGATTCAGAGTTTTTCGCACCGATTCAGATTTAAACTCAGAGCCTGTTAACAAACAAATAACACTCAAGTTTGAGTGATTTCTGATGGTGATTTTGCATCACCAATATGATTTAAGTGTAATGGATTAACTTAGTTGACCAATGTGTAATCGTGATAAATGTTCAACAAGTCAGGATTGTGCGGAGTGCATACTTGAATGACGTTATTATGAATATCATTAGAGGGCGAAGCCTCGAATGACGGGGGTCCTGGTAGCAGGGTCCAAGGAGCAGAGCCTCTGGCTGGGGTCGAGCTTAGCTTGGAAAAATTTTATTTTGTATAAAGTGCTATGTTAAAAACGCACTTGAAAATATTCTTAGAACTTTGCCCTTTAATTAACTGATTCGGTTGTTAATATAACTACTTTGGCAATTATAACCGGAAATCAGTTTTGTTGGTTATATTTTTATATTATCCATCTGGTTCGGTTTCATAACATACAAAAAACATATTCTCGTTTCTAATCTGAGTTTTATCCGATTTAAGATTTTGATAGAACAATCGAAATACTTTAATCTGAAAGTATTTACACGACTCTCAAATTTATGTGATCTAAATTCTAACAATTTCTTAATTCTATTTGCTATTTGAATTGATTGAATTCATACTTTTATGATAAATCTAAATTGCAAAACACTGTAGCTGCAAAACATATCACGGCACCGGCACCCAAACCTAGCCCACGATAACACACCTTTGATAACGATGTGTTCGTATATGTAAAACAAAACCACTTTTTATAAAAGAAAAGATGTAAATTCAATAAATGCGAGTGTGATTGATGAAGAATGAGTCGTGTCAAATGAAAAGATATATGATCATCTAACGTACATGTTAAATTAAGGGTCTAGATTAAAAACATGTACAACACATTCGTCAATTTTACTTGTGGACTTGTGGCATTCATCTTCAAATCCAGTGTTAATATGTTGTGACATATTTGTAACCATTAAACAACGTAACATAGTATTGGTTCTATATTATTTGCATGTCTTTTTGAGGATGTACCAGATGTGTAACCACACATAACAACCAAATTTTTGTAGCCAGTGTACGTTAACAAGCAATAGTAGTTACTATATTATTAGGGTTTTGATCGGAGATCATATCGAGTTTCGCATAACTCTTCGAAAAATCGAATACAACCATGCTTATTCGTATGCGAAATTTTCCTGTTTCTGACCTTTGGTGGGCTTGAGTACATTTCTTGGGGTGAGTTTTACGCTTGGAGTGAGTTTTACACTTAGACTTGTGAACCCGTACAAGCCTAGCTAGTATGGGATAGGTTCGTATCACGAATGTGAGTTGGGTACGTATAAGACACTAGAAGAAAATATAGGTGTCAATTATATGTTTACGGGACCATGAGTCCATATATGACCCATTAATATTATTTAATACTTTAATTTCGCTATTCGCCTTTTTGTATCTATTTCACATTTAGCTTCCCATTATTTTTCATTTATTTAAAGCTTACCATCTTCTAGGGATGTGATGTGATGTTATGTGAGTGTAGATGTGTATTGTAACAAAAGTTTGTATATATCTAATAAGATGGGCATTTTTTGAAATGTATATCTATGAAATGTGAGAGTTAATCGATATAAAGTTTGTGTTAGTTGTTACATTAAAGAAAAAGGAAGAGTAGGTTTGTTAAAAAGATAAAAACAAAGTTGAATGCAAAGTCCAAATTAACTTTATATATGCACCATTTATGATTTGTAACATCAATGGAGAGGGATAGAAAATGTATCAAGTACTTTACAATACATAGTGACATTTGTCTTCATCATCAAAGATTGTTGACAAATTATTCTCTATTTTGTGTACATAATCAAACGTCAATATTACTAAAGGATGCATCGGCATGTCTTGTTGATCGATTGTATCGTAGATAGAGCAAAGATTCCGGTGTTAATGAGCCGCAAACAACTAATATATCTTTACTTTTCATGTGTAATATTTAATTGTGTCAAACCGAGAAGCTCGCTACGGATACTTCAATAATTCTTTCATGAAGTTCAAGTACTAGGTGATTTAATATTTAGGAGTATGACATATAGAAGTATGCATAAATGAAATGATATGAAACTCATGAAGTTCTTCATAACAAATTATTGGAAGGGTTATCGTTTAATTTCACAAAGTACTTCTAATGCTAATCACTTGATTTAGCTATTTACCTATCTTGGCAATCATGTGAGCTTGAATTGAAGTTCAAAGACTAGAGTGTGAAACTTGATTTCGTTGTGGGCTGGTTGGTGGAGTCACGGCTTTACGAGAGAAAAAAATATATATTTAAATCGCTAGTCGCTTGTCGTTAGTTGCTTCAAAACGCTTGCAAATGCTTGGTGCCAAAGATACAAGTGAATCTATATGAAGTTTTGGTAACAATCACTATAAAAACCTATCTTTCATTGCTATTTTTCGAGTTTTTTTTTTTTTCCTTCTAAAACTCGGGCACTTTAAAAATGGTGATAACTTACAAATAGCACAATTCAAATAAGTAAGAGCAAAAAACTTGAAGTTGTGCTTAAAATGACAAATGTGTCTCAAAATATGCTAAAAAAATATCATTGAATGTCTATGTATTTGTTCATAGACAGGCCATATGAAATTTAGATTCATGTTGGATTGGAGATAATATTACTCATGGAAAGATAGATAGATAGATACACATGCACAAGAAAATGAAAGCATGGAAGGAAAGAGATGTAAAGGTGAAAGGTGGATGGTTTGACTTTAGGATTTCACATGGAAGAAGAAGGACCACCCCTAGCCTATCTTTTTTCTTTCTTTCCAATTCACCCATCACCACTCTACTTTTTGGATTTAATGTAGCCTATCCTCAATTATAATTTTGCAAAATGTTGATAACCGATAATGTTTTCACAAGCTTGCGTGCCTCGCCCCAAGAGTAATATGTGGAAGACAATGTTCAAGCTGACGAAGCGGCCCACTCAAGAGAGTGTCCGTCTAGATTGAGAAACGAGACCATTTTCTTGCAAAGTACTGTAATCTTGAACTAACTAAGTTTTTCACTTGAAATCCCAAGGTTTTACATTTGGAGTTAAGCTTTGTATCCTATCATATCTTCTATTAATCTCATGTATATTAACATCTAAGACATACTTTAATTTTAAACAAAGCTAATGTATGTAAACCTTACAAGAATTAGGAAGCACATGAGCTGAAATCAAATTTTTATGATCTTGTTTATCTTGTTCTTTTATATCATGTAATGTTTCATCAAAACGGGTTCTTTAAACGAGTTTTATACAAAACCATTAGAGGTAATTAATGATCAGAGGATCTTAAGTACTTTGTGGTTTCGTTTTCAAACTTCTTAATTTCTTTTGTCTCCACATTTTTGTGAAAGTTGAAGTATGGTTTTTATTAACTACCATGAAAGTGGGGTGTTGAAAATCCATGATTTGTTACACAAGCTCTTCTAACCATCATCTTCACTCCATGCTTTAAGGTTTGGTTTAGCTATTAAGACATAGCTTCTATACCATGTGTTCTGTCTAGATTACATTGCATTTTTCTTGAAACTATTAGTTGCCCTTGTTTAGGCAATTCTCCATCTAAAGTTTTCTTATAGTCTTTTCGCAAAACATGTCAATCAGTAAAAGAATCATGATATGTCGTTTCTATAAGACAAAAAACCAGTAGTAGAGATACAAAAATTACGAGTATCTTTCTAAAACTACCAAACGGATGTTACGTTCCAGACAACGAACGACACGTATCAAAATACCAAACCTATAAACGCGTTTACATGCATCAAAAGGAGCGAATCTCCAATGGAACGGAAACTTTTACTAGTACGAATCAGGCAATGTGGAATTATACCTCAACCATTTAGATTTGTGCATTGCTGGAAAACCAAATTTGAGTGTCTTTACATTGAATGATGTCAGCTTTAGAAAAAAGATTGATGAAAAAAAGGAGTGGAAGCAAATTTCTCCTGGAGAAGACCCATACCACCCTTTGATAAAAGCAAAATGAGACCACAACAACGCGTGGCACTTTTCTCATTGACATTGCAATTATTAACTATGAAGAAGAAGAAGTAAAAAGTATCTTTACAATCTTCCTACCAACAAGAGTTAAAACTTCACTTTTGCACAACTAAAAATAAGGCCAATTGAGACTCAACTTGTGAATCCAAAGATCTTCTTTTTGGCTTTGAGATGATCATATTGACTTTTTTTAGTCAAACTAAAGTAAGCAACTTTTGTGTATGAAATGGTTGATAGAAGACTGGTAGTAAATTACATTGCGTATATCGTTAAGAAGTGAATAAGTTGATTATAGTTTCTTCTTGTTTGCGCTTAACTTTTCATAGATTTACAAAGGCCAAACGAGATCTCAACCCACAACTTCCAAAGTAGCGATTTAATTCGCGTAAGTTGTAAGGTTCTTTATGTATAGAAAAATGTTTGAACCATTTGTGATGAATATATAGACAAGTGTCACGGGCAAGAAGGTCATTTCACATAACTTGAGTGAAGGAACCATAAAAAATCTTAAGGTTTTGCACTTTTGCAGCTATAAATACACCAACCAGAAACCAAATAAGCAGAAATATCAAACCTGGATAATTTACTTTGGTTCCCAATTCACATAAGAGTCAAAAACCTCTCAGTTTATTCTTCTTTTCTTCTGCAAAAACATAAAAAAAATAGTTTCATTTTTATATACTTTTTGGTTAGATTACTGTAGAACTGCTTGATCTGTTGAGAAAAGTGCTCTGTTTCCTCTGTTTTTCCCCTGTTTCTAGTTTTTATTTTGATAGCGAAAGTGCTCATCATGCAAGAAAACAATCCATACAATGACATAGGATCTTCTTTGTCTAATCTAATTATATGTGGTGGTAATGGTAGAAACACCTTAGATTCAATCTTCACTCACTGCTCATCGTCAACAACAACCTCTAACTCCGTTTGTCAATCACTTGGCTCTTCGGTTTATCTCAAACAAAGAGATATGCTCCAGAAATTCTCAGAGCAAAACATGGGGAAAATAAAAAGTGGGATTCTGAATTCACCCATAACAAGCGCAAATGGGCTATCTCGGTTTTCAGATTATTGTACTAATCCTTATAAGAAGAAGCTTTATAGAGGAGTGAGGCAAAGGCATTGGGGCAAATGGGTTGCTGAGATCAGACTACCTCAGAATAGAATGAGGGTCTGGTTGGGGACGTATGAGACGGCTGAGGCAGCTGCGTATGCTTATGATCGAGCGGCTTATAAGCTACGAGGTGAATATGCAAGGTTGAATTTTCCGAACGTTGATGACCTGAGTCAGTTGGGGTTGATTGGAGATGCGCAGAGGCTGACTGCTCTTAAGAATGCTGTTGATAGCAAGATTCAAGCGATTTGTCAGAAAGTGAGGAGAGAAAAAGCCAACAGGAAGAAGAATAAGAACAAGAAGAGTGAAAGTGAGAGTGTTGGTTGTGACAAGGAACGAGAAAAAGTTACGAAAGCTGAATGTTCTTCTTCGATTTCTTGTGTCGGAAATGAAGTGATGTCATCACCAAGTATGTCTGAAGATGAGTTCTGGAAGGGGGATGGTTCACAGTGTTCGGCCTCGGGTGAGTCAAAGATGGTGGCAGGGGCGGCTACAAGTGAGTCCGAGTTTGACTCTCTTGCACGCTTGCCTTCATATGATCCAGAGTTAATTTGGGAGGTTTTAGCAAATTAAGAAGAGTTGTAATGAACAAAGCTTGGTTTCCTCTTTTACCTTATCTAGAAGAGGTCGTAAGTTCGTAACTATCTGCAGCAAATTTAGGTCGGAATCATCCACAATTGTGATATAAATTAAGGCACTAGTTTTGGGTACTGATTTCCAATTTTATGCATGGGAATGCTTAGATGTATTTCCTTGTGTAAAATTCAGAATTTATGTTGAGCTAATATTACTATTAAATGTTGAGGTTTATTGTAGAAAATTTCTTGTTTACTATATTGTTTTGGTTTTATTGTATCAGCGATAGTCGATAGACACTTGTGCTTTTATGTGTTAAAGAGAGGTACCGTAGAGGTGGCAAAATGTGCCCAAAAGCAAAAAGATGGGCTAAATGGGCACATTTTTTAAAGATTTGGGCACATTTAGCCCCCTCCTTTTTTTGAAATGAGCACATATAGCCCATTGAAAACTTAAATGGGCACTAACGGGCACATTTTTTTTTTTCTAAATTGTAGAACATTACGATCGTTTTAAAGAAATTTTTTTTATATAATATATTTAAGTTTTTTAATATAAATAAGATAATACGTTTAAGGAATTTTATTTCGTCGTTTTAGGTCTTTTATTAAACAATTTGTATAACATGTGCCCGTTTGGCCCGTGCCCGTTTAAGCCCGTGCCCGTTTAAGCCCGTGCCCATTCTAGCCCGTGCCCGTTTAGCCCGTGCCCGTGCCCGCCCGGCCCGCCCGTTTTGCCACCTCTAGAGGTACGCTACACTTAGGAAATTGCAGCTCAGAATCTAACATTATACGTACCATAATATACACATCATGGATTAACTTTGCTCAAGTGGTCTAAGATAGTTCATGATACCTTACATTCTTACAATTCTTGAGTTCTAATCCAAATTTACATATAGCCAACTAGCCAAGTGAACCCAAAGGTGCATGGATGGGTGGGCGGCAGCAGAAATTTCACAACCCCAAATGTGGCTTCGGGTATTTGAAAAAAAATTGTCACTTTGCATGAACATTTGTCTCAGAAGTGGCTAACGGGTTACAATCTTATAGTGGCTTGCTTTAACCTTAATACAAAATGCAAAGGTAAAAGTACTTTGCGCACATGATCACCAGATCTGCAATTATCGGCCCACACAATCTAGGCTTGGAAATTCACCTCTTAGTTATGTTAATTGCATAAAAGCCACATTAATTTTAGCCTTTTACTACCAGATGTTTAGGCAAACAAGAATCCTAGTGCACGAAGAGCCTTCAACAAGAGGGCCTATATATACATGTATATGTTTCGGTTTGCCCTTAGCCTGAACTCTTTTAGTTGTGGGTCGGGGTCCCTTACGCTATCCTATATTTGAAAATGGGTTCAATGTGGGGCAATGCTTAGCCACATATCTTAAGTTATTCTTTTGTACTCTTGAATATGCGGAAAATAAGATGTGATATAATACTGTGGTCCTAATGTTATATTGGAATGTCTAATACCTACAAACAAGGCTCATTTGGATTTCGAAATGCCTATCACATGTAAATACAAACAGATTCCAGCTGTTTATCGTTGGAAAGATTAACACAATGATAGCAGGATACCTAATAGAGCTTGTGCTGCGGGATAGAGAAGTAGGACCTCTACTAATGAAATCTTTGGCATCTATCCTACCAAATAGATGACACTAAGAACTGTCGAAGACTATAATCTAAGTACTGTTAAAACTTGTAATCCTTCAACTATTAACTCATACTCAGTCCAACAATAGGCCATTCATAATCAAAAACATTATTCACTTCTATGAAATGTTTACTGATTGCTTTATCATACCCAACCTGTTAGGACCAACGCATTTGGCAACTAATAGTTAAAGTTATGAAGAAGGTCATATGAAAAAGAAAGCACAGTAGTGATACATACTTATGAACATGCTTCAGCCTTTATGTAACATGTCTACAACCTCATCAACATGCTTATGTGTGATACCTGTCTGCCTAACATGCGGAAGAAACGTCATTCCAAAATTCATTATGCATCTACGAACACAAACCAATAAAAGTCTCATGAAACATATCGAGTATATGTTTTTCTTTAAATAATAAATCCGCTGTCCATCCGTGTAAACACGAAATAATTAGCATTAACAATAGTGCCTTCCCTCTTCTAACGTAGTTGAAACTTGGTGCTAAGCCTTTTTTTTCACACTCTTGCCGGCATTGACTATAAAACTATGTATACAAAATTGGTAAGCTTCACGATGCAAATAATTTGACTAGTCATGAAATAGAACTGATTACATATAGCATAGGCCAAAACAAATAAAAAAATATAACTACTTTTTATTTAGAAATGGGCCATGGATCCAGTAAGAACTGGGCTGATTTCCCCGTAATATAATCTTATGGTCTTCAGTAGTAACATACTGAAAGCCCAATAGTTAACATTGAAACGAAAAAATAGTTACATCACGATTCACTACGTATTGGTTCGACTAGGGCTGAGCAAAGGTCCAGAACCGACCCGAACCGACGTGACCCGATAACCGAATTTCACAAAAACATGAACCGAAACCGAACCGAATCGGTTCGGTTCAGTTTTGTGTCGGTTCGGCCCGGTTTACATGCTTTAGGTGCGTGTTTGGTCGGTTTTGGGTCGGACCGAACCGACCGAACCGAACCGAAATCCGATAAGACATAGAACCGAAACCGAACCGAAAATGGTCGGTCCGGTTCGGTTCGGTCCGGTTCGGCTCGGTTTTCCGGTTCGGCTCGGTTTTCTCGGTTTTGTGCTCAGCCCTAGGTTCGACGGGCAACTTTAACCCATAGTCATTGACGGAACGTCAGAACATATAAGGGGCTGAGGGGGGTTGTGGCCCATCCAATTTTTTGACCCTATGTACATTTTATATTATTTTATTTTTTGTTTTAGTCATTTTTAAATACAAAAATTACAGCATTGTGTATATTGGCCTGCATAAAATAAATACTTTACAAGTTGGCCCCCTCAACAAAAATGTTCAAGTTTCGTATTTGCCTATAGTCTTTTTGCATTTGTCTTTGTGCGAACCTCTAAGAGTTTGATGGAATAGTCGCCTGAAGGCTGGCCTCAAAGTTGTCTAGTGTGAAGATTAATCTACTGAAGAATCTTGTGCCCCGTTACTAGACTACACCTTTCAGGTTTAGTGACGAAGTAAGTGCAAGTACCAAAATATGTGGTTTATGGTATATGTCATTAGAATATAATGATTAAGATGCATGTATAAGAAAGGTTAGTTAAATACCAATCAATGGCTTGTCTTAAAATATAGGCACAAAGACTATTGACTAGGTTTTATCTTTATAAATCTAGATGGTTCACAACATCTAAAATATAAAGTTGGTTGATTAAAGTAAAAGAGGCATCTTAAATAATTACGCTTACAAAACAATTAAAAGTCAACTCATGCTGCATTTTGTTAATACTTGATCCAACAAACAAATAGAAAACATTAACAAGTAGTAGATAAGAAGATAAGTTATGACTTTGGAAAATTTCTTAAAACGTGCTCAAGTGGACGCCTCTTAAAATGTTGAATTAGAACAAAATGAAGATTTTTAATCTACTAAGATATTTACAGTTTCACCCAATTACAGTAACCACATTTTTACACCGATCACAGACAAGACAAAATCTTGCAACTAGGAACAGTTGATAGATTCCATTTAATTTAGCGACTTTTGGTTCGTGCAAATAATTTATCCCATAAAAGACAAAAATAACACAAGGTTCAAAAACTAAAAGGTACGGAAAACGACAAAATAAGGGTCCAAAAAGTTACCATGAAGTCGCAAACAGTGGATAAATATAGAAAAAGGAAAAGAAAGAAAACCTTAAAGTGGAAATAGGAAAGAGAGAGTCTAATCTCAAATTCAATGTACTTGACACAAAAATCCAACTTTGCTTTTTAACTTTCATTTCTTATCCAATTAGATTGCTTTATTCTCATATAATACTATTCTTATGTATAAACAATTTTTCCTCCTTCTATTTTGTATCCCAAAAGTTGTTAATCTTGCCCTTTATTACTTGGAAATGATTCGTCTAACCCCTCATTGTGGAAGTACGAAACTAAACTTGGAAATAAAGATAACATAAGCGTGTTCCTACTAATGTTTTATGTCTATAAAGATAATATAAGCATGTTCCTACTAATAACTTATGTCTTATAAAAGATAACATAAGTCTATAATTACTTATCCCTAATGCAATTGATACACAACAAAAGTCATTTTAGACTTTTTGTCTCTTGTTATGATACTGATAAAAAATTGTAAAACTAAATTTTATTTCATTATGTGTAGATATCTGAACCCGAACCTGATCCATCTGCAATGTAGGCAGTCTTCTGAATGCCGAAATAGCCTTTCGGAGACTCTGGCCTTGGGTGGAACCCGGTCAGTTCTGGAGGCATTATCATTCTAAAAAGAACAGCCTGGTAGCCGGTGGATTAAAAACAAGCACCATGAACAAAGAAGCATAACACCAAGAACACCACGTCCAATCCCATGATTTCAAATGGATCGGCGAGGCCAGCGTATTACCGGCAGAACAACCCTGAGCCATGAACTGCCAAGTAAAAAAGGGTACGCCGAACAGTGTTATAAATACCTTTCAACCACTTCACTTGATAAGTATTGAATGTGAGCATTTACTATACTATCTCTTACTCATATTACTTATTCTCTAACCCGATACTAACTCTTAGCTAAGCCCCCTCCTATTTGAGGTCTGGTGGACTGAAGCTTGTTCACGGGTGGATCCTCGTGGCAAGGCTAACGGTTTGCTTATCTTAGCACGTTTTGACAAGAAAACTCAAAGTTATTAACACCCGATACTCTGCTTCGAGCAACATCGGAAGTCAAATCTGAAGCTTACAACACAACCCAAAGCTTGTAACACCCGGAGGTCACAAGACCTTGCAATATTGACATCCTAATCCCTAGATCACTAGAATAATATCCTCATCTCATCCTATATATATCTCAACATGACATAGATCACCCGTTACCGATATTCATCCATAGTATCCCTGTCCCATGACACGCAAAATAGATACTCCGGGTTTATAAACACTTTGTTCGTAAGAGTACACGAATATTTGTACAGACAATATCGCTTTAGCAATTACATCATTCATGAAAATCAGACATAGTAGGATATCGTAAATCATGGTTTGTACTTTGTAGGCCTAACATGCAAAAAATTTAATAATACAATTTGACTTTATAATATACATAGCCGACCAATATAACAAGGTTGACATTCAAGCATATATAAATTTGGTAATACAAACTCACAAAATCCTGAACTAATTAACGTGAAGATACTAAAAACAGCTAGCAAACATATTATAATAAGTTATTAAATGCCATAAACAAACAATATTAAGGTATCCATCAAATCATGAAATAGAAACGTTTTAGATTAACACACTTTAACACATATCTTGAACGGAAACAGTTACGAAATGACTTGACATATGATCTTTGGCATGAAAATTTAAAAAACACATTGTTTCCACTAGACTTGTCATAGTGACTTGTAAGTATCTAAACAAAATTGCTACCCTTGCCCAATTTTAAATCAAATCAATCAGTTAGTTTTCTCTAATGGATCCAGATAGGGCCGAGCATGGAAGGTTCAAAACCGAACCGAACCAACAAAACCGATCAAACCGGCAAAAACCGAGCCAACCCGACAGCCTTTCAGTTCAGTTTCGGTTTATGCTTTTCACGATTTTTGTTCGGGTCAGGTCAGTTCGACCCAAAACCAACAAAAAAAAACACACAAACATACATAGACTGAACTGAACCGACGAACCTGACACAAAACCGAACCAACCATATTCGGTTTGGTTTCGGTTTACGTTTTTCACAATTTTCGATTTTGGTTTTGTTAGTTCGGGTCGGGGTAGTTTTAAACCGATGCTCAACCTTAAATCCAACTATAAAAAAGTAGACTTAACATCAAGGCCAAGCTTAATTTAACTTTTGACTAGAACAAAGTGTTCGAGGTTACTTGTTAAAACTTCTTACATGGTTAAAGTTTTTTTTAATGATACTTATCTTAAACTATTTGTTTCATCCAATGTTTCAAGATCGGGATCTTACTCATAATCATTTTCGTCTTTTGCAATATCGAGATCGTAAAATCAGATCGAGATCTTAAGATCCTACTATAATGTCATTTTCTTAATACCCTTTGTAATATTATACAAGTCTACTAATTATTATATATCATAAACACAAAATTATATGAATCTTTTAGGGAAATGTTGTCCTAATTATGATTATGGAATGTTTAAAAAGATTAACATGTTGCTTTTAAATTTTATAAAACATAATCCATTACTTTGTAAGGTTTTAGTTTGTCGTTCGAAAAACGTAATATCGAATCGGATTAGACCTTAGGATCCTATGGTTATAATCAGGGATCCAATAAGATCTTAAGCTTGAAAATATCCTACGTAGAATTATGATCGTTTTTACTTTGTAATATCGTAAATTCATAAGATCTTTAAATCAGATTCATAACAACTATGATTTCCTCTGTTAAAAACATATCTTTCCAGACTCAAAACAAATGTCCATTTTAAGATTGACACACAATTTTACAATAATATATATTTGATTGTTAACCAATTGTGTAAACTTGTATATTGATTGAATAATAATGAGATGTACATTAAGATTATATAAGCTACATAATGGGCCTAATATAAAATGTGTCAAATACTAATCCTAATACTAATAGTTTAACACTTTTCATGTTACAAATATTTTAATTGATTATAATTTAAAGTAAACACATATTTTGTGATAAACTAAAATAGCAATATGAGGGTGGTGGCAACGCCTTGTGGTATGACACGGTTTGAAACCAAACCGCATGGCAACACCAATGCCTGTGAATCTGTGATGCGGTTTGGTTCGGTATGGAGGAGAAACGGTATGCCATGCCGAGTCGGTATGTGGAGGGAGTGTGTGGTTTGTTTCATATTATGTTTTTATTAAATTAAGTGAGGTATGAAATCATGGTTGCCACTAGAAAAGTATGGTGATGTATGAGATTAGGTGGAATGATATTATTGATGGGTGGTGAGGTATGGGTGAGGTATGTGTGGCATGAATGCCACCACCCTGAGTAACTTAATACCGTCAATAGAGGTGCATTTACCAACCGTCAACCACCTTGTTTCACGCATCAACCACCGCTACACCGTACCATATTTACACGTGGTCAACAAAATATTTATAGTGCTCGAACAAAATCATGGCGATTTCGTTTTTGCACGTGAGTATTTTGCGGTGTATGTTTGTGTTAAAGTATGATACATCTAGGTAGTAGGTTTAGTAATACGTTTTGTAGTGAGAGTCAACGGTGACGTAATGCTAATGTAATACACCACTCTACCATTTCTCATGGTATATCCTTGGTGGTGCTTTGAGCTATTTGGATGCGGCGTAATCGTATTGTTCATACGGTTTCTAGTTCAAGACAAATTGTTATTGATGAGGATATATTTCCCAAATTCAAATTTTGTCGCTATTTTTTATGGATCTCAAACTGATGTAAACTTCTTAGCTTCAATTGATCCACTTGGGTTTTGTGTCCATGTGAGGTTGTCAAAGACTCAAAGGTACCTCGTATTTGTTTGTTTATATTTGGTGTTGTTTTATGTTATTATGAGGGTCTGTTGTTTGATGTTGGTTCCCCAACTTGAGATCCCTATAAAGCTTAGACTACCCACAATGGTCAATCCCCTCACTTTCCACCTCAGTTTTCCCTCTAATTTTCCACCCATAATGATTACCACTCATCTCTTCTTTAATTAAAATACCCACTTTATACACATATACCCTATACATACTTACAACCAAGTAAATAACAATATAAACATCAAAAGGACTGACAAATTGTATACAAACCCATTGGTGAGAAGCTCACCGTTCGTTTCCTTTTTTGTTGCGCCTCACCCTGAGCCACGACCACCACAATGAGGTGGTAAGTAACATTTTGCTCTCACACACACTCACGATGCACCATTGAGTTTAGCCTTATCTCGAGTTAGAGTTAAGGAGGGAAAAAAAAAGAAGAAGAAGTTGTGTTCTCAAGTATTACTTAAAGAGGAAAAGAAAATGAAATGGAATGAAAGTTAGTGTATTTTTTTTATTCTTAAAGTAAAGTGTTTCCTGTCAAATTTAGGAGGAAAATGTTTACTTTATATTACTCCTTTTTTTTTTTTTTTTTTTTTTTTTTTTTTTTTTTTTTTTTAAATTTGTATGTTGATCAAATATGAGGTCTTCATAGTCTCGTATGGAGTGTTTGGTTCTGTATTTTCTTGCAGTCTGATGAGGTTCAAGTAAGTCTGTTATAGATGGCTGCTATCTTAGGGAGTGGCTTAAGTCTATATCTGCAAGATGGCTGCTGTAACTGAACTTGAATTGTGCTTTATGGAATTCTGATCTATGCAGGTCATTACAATGTTTGAGATTCGCTGTATCTTGGAGTTCTAACTGGTAAGACTGTACCTATGATAACCTCATATGCTCTTTCAGTCTAGCCTTGTGAGGGGTCTGAAATAGGTATGATTGGCTAAATAGGAGGTCTATCTGGTCTGAATGTAACATAAGGAAAGGTCTCTCATTTGTGTAGGGTAAATGGCTTGGGTGGGTGGTGCATAATGGGTGGAATAAAGAGGTGTGCAAGATGAACCTTCTTGGTCACCCAATGCATCACCATAGGAGGTATTGGCTGGCTTCTCTCACATTGTGCGTTCCCATTCAGCTGAAGCCATTTTTGAGATGGAAATGTAGGTTGAATGGCATAGCCCTTGACTGGAAGGGACACGGGTTCCTAGTGATGCCAATCACTTGTTCTACTTGGATCACTGTGGTAGCAGGTTGAGTGGTCTTAGTGGAAAAGTGTATTGGAAATGTAGCTAGATGGTTTTGTGCTATAAAAGGTATTCTTGAGGGAATTACAAGGTATAAATGTTGATTGAGTATGGTATGCTTTGTTTGCTTTGGAGTTATGGCAGAATTTAGAGTTGTCAGACTTATTTGTATGCTTTATCTGATTTTGGATGTTCTAGTCCTTGTTGTATTTTTCAGTTTGATTTGTATCTGATATGGGAAATGCCCTTATCAGTTTATATATTCACTCTTGATGTAATTGGGTGGTTGCTAATATAAATTTACCTTTTGCCAAAAAAAAAAAAAAAAAAAAAAGTATAGGGGTGAGATAGGGACTACTAGGAAAAGTACATGGATGAGATAAAACACTTTGAAGTATGAATTAAATACTCCATGAATACAGTTCATCTATGTGGATGAGAAACAAACACAAAAACAAAACCCAATTGGTATTTGGTGGTGTGATTATTCTTTCTTTCTTGAAAATCTCAACAAATCAACCGACTTTTTTGTTTCTTTTCTTTATTTGGTTAAGGGATGGCGATATCCGAGAATTCAACGGGGGAATATGAATACATAAGAAAGCATCATAAGCATGAGTTGGTTAAGGATAATCAGTGTTCTTCTTCTCTTGTTAAACATATCAAAGCCCCTCTTCATAGAGTAAGTGGTAGTTTATCTTTATTTACTTCTTGTTATTGTTAGTTATGATATGTTTCTTGAATGTTTGTTTGGTTGTGTTTTGATTTATTGTATAGAGTTTAGTTGCAATGTTTGATTAGTATTTTGTTGGAGTTTTTAGCGCGTTATAATGTGTGTTTAGCTTGATAGGTTTAATGTGTTTTTTCGCTCTATAATCGTATTTTCGTTGGTGTTGATTTGATAAATGAGTAGATGATTTCATTGCTGATAGGTGGAATCGGGACTAAAAATGATTTTTTTCGAAAATGCGGGTTATCAAACACAGTGTTCTCGAGTCTAGCTTAAGAAAGAAAAGAAAAGAAAATGAAAAGAAACTGAAAAATTTGTGTTCTCGAGTTTCACTTAAGGAGGAAAAGAAAAGGAAAATGAATGAAAAATAGTGTAATTTGGGTGATTTTTAAAGTAAATTGTTTCCTGTCAAAAGTGGCATGAAAATGTTTACTTCTTATTACTTTACTTTTCTCGAGTATTACTTAAAGGAAGAAAAGTAAAGAAAATGAACTGAAACAAAAAAGTTTGTGTTCTCGAGTATCACTTAAAGAGGAAAACAAAAATAAGTTTGTGTTCTCGAGTATCACTTGAAGAGGAAAGAAGGTTGATTTTGACTCCCAAAATTGCGCTGAAAATGTTTACTTCCTATTTCTTTACCTTTCCTTACTCAAAAAACTCGAGAACACAGAATGTGGATCTTAAACAAAAATTAGCACCACGAAGCAAAATTCCATTAGTATCCCGTGACCCCCTAGTTCCGCACTTTTGTTTTGCCTACATTAAGGACAATAAATGGAAGGCAATACTGAGTTTATGCTCCAAAATGACTAACGTCCACTTAGAAGTGTCCACCCATACCGTGAAAAACCAAAAAGCCGCAGCGGGGAACTCAGGAAGAAAATTTTGTATTGTACTATACAATTATTGATACATTTTTTTAAAGATTCTTGGCTCTTTCTTGGTACTAGAGAAATCTAAATAGTATTAAAATGGATGGAATATGCCAAAATTGTTTAGGAAGGCAGAGGTAGTATGCATAGGACAAATTTTAAAGGTTTTGGATGTGTTTCAGTGATAATAGAGTTACATACCTGGTCCCCTTCTCCTGGTCTTAAAGACAAATACTTATCAAAAAGACAAAAATGGCCATTTAATTTTAGTTGGTGTAGTTGAATATAGCACTGTACTATGATGACATAAAATACATGTGATATTGTTCTTATCGGCTTATAATTATTGTAGAGTTTTGTTATAATGTTTATGCTGTATTACTGAATTGATATTATGTTATTGCTTGTAGAATGACTAGGATATTGGAATGGAGGAAGTATTATAAGGATTATGTAATTCTGTGGGGATATATGGTATACAAGGTGAATTGTAAGTTGTAACTCTGTTTGATTAAAAGATTCAGTACTGATTATGCTTTTGTGCTGGAATAAGAAATTTGACGAGGTATAAGTTATCATGCCTAGGGAAATAGCTAAGTAAGAAACGGGAAGTAGGAGAAAGTAGTATGTTACTGTGGACGCTCACATGACTTGCCTTTTACAAATAAAATTATCAAAATAACTATATCAATGTTCAGAAACATGTTTTTTGTCCACGTCTAGCCTATACTATTTAAGAAACGTTAAGCATTTGTCATTTAACACGACGACCTCTACTTAAGCATTTGATTCCTCTGTCATCATGGGTACATGATCCCTTAAAGACATCCTTGTGTATTACGCAGTACTATTTTTTTAGGTAAACAAACCACCATTATGTAGGAAGACGACATTCTCACTACCACACTCAGCTAGTTATGCCACTGGTCTTATTCTTCCCATATCCAGCCTATTTGATCATCACCTAGCTCATTAATGAACACTTTGTTACTGCTGGTAGACGTATACCGATCATTGGTGAGCGTGGGTAGGTCAAAGGGTGTCAGTATCGGTGTCACCTGGCCAACCCAGGTAAACAAAAGTTGGTGGTCTTGAGCAGTTGAGCACTTGAGCTTATAGATATGCTCACTGCTGTTGGACTGTGTAGATGAATTAATTGGGGATGGATGTTTATAATCAGCGTGATTGATGGCTGCAGCTGTAGTTGCAAGCTGAGAGAATGAACCTCGGATGAAAGTCCAATAAGAGAGAGGTGATTCAAGTAGCTGAGACTAATTTGTATGCTAACTTGGTCCAGCTGCGACTAAGGTGAGAAATAGATTAAATCTAGCATAAAACAAAAGTATATTTAGAGTCCGACTGTGAAGTTGAGTGTTGACTAGCCTAGTATTGTAAATCTGCAACGACTTGATATAAGAAGATGGACGGGTAGAATCAATCAATTAATGAAAACACAAATAAAAAAACTACAAATTTGATGATTATTGATCTAAAAATTTTACTTTTTTTGAAGGTATGGTCTTTGGTGAGGAGGTTCGATGAACCACAGAAGTACAAACCCTTTGTCAGTGGGTGTCATGTGCAAGGTCACCTTGAAATTGGGAGTGTTAGAGAAGTAAATGTTCGATCTGGGCTTCCTGCTACCACGAGTATGGAAAGGTTGGAACTTCTCGATGAAGAAGAGCATATCTTGGGCATGAGAATAGTTGGTGGTGATCACAGACTCCGGGTATTTCTCTTGCTCCAACAAACACATATGCTGATGTTTCTATAATTTGTAACTCCTGATATAAATTCACTTTTATTTGAACAGAACTACTCGTCAGTCATTACCCTTCATCCAGAGATTATTGACGGGAGACCAGGAACTTTGGTAATCGAGTCATTTGTGGTGGATGTGCCAGAAGGCAACACCAAAGACGAGACATGCTACTTTGTGGAGGCACTGATCAAGTGCAATCTTAAGTCGTTGGCTGATGTCTCAGAGCGTTTGGCTGTGCAAGACAGAACGGAGTCCATAGTAGGAGTGTGATTTTAGTGGAAACAGAGATTAGTAGACTGGGAAATCTTCCATCTTTGTGCATATAGTAGTAGTAGAGACTTTCTTCCTAAATGGACAAAAACTACTATTGTGTTTCGTAAATGTCATTCCTCTTTGTGAACAAATATGTTTGAATTTCATTGTCAAATCTCTCTGTCTGTGCCCTGAACAAATGCTTGGGGGCATTTAGTTTTGGTGTGAATATGAATGACTAGTGTTGGAAGTTTTGCAAATTTCTTCTTGTAAAGAATATTCAGTTGTTGAACTTTATTTCGAGTTTTACTTCACTTATCAAATGGTCTTTTTGCGTTTTGGTCAGTCCGTCATTCGAGGTGGTATGTGAGTAACCGAGTATGCAAGATGCAACAAAAGCGGGTGGAAACTCTCCTGAATGACTCGCAGTCTCAAGTTTGCCTTCTATGTATTGTTCTTGAGGCGAGATGTGGTTCAGTAAGCAACACTAGTTATCAACCATTTGCAGGAATAAACTAACAATTCATGCCAACTATCTTAATAAAAGGTATAGTAACATGGTTACAAACGTAAGCTACACATTTTATCCCATACAAAACTACAAGAAGGAGACATGACACGTTTCTAGATTCCACAATACAAACATAAACCATTATTGTATGGTGTGATAACAGAAAATAACTGGTGCGTACGAAAATCGCCAACGTAAACCCATGCACATCTAGCACACTTTCTCTCTCACAGACTAACCCTCTGACACACACACACTCACAAGCAACAAACATAAGTACAAGTTCTCATAAACACTCCTGAAGTCCTGAACCAACAACATTAAAAATGTTGCATCAATGTGTTTTGAACATGTTAGCATGCATTGGTGTAGCATTAGTAGTGATCATGAAGTGTTGTGTGGTGTCTGCTGGAGTGGTTACATGTTCAGGAATTGTACCTATGGTGTATAGGAATGATAAGATATCGATAAAAGATTTTGGTGGAGTTGGAGATGGGAGGACACTGAGTACGAAAGCGTTTATTGAGGCGGTGTATAGGATTAAGCATTTGAAGAGGAGAGGAGGGACTTTGTTGTATGTGCCGAAAGGTGTTTATTTAACTGAGAGTTTTAATCTTACGAGTCATATGACTTTGTATTTGGCGAAAGGTGCTGTTATTAAAGCTACTCAGGTATGCTTGATTTACTCTGCGTTATGGATATTATGTGCATTGTTTAGATAGATGTATGTTTTTGTCGATTTATGCTGTCGGTTAGTTTTGAAAAATAAATTATTCCACTAATCCCAAACACCCTCTTAGATATCAATTGTTCCACTAGTCCAATGCATCAGTACTAATTTTGGGAGGTTCTGTTTAGGTCCTGTTTATAGGTCTCTTTTACTAGTTACTATATACTCGTATGAGATAAGAACCGAAAAGTAGAGAAACTTAAATGGAAATAACGACATCTTAGTATTCAATTTCATAACTGCATAAATAAATATTCGCTTTCAAACTAATACAGGTCAAGCTGAGTCAGTGCCAAACTTAAAATGCTGAGACATGCCGAGTATAAGTTTTATGTCTTTACAAATTATAGTAAGCTTGGTATTTTTGATAACGTGTTGGTAAGAAAAGGAGTCGTTGCGTGTGAAGAATAATGCTTTTCTACTTTAGACCATTGTGGATAAAAAGTGGAGAGAACTTAATTTGGGGATAAAGATTGAGATAAAGAAAGTCCTCCTATTTGGAACCTCATACCATGTGCATATTGTTGGACAACATACTTTGTTGACAGCTATATAAAACAAATCTGTAACAAAATTTGGTAAAATGTGGGTAGCATAAAATATTACATAGTTTTCAGCAATAATCAAAGAAAATGAATGTCCCCATGTACAACTTATAATATTCAGCTAGTCTAGGAACGAGTCCGTTTTTTAATTTAGACGGTGCAAAATTTTCGTATCATTTATGTAATAACATGAATCAAATTAGAGCCACATACATGAAATTGCATTAAATTTAGGCTTCAGACCAAGAAATAACAACTTAGTTTCTTCTGTAACGATTGGCGTGACAATGTGCTATTTCACTAATGTATGATTCAGAACACTGCAAACTGGCCTTTGATTGCTCCCCTGCCTTCATATGGTAGAGGGCGAGAGCGGCCTGGAGGAAGATATATGAGCTTCATCCATGGAGAAAATGTCCATGATGTAATTATTACTGGTATGTGCGAATGCTTGTACTTCAAATGCACTCATAACTTATCGCTTTCCTTCTGCATTTTCTTTTAAGATTGATTGACTGTTTTCTTAGGTGAGAAGGGAACAATCGATGGCCAAGGTGGGGTTTGGTGGAACATGTGGAGGCAGAGAACCTTGCAATTCACTAGACCAAATCTTATCGAATTCAAGGACTCTAAAAACATCATTATTTCCAACGTGATTTTCAAGAACTCGCCATTTTGGAATATTCATCCTGTATACTGCAGGTACTGTCCCAACCTAATTTATTTACAGGTCACGAAACAACCTCATGTAGTATAAATGTATATGCTACTTACTAACATAACCTTACCTTTCTGCCTCTATACATATTCAGCCATGTTGTTATTCATCATGTCACCATATTTGCTCCACCTGACTCGCCCAACACAGATGGAATTGATCCAGGTATGCAGTATGACCGAATCACAGACTAATCATGAGCACAAATCATACTTGACTACTTTGTGCAAGGGTAGATATTAGATTGTGCAGAAGAGATATCATTTGTGAATATGTTAATATGTTGCTTCCTGCACCTCTTGGAATTAAGGAAGCTACAAATGTTACTGTTTGTCAAAATTCAGAAGTTTAAAGTATCTTCGATTTCGCTAAACTAAAAGAATACTAGGACCACGAAAACCATCCATCAGTTTTAAAGCATTTATTTACTTGTAGAATTGAAGACTTATTTGAATGGAAATTGTTTATGTCCAAACATCTATGCTAAACTCAGAATCACCGACTTTTTTCCATTGTTGCAGATTCAAGTTCCCATGTTTGCATTGAAGACTCCCACATCTCCACAGGAGACGACCTAATAGCAGTAAAAAGTGGTTGGGATGAGTACGGGATTGCATATAATCGTCCTAGCAACGATATCACAATCCGCAGGATCACAGGATCATGTCCCTTTGCAGGAATCGCAGTTGGAAGTGAAACATCTGGTGGAGTATATAATGTACTAGTAGAGCATATAACTCTAAGAAACATGGGAGTAGGAATCCACTTGAAAACAAACATCGGTAGGGGTGGAATCGTAAGAAACATCACTGTTTCCGACGTTTACATGGTGAATGTTCGCAAGGGAATCAAAATGGCTGCTGATGTTGGTGACCATCCTGACAGTAACTACAACCCAAATGCTCTACCAGTTCTAAAGCACGTGAGGATCAAAAACATACGGGGCAAAAAAGTCATGCAGGCGGGTCTGATACAAGGTCTAAAGAACTCACCCTTCACGGATATTTGCCTATCTAACATCAATCTTCACAGGACTATCGGTTCAAAATATGCTCCATGGAAGTGTTCTGATGTTAGCGGGGGTTCTATTCTGGTTAGACCATCTCCATGTTCTCAGCTTATCCAAACTAATCCCAAGGGTACATGCTCCACACATTTATAAACCTTACTTGTATAAGTTCAGTAATGTAATATTATCATACCAATAATACATATTTCTCAGCATATAAGATTGCCATATTTTTGGGGGTGTTTGGATCTCTTAATTGTAACTGTTTATCTGCTTTGTTACCTGCTTATTTAAGTGCTTATCCACTGGAATAAACAGATCCAAACACTCAAAACAACTTATCTGCTAAGAGTAGGCATATAAGCACTTGAATAAGCAATCTCAAACACCCTCTTAGAGTGCTTATCTGTTAAAATAAACAAATCCATGCACTCAAATCTACTAATCTGCTAAAAAAATAGGCATCTAACTATCTTAGATCGAGTCAAGTTCGTATTCAAGAGAGTGCGTTACATGGACTAGAACTTCATAGTTGAATTTAACGCCTTAAGCAACATACATATGCTCAAATTTATTTATCTAAAAGAAGCAAGGAAAACAGGAGTAATGCATACAGAAACAAGTGATCGATTACATCATAGTATCATACAATAATTCAAACATACTTATAAGTCTAAAAATAGCATATGATCACTCCATAGTCCATACAATACATAACAATACCAATACTCGCAAACATGAAAATTCATAATGAATCAGTCAAAAGTATGCTTCAAAAACTTGCGAAAACCCCTCATGAACCCGCCTTTACGCTCCTTTGTCTTCATCTCCTTACGCTCATACTTACTCTCAGCAAACTCTCCCACCTTCTCATGGTGATGATGGTACTTTCGCTTAAACTCAAACCTCTTGGTTGGAAACTTTTCGACGTCGAAAGGAGCAGTAGTTAAATCAGTCAAGATCATATCATTACCATAAGATACCACCCTCTTCTTGTTTTGATCATTCTCATGCTGGATCATGAACATCTTCTTGAACTTGTTCTTACAAGGATGTTGACGTTTATAAAACCTTAATGGGATCCTAGTGTTTTCGTAAAAGTGTCGGTTGATGATCATGCGTGGTGGATCGAAAGTTTTGAGGTCAAAGACTTGTGTCGTTTCAGATTCTGGTATCTCGACAGGGACAGGGACAGATTGTGCTGATGTTGGTCTTGTCTTAGGTTCATGTTCGGTCGGAAGAGAGACTTCATCTAAGGCGATAGTAACAGTTGATACGGTGAAGAACAAGTAAATGAAGATCGTAAATACTATGATACTTTTCTCCATGGTTGGTTTGTGTTTTTTTACAAGAAAAGTGATGTTATAAGGAGAAAGATGAATATAAATATATGGCTAAATTACACCGTTAGTCCTTACTTTTGAGAAGTGTTGTCATTAGTCCTCGTATGTCAATTTCGTATTGTTGGTCATTCAAATGACTTAACGAGTGTTAAGTACGTTGCTAAAGGGTATGTTTGGCAAAAATAGATTGTGCTGGTGCTGGTGTTGTTGCTGATGTTGGTGTTGTTGCTGAGAAAAATTATAAAAAGAGATTATTTTTATAAGCTACATGAAGTAACATTTTATTTTCAGAGATTATGAAAGATTATTTTTTTTAATAATCTCGTATAAGTTCTGTCTACCAAACAAAAAATATTTTTTAATTAGCTTATTTTCTGAAAAAATAAGCATAATCTCTTCATAATATTATATGCCAAACATAACCAAATAATAAGAGAATTTGGTCATTTTTGTATTACACATCCAAACACAGACCTGGCAATCTAGACCCAAACGTATCATCTTTTTTACCCAGTGCGGTTAACATAAACATAACTCTTAACACCTTATACATCTACTTGGGTCACTTCCAAAATTGTTGATAAAGTATGTTGGATTCAAACGTCTTTATTAGAGCAACAACAACGTCCAAGTTACAACTTTTTCATATATACCCGTTTAGCTCTAGATCGCCACGCCTACTTTATTTACACATATTAATTCAAACATCTCATTTTTTTCTCCTACCTTTATCCATTACCGCCCCTGCTACAACCGCCTTCCATCCACCACTTCCGAGATTTGGCACCACTTCCAGCCATCATTGCCACCAACCACCAATCACAGGCCACCAACACCATCCGCATAAGCGCTACCATCACCATCTATCTTGTCTATGAACAAATTGTTCGCTAGAGAAGTGAACATAACAATGTCGATAAGGGAGAGGGAGAGGCTAAAGATTTAGGCGCTTGGATTAAATAGTGTGTTAGTGTAGGTTGTTAGAATGTTAGACGAGGTTTTTGAATTAGTAAATACTAAAATGACCATGTTTCCCATATATATTTAACAGTTGTTAGTCATTTGGATAAATAACATTACACAAGCGAGATAATGGGCTTGCTGGAGATATTTCTCAAAAGTAAGGACTGTAAGTAAGATTTGAAGTAATTTCAGGGACTAAATGTGTAATCTACCCTAAGTAAACGATAAGTGCGGATCAACCGTACACGTGGTAAGATATTTATGTGAAGACTAGTTTTGAGCCGTTGGATTAATTTTGGAAAATAAGTGTTTGTGTTGGACTTTGTCTCTAGTCGCATTCACCCGTTCTTTACGATAACCAATTTTTAAGTGTTTTATTTATTATTTATTCTAGTATATGTTATTAAAAAAAATGGACCATCTAATATAATTTGGTGTAGGTTCAAATTTTAATTAGGACGTCTTAATATGATTTTGATTTTTGATAACTTTATTAGTGTCGGACTGTCGGTAACTTGGATCTAAAGGATAGTTTAGTTAAATTTGCTATTGAGATCTCAATGGGACTTTGGAATAAAGATTAAATTGGCCCACGTTATCTTGGACTTCAAAGACGTTGTTTAACTTTTCGTTATAGGCTTCCCGTTTGAGATTACCTTATCGACAAGGATCGACATGAGAAAAACAAAGCAAGTCACTAATAATTTTTGAGTCATAAATCATAAAAAGTGTATGAGATGATTTCTCTATGTCAGTTACACCATCAAAATATTTCACAGGGGCTTTACATAATACCAAGTTTCAAGGTTGTAAAAATCGTTGGAAGCTAGTGAGGCAGTTGGGTAAGGCCTAGCGATTAATCGGATAAACGAAGATTAATAGGGGATTAATCGGATTGGATTTTTATGCACAAAATTGTAATTTTAGATATTATATTATATTACATGTATGAGATAACAATAGTGCATCAAAGTTCAAATATTTCAAGTGTTCAAATATAAATATAATACATAATTCTTCAAAGTTCAAAGTCAAACATATATATTACTCGGTTTATTGACCATTTTTAAGCGATATTTGACCGACTTTGTCCGATTAATCATTTTGTTGACCGATTTTATGCGATTTTATGCGATTTTGTCCGATTTTTAAGCGATCTTATCTGATTAATCCGATTAGCCCGATTTTGTCTGATTAATCGGGTTGTTGACCCATTTTTAAGCGATCTTTGACCAAACCAATTAAATAGGCCGATTATGATAAATCAAGACGCTTAGTGAGCGATCAATGATTATACGAGGATTAATCGGCCGCATGGGCCAATTTTTACAACATAGCTAAGTTTAGAGAAATGTACGAGATAAATCGCTTACTATAATTTGTTTGTGTACATATTTAAAAAAAACAGTAAACAATAAACGTTTAAGTTTATCCTGTTCAGCTTAGCAGGAATGACGATTCCTTAATTTAGATGTACGCAACTTAATCATTATATTTTTGTTACTATTGCTTTCATTTACCTGGTAAACACAAATATGTACATACAAATTGTTGGAATTTAATAACATGACTATCATATATAAAACACAATAAACATCAAAGATACATGCAGAAGCGTATAGGAACATATAATGAATAATTAATTAACATAAACATAAAGTATGCGTACCTTTTGATTCTAGCCCAACAAGAATTAATTCCCAAACTAGCAATTGAGATGAAGCCTAATTAGGGTTTATAGGATTATAAGAATTGCCCCTTACCGTTTTTGCAATTCAATTCAAGATACTTACAATAATGTGTAAGTACCACGTTCTTGTACACATGTACTATAACAAATTAAAGTAATGCTAGTTTTAATAACACAAAACAATTGTTTAAGGAAAAATAAAAGTGGTCGACCCCTAGGGTTAGAGATCTGATCGTTTGGACTAAAAAAACACACAAACGAGCTTAGGTTTTAGGTTTATGTGTACAAGAGATAATTTACAAAGACCCTAAGCCTTGTATATATACCCAAAGAAACTTAATGTCCAAGTTAGGGTTGAATTGGGTTATGGAAACCTCCTCATCCGATCGGTTATGGAATCCCATAGGGTTCCTAGAACCTACTTGACATCAAAATTTCACATTTATTTCTTTCCTTTAACATTTAACGACCGTTAGTCCATTACGTTTAATTACTTAACTTTCGTTATGCGTTTCGTGTAAATAATAACTAAATATAACGTTTCGTGTAAATAATAACTAAAATAGACCTTGGAGAGCTCATGCACGAATTTCGAAGATCGTGGGGGCGTCACATGATTTCAGGTAACCGTTGGGCTTATTGACCCACGATCTCCACTTTGGCGGGAAAGCAAAAGGAGGAGAGGGGGAACGTGGGTATGACCAAGTCAAGATTGCCCTCTGTTCTGATATCTTCGAAAGTTATACCCCGAAGGGTTTAAGGCTTCGATTGACGAATTCCCAACGGGTAACCATTGCATATATGAATGGTTTGATGCCAATGGATATTTCCAGAGGTTGACTTGGGCCTTCGTCATGTAGGCTTCGATCAGCTTCGAAGGGGTGGCCTTCGACCTACTCGGAGGGTACGTCATTAAGCCCGTCAGTCGAAAGTGATGTATATGTACGAAGATACATTGCTTTCGACTTCGTTAAAAGAATAAACATAACCCCTTGCGTAGGAGTATCCTTACCCAACAAGTAGGTGTGTGTAATTAATTACGCATTAAATGCGCTTAATCATTATCCCAGCCACTTGCAACATATGATATAACGACTATTATCTCGGTAACCCCAAAACGTCTTTTCAAAATTTGAAAGTGTTTGAGTTTCGGATAGGTGTCATCTTGATTGACACGTGTACGGTGTAGAGAAACAGATGGTGGCTATATAAAGGCTCTTACCACAAACCCTAATTTACTTTTTACTCTCTGCCCCAAAATTTACACATAGTAATGATAAGGATTTAAAACGTACACTTTTAAGGAGTCATTTAAGCCCTTAATCGCCCACTTTTATATCCGTTACTTCTTAATTTCATTCCTTTTCACGTTTTAGGTCCCTTGGAAGCAAAATGCTGGAATGATGCATTTTTGGACGAAAAGGAGTGAATATATGAAGAAAATGGCTATGTCAAGATCAAGACACTCAAGCTGCTGGAATTACACCTGACGGCGTCCCAAACAGAGGGCGACGCCGTCCCTCTTTGTGTAATTGAATTTGTGACGACTCAGTAGCAAATTTGCTATTTTACACCTGACGGCGTCAGGCTTTGAAGAGTAAGGGCATCACGAAGACTTTTCTTCTCAGACGGCCTAGATCCAGATTCAGACGACGTCACTGCTGAAGACTGACGGCGTCACAACCACAACGTGACGCCGTCACAATGATGACTTGGCCAAGACGAAACCCTAATGACGGCGATTTGACGGCGTCCCAACTATAAGGTGACGCCGTCGCATATGTAAAATTATATATAGAAATCGATTTTTCAGACTTTGAGAAGAGTAGACTTGTGGAGTAAAAACCTAAAACGATTTTGGTCCGGTTTGGACAGTATCTTAGGGTAATCATACCCTATTTTACATCAAGATAAGTTATTTACTTCATTGATTTCATTATGTCTTCGATTGTATGTGTGTATGCTTGCATGTTCAACATGTCCGGCTAAATTTCTTGTGTGTTTGCTTAGATCTATGAAACCTAGTTATTAATTATTGATTGGTTACTTCTTATCTTAATTGTAATTGGCTTAGGATTGCACTAGGTCATCATTGTGTTTTTAATGCTTGATTAATCTTTGTGAAACTTAGTTTATAACCACCTAGCGTAATTGTAGGCTAAATATCCAAAGATAACCTTAGTGTTAGTTTATGAATCCTAGAGATCTCGTAGGCAATAACCTTAAGGTAATCTCAAAGAGTTAGGGATAAAAGCATACCCTACGACTTTAGAAAACACAACGCGTTAAGAATAAGGACGTGACAATTCAACCGCCAATAAAAGATAATTAGGGAGTAATAGTATCTAGGTAGACACATTTTTAATCATCATACGAGCACACATCCAATAGACATAGACTACCCCTTAGTTTAGATAATTAGATAAGTAGAGTAATCGGTAGAAGTAGCAACCCCCAAATCCAAACCCCGAGATTTTACCCTTAGCTTTATAAAAAAATATAAAAAAAAGATAAAAAATAATCTTCCTCAACCTCAAACCTTAGCGTAGTACATCTGTCACTAGCATTCCTATTCCCCTAGAGAACGATATCAATACCCGAGGCTTACCCAATACTACACTACAATGATTAGGTTAACTGCCTAAGGTGTTGAAAAACTTGCTCGACAAAAAGGAAGTTCCTTTGACCCCGAACGCGCATCAAGTAACCAGCTTTCGTGCACCCATCTGATCAAAGGTAACATTACTAATCCTTCGTCCTACTATATTTTTCGAGTTTCTTCCTTAGATATGGATGCAAAGCGCATCATTAGGCAACAAAAGTAACCCCGAGTAGGGAAGTATTGACTGAGTTCCTAGATAAGTATCAAATTCCCAAAGAATTCAAAATAATGCTTCCAACCAAACACCAATATGTTTATGATGCACCCGAAGGGTAAGTGGGGTTGTATACCCATTCGTTTAGCCAGTCCAACTTAAGAATACCCCTCCACTCATTATTCGTTTAGCCGAGCTATTTTGTGGCCGCGTCACCAAACAATTTCCTTTTGTTTTCTTATGTGTGAGTGTGTTGTAGACTATGTTCATCCTTAGGTGATTTTTTTTTTCACGTGTTCCATATTAACTACTGTGTGTGTTAAATGGTGAATTTGATGGTGTGAGTGTAAGTTGATGTGACACCACCAATCCTTAAAAACTTACTACAGTAAATTGGTTGATGAAAATGGTAGAATGAATAAAAGTATAACACATGTTAAACAAAGATAATGGATCTTTAATTATGTGTTTTAATGTGTATCTTAAAAACAGTATATAACTCAAGGCCTTTGGTCTAGTGGTATGTAAGTTACCCACCAATTTAAAGGTTATGTGTTCAAACATCACTAGAAGCATTTTTAAGATATATTGTGAGATAGATAATATAGGTGTAAAAAAAATTGTCGTTTTAAAAAAAAAAGGTTATACAAACCACATATTTACAACGCTTCAACCAACCACCCTTTTATTACCGCATATCATCAAACCAATTACTTGATGCATATGTAGTTATGTCACGAAGGTTAAAAACTTCAGTATTAGATTACCATTCATAGACTATTTAGTCTAAGGCGATACATTTTTCATTGCAATTAATTCTTTAGGAAAAAAGATATAAATTCATAACGTACTTTACAAAAAAACTCATTATGCTCTATCTACTTCATTTATTGTCATAATACATAATCGTTTTCATTTTATTCGGTTATTTTCTGTCCGTTTTGACGTAGATAATAAAAACGGGTTTTATCCGTTTTTATCCGTAATATTTTATGTCCATTTTTATCCGTTTTTATCCATTTTGACGTGGATAATACAAACGGTTTTTATCCGTTTTTATCGTTTTTATCTGTTTTTATCCGGACAGATTAAAATGAAAACGGATAAAAACGGACATAAAATAACCGAATAAAATGAAAACGGTTATGTATTATGACAATAAGTGAAGTAGATAGAGCATAATGAGTTTTTTTGTAAAGTACGTTATGATTTTATAGCTTTTTTCCAATATTTTAGTATATGACTTTGTTAGGAATGGAGAAGAAAATGAGCAATCATCATTGTCTCTATATGAGTATGACGACATATTTATTGGATGGGTGGATGATATACCAACGGTGAAGCGTTTTGGTGATGGAACTAACAAAGTGGACAGCAATGGGTGTCGATGGACAATGAAGGATGTGATGAGGGCATCCGTTGGTGTAATGGGAGAGAGTGCATTAGGAATCTCCGAAAAAGGTTGTGTTCTTAGATGGTATATGTAATATGTTGTGTCGTGAAAAGGTTTAGGTCCGTTTGTGCTAGGAGGAAGGTGTTTGGACAACAATTAGCACAACTAGCATCGTTAAGTCAACAATGTGATTCTCTTGTCCCAGTTAACGCTTTTCTTTACTCAAAAAGGTTCAAGTTTATTGTTTGTGACTATTATCCCATGGGCAGTCTCGAAGATTTGCTTATTGGTAAGGTTTTTATGCAATTTAGTAGTTTTAACCTATGTGTTCAAGATGCCAATCACTGTCTTTCTTGTGTACAAATCTGATATAATTGTCATGGACTCATGGGGTTGACATGATTTGAATTTATAGGAGCAAGGAAACATGGACACACACTAGCCTCTAAAGTGGAGACAAAGGTTCAAGATAATAATCCAAATAGCAAGAACAATATAATCCTCCTTTATTCATTCACAACATGCACGAGACAAAAACATGATCATTGAAACCTTAAAACCTCCAACATTATGATTGGAGTCGATTTCAACATCCGTCTAGCTGATTATGGTTTTACCTAACATGCAAATGAAATGTGTGACATTGGTCATTACAAGCCACCGTAACCGCTCCACCACTACTACCGCACAACACCATAAATGAAGTGTTTACGTATGGTATCTAAAGCAAGGATTAGGATAAGGTAATGGTGTGAGACGAGCCTAATCGTTTGTTCGGTTTCTCTTGAGTGGTAAGAACCCCGAGATAAGAGTGTCTATTTAAAGTCGGGGTAACAATCACATAAAATTAGGGTTGTGTGTGTGTGTTTATGTGTGTAAAATGTGGAGAAAATAACTTTGTTCTTCTCATGAGATGCATGTGTATTTATAGGGATGCATTTAAGTTCTGTGTGATCTGTGGATGTGATCCAACGGCTCTAAATGACCCACGTGGAAGCCATCCAATGAAAGAGATAAGAATGACACGTGGCTTGACATCCTTGACTTTTGAAGATATGGGAATTTTCTACATGATTTGCACGTAACGAAATACTTGCGGCACTACATCTGCACGAATTGCACGTGGCATTAGTACAATAACGGGTTGGAGGATAAGCTGTCATGCCAAGTTATATTGCCTAGGAGTTGATCATTCAGGCGAGACTTGTTACAGTTTTGGCCCCTGGGGAGTTGGTTCTCCAGCCGAAATGTATTGGGCCATTAGCATATTTGAGCTAAAACTCCTATACGCTTCAGAAGTATTGTCCCAATTAAAAAGATGACATATACCGGTTTTGAATGATACTTTAGACATACGTACTCAGATGTTCATATTGAAAATTTAGTGCAATTGAGGGTTCAAGTCATATTTAAAAATAGGTTTAGATATACACCCATGAGTTCCTGTATGATGAAAGTCACCACCTGATGATGTTTCACCAGCATAGTGACCGGCCTAAGAAAATAATACAGTAATAAGATTACATACGGTGATTAACATTGTCGTGGCTTTCTACTAGAAAGATTATCAAGTTTGAAACAGATTTATTGTGTATATTGCGATTATAAATCTACCCTAAATTAAAGCAAGCCATTTTCAACTAACGTTTTTTACTACAATATGCAAAATGATGATCAATCAAGTATATACAATTCATTACTCATACGACGCTTTTCATTAATATCGATTAATTAGTCATTAGCTTGCTTTTAAACGAACAAAATGAAAATACACATAGATTATATTCAAGTCTACAAGATTTATAGCTGTAAAACTTTACAGTTTTTTGTCCGTTTAGTAAAATACAAACTGCGTTCAAACGAATCATACCTTGCAAATAATAGCACAAGGTATGGGGTGCCATTGGTGAGCCGTTGGTGTGCCAACCTTACCGGCCAACATGCCAAACTTGTGCCAAGTGCACTCTTTTGTGTTTTGAGCCACTCCACTAGCTCAAGCCAAATGCACCTTTTGTGTGTGTGTGTGTTTTATTTTTATATTGTGAGTGAGAAGTATATTTTGTGGGGTATTTTGCGGGACCTACATGTGATGTTAGTGGTGTGTTATGAGGGATGGTTCTTTGAGTTATTGGTGTGTTATTGGGAAGTGTATGATGTGACACTGATGTTGCATACCAATAACGTGTTATCGGGTCCTTGCATACCTTGTGCTCTAAGATGTAGATAAAACAGCTTATAAGATCCTTTAAACACTATTTGGACAGTGGCACGTGTTCGGTCTAACATGTTCAGGTTACGCGTAATAACAACACCACAATCAACTTCACCATCGTTATCTCATGCCTCAACGTCATATTAGATATTTCTCTATAATCAGTTTCACTACCAACACAGTGTAATAACACAACTATTAATAGCAACGTGTAAATATACCTACTTAAACACAAATATACCTCAGTAAATAAATAAATAAATAAATGAATAAAAAATCTCACAACTTGATCGTCTGCACAACCGAGTTCTCCCACTTTTTGGCCTAGGACGCGTCTTATATGGGTGAAGGTACTAAGGGAAGACGCGTCTTGTGTCTTCCACGCACCTAGGCAAAGAACGCTTCTTCATGGTATGATATATCTCAATTTTAACTTGATTCGTTCAGTTAATCGTGTCAAAATATATAGCATTAACCGTTTAGGATTATTTAAGAAGGTAACCATTGAAAGGTTTTATGGATATTTAAATATTAGTATGTCCGGATTCGAACTTGAGACTTCGGGATTGCACACATTACGTATGAGAGTTGATGTTAATAATTAATATATAAAATATTATTATTAATTATTAGTCACGAAATAAAACATAACGATAGTTAATATTTAACGAGGTTTGGTTAACGGTTGTTAAATGTAAACTAAAAGGACTAGAATTGAAATTAGAAGTCGGGAAAAAATAGAACCCTCTTGGATTGATGTGGCCGATCGGATGGGTTCCCAAACCCATTCCCACTCAAACTTGGTCATCAAGTTAAGTTAACTATAAATACAAACCCTTGTATTCATTCACAACTTAACCTTGGATCACCAATAAACCTAATTTCTCTTCTCCTCTCCTCCCTCTTGTGTTTGGCCGATCGTAAAACCCCCCTCCTCAAGGGATCGATTTTTCCAAGCTCAAGAAATAAGTGTTGGGTTTTATTTGTGATTCAAGAACCTAGCTTTTCACATCAAATCGCTATTAGTACGTGTGTACAAGAACGAAGAACAAACGCATTTGTGTTTGTGTATTCCTTGGTGGTCGACTTCTTTAGGGTCGAATTTGGTGAAACCCTAAGTTAGGGTTTTGGGTTTTGTTCTTGTTCAAACATCGTTTGGTTTACTTGAATTGCTAAAAAGGTACGCGTTTCTTATTCGGTTAATTAATATACATATATAATTCTTATACTTCCGCTGCATGTTTTGATGATGTTTACTTGCTTTTGTAAATTGTTATGATTAGTAAAACCCAACAGTGGCATCACGAGCCGTTAATATGATGTAATTAATTACCGAAACACATAAAAATTGAATCTTTATGATTATATGCATGCTTTTTATGGTTTCTAGGGTTTTGAATTCGAAACCCTAATTTTATTTATTATGGGTCGATTACCCTAATTTATATTAATTAGGATTTAATTTTGTAAAACTTGTAGAAACCCTAGGATTGCATGCTAATTTTATGTGGTTATTATGAATAAATTGTTATGTGTCATGTAATATGCGTATCTTTGGTGATAATTGTTATGCGGAATCAATGGTGGAACATGCATGTTTTGCCATGGACTATTGTTTATAATAAATTGTTTAGTGATACACACATGTTTTATTTATTTGATAATTATTGAATTGAGGAAGACCTCAATTATAACTAAATAAAAATTCGTTATGTGCTATTTGGTATACTATTAACTTTGGCTTACGCAATCGACTTGTCGATGTATGTGGCTCTTCTACCTTGTAGTTGAAAGCCCTAGTTAATGTATGCATTATTTACGCCTAGAATTGTTTATTAGCGTTTATCGAAATAATTATGCATGTGGCTAATTGTTTTTACATATGTTAAATTGTTTAGTTATATGTTTATATTATTTGAGTGTGTTTAATTTTTATTAAAATACTTTTTTGTTTATATACTGTTTGACATGTTAGTAAGCAAAAAGGGTTTTTTATGAATAGAAAATTAAATGGACTAAATAATGGCGAAACTGATTTGTTATCTAAGTATTATTCTTGAACTTTTAATCGATTGATGCGACTGTACTAAATGGTTAGAACGGCTCATCCACTAGAACAAACTATAAAGGGGTTAATTAAGAAGTGCGCACAGTCACACTGAAAGGATGTCTAAGGTTATGCTTTTGCGCTTACCTGGTCCTCTGCCCTCTGTAAGTTCGATTGGAGCTACCTAGTATAACCATTCAATGTACGAAGCATCTTAGTGCAAAGTTGTAAGTTTCTCAACGCATCGATTAAAACTTTGTAGAACTTAATCTTAGCAATTAAAATCTTATGTAAGTTTTTCGAAAATATTATGTTATAAAGTTGTATGCATGCTTCCTTATACATAAGTTTTGATTACACGTAAAAAATTATACCCTTTAAATTTAAGTTTATGCCATCTAATGATATGAAACACTTGAAGTTGTAATTTAGTTATGTGAGACCTTGATCTAGATTACAATAACAAGGTGAATTTTTTTGTTGTGTGAGACCTCAGCTTAATTATTTGCAGTTTCTAAATTAGACAACTTAATTAAGTTAGTTAGTGAGATCTATGACTTAAGGCATAAGATGGGATAAAACATGCTTATGTTTTGCATTAATTGTTTTGGCAAAATTGTAAATCCCATAACTTTTGGAATTGAAAACTTGTTTGTCAATTATTGTTTTTCAACAATTACCTATTCTATACTTTCACCACTAGCAGATCAACTGATGTGGTGAAACTATGATAATGAGGATCCAAAATTCAAGAAAAATACTATGGTTAATATGAATATTGACCAAAGGGTATTTTATTTTCTTGAATGTTTACTTATCGAAAGTACTAACTTTTGAACTTTTATTTTCTGTAGAAATGGCTCAAGCTGAATCTACTGCACTAGCCTCGTCGTTCAAATCTATGTTTGATCGAGAGAAATTGACTGGTAGCTCGAATTTCAATGATTGGTTTCGGCAACTCAGAATTGTCTTGAGGGTTGCCAAAAGACTAGATTATTTGACTACGCATTGTCCTCCTGAACCTGCAGCTGGTGCTACTGCTGAAGCACGTGCTGTATGGCAATATGAGTATGACAAGTATAATGAGGTCGCCTGCATTATGCTTGGGAGTATGAACTCAAACTTGCAAAAGCAGTTTGAGAATTACTTCCCTAACCTCATGCTTGAAGAATTGCAAAGGTTGTTTGAAAAGCCTGTGACTGTAGAGCTGTATGATCTGATAGATGCTCTTCATAGTTGCAAGCAAGGAGAAGGGAAACCTGTGAGCGTCCACTGCCTGGAAATGATGAGTTATGTCACACCCCCAATTTACCTGTTTTGCAGCGGAATGGAATTCCTGGGGGCTTGACTGTCATAGCATCATAATCACAGTTATATTGAACGACCTAAAGTGTCGTTTGGAAAATACATCGCTTGATTTAATAAAATAATCAGAGTTTACAAAGTAGGTCCCAAATGTAAATCAACATGTGCGGAAATAAGTTTGTTACAATTCAAACGATGTTTTAAAGTACGTAAAACCCAAGTGAGACGCGTCGTCACCACGACTCCATGATGTGTCCAAATGCATGCCATGAAGTGAATGCCTTAGATACCTGAGATAAAACATGCTAAAAGTGTCAACACAAAGGTTGAGTGAGTTCATAGAGTTTATTTTGAAATGTAAAGCCTTTCGAAATCGTTTATGCAGCAAAGGCATTGTGAATCCACTCAGTTCCAAGTCCCGCCCATACAAAACTTGCAACCTGTGTGTTCACAACCCATTGCCATGATATGTATAGTCAATGATAATCCCAAGACATTCAGCACAATGATAATCCCAAGACATTCAGCACAATGATAATCCCAAGACATTCAGCGCAATGATAATCCCAAGACATTCAGTCCAATGATAATCCCAAGACATTCAGTCCAATGATAATCCCAAGACATTCAGTCCAATGATAATCCCAAGACATTCAGTCCAATGATTTATGATACAGGATATGACTAAACATTAAGTTCAGTTAAGCATGTAGTTTGCAAATAGATATGAATGTCATAAAAGATGATGAGCATGTATCTCCCCCAAAACAATTATGAAAGCAAGTAAAGGTAGGGGCTATGGAACTCACTTGGACAATAATGCGATGGCAAAAGTGGATACACTGAGGTATAGCGTGAATCTCGTAAATGACCTATTGTGAAGGATATGACATGTAATGAGTTGCAATGTAATGTTATGCATGCATTTCGTATGTTATTTATACCATTTACGGGTTTTGAAAATATTACTCGTCGTCGAAAAATACTCTTTTGACGTCTTGACCCTTCAAAAATGACTTTACATGTTTTTACGTCAAAATGTCATCCTACAATGGTTTTATAATGATTTTTGGTGAAATAAACACTTTTTGTCGCAAAACAATGTCGTCGGAAAAATCATGAAATCAACAAAAATGGCTCCGGAAAAGTAGTCGTAAAATAGTGTACGTCGATCGTTAGAGAACGAACTCGACGGTTTTGGAAAGTTTGTATCGATATCTAAAAGTTTCAGTTCAGGAGTTTTCGTCCAAAAGGTCTCGATCATAAAGATATCAAAGGCTAAAGGTGGTGGTTTTTGCTAATTGTGTGCAGAAAATGAGTTTCGGCCAATGTTTGAACATCCGTAAATAATTCACTATGACTCCGCTTGACAAACGGCTTTTTGTTTTGGAAAATATGGCCGATGAACTTGATTTTACTAGAAGACACTTCGTTATAAAAAGTTTTGCATCATAGTTAAAAACTGCCGCAAACATGGACGATATAGCTAATGAAATACTTGTTACGTCAAAAATAATATAGTTTTCAGAAAATAATATTTACGGCAACTTTATGAAAACGGCCATATATTTGTCGTTTTAAATCCGTTTTCTACGTAAAATATGTCCTTAGCTTCGTATCGAAGTAAACTAATATATTTTTGACTCATCGAAATAATTTGTGAAGCTTAAGGCTCGTTTTTGACCCGAAATCACTAAAAACTGCATGCTGTCTTTTTCAGAAAATAGTACTTTTCGTCGTAAAACTTTAAAAATTCACCACGGCTTCGTTATAACTCCGTTTTTATCCGTTCAAAAGGCCACGGATTCGTTTTAAAGTATATTTTCTAAATATCAAAGCCAAAATGTCGTACCGACTGTTGGTTTTTCCAGAAATCCGAATTAAGGACAGAACGTAAAATATAGTTTACGAAAATAGTTTTTCTCGGACAAAACCTATTCTAATCCCTTCAAATCAACTCCAAAGCTAATCTAATCCTACCATACACCTTCTTAGGGTGTCATGGGTTCCTAATCACCATCAAGACCAAAGAATACCATGGGAATATTTATAGGATGACCATAAGTATATAAAACCTCTAAAATCATGAAATAAATGGTATAAATTACATAACATGCATATAAGCTCCAAAAATGATAAGAAACATATGAAAATGAAGAGGAAACATAAAAATGATAAGAATATGCTTACTAGTGAAAATGAAGAGGTGTAAGTAACAAGGATTAACTTAAATATCCTTGGTTTTTATTTCAAAACCATAAAAAGGATATAAACTAGGTTGAAAAACACACTTGATCTTGAAGAAAATCTTGATCCCCTTGGTTGTTTGATGTGGCCGGTTTTGAGACTCAAAAAGGAAGAGAGAAAACTCTTTAACTATGTGAAATTTGATGAGGAAATGAGTGAATTATTTGAATGAAAATGAATGTATTACTTGAAGTGTGGTTTTATACAATCAAGAAGAAAAATGAGCCATCAATAAATGCATTCCCCTTTTTTTCCCCCCCTTGGCCGGTTATTAGGGGTTAGTGTTTCCCCATATTATTTTTTTTTTTGCAACTTGTATATCTTTGTGTATTATTTGTGTAAGATACTTGTAATTTGTAAGAAAATGTAAGGAAAGTGTAGATAGTTGTAACTTTTTGGTACAAGTAAGTTTTTAATAGATCAAAATAGAATGTATTGAGGTAATAAAAATTGTAAAAATACATTCCTTGTGAAAATTGAGTGATACAATAATTATCGAATAATTTTTAAGAAAAGTGTCGTAATAATTTAACTTTAACGATTAATATACCGAATAAATTTGAAACACCAGGAAAACTAAAAATATAGTTTTTATGAACTAAATGTAAGTTTAAAAATACCTCGGGATCATTTTTGAAAGTAACGGATAAATATTCAAAATAAAAACTCACGCGATAAAAATTATTAAATATAAAAATTACGCGTTGATGGGTGAAATGAAATGTCGTGAATGTACTAATGAAATGCACATGATGTCAATGAAATGTAGACTAATCATAGTCCATATGAAATGTACGTGATGTCATGATCATGAATTCGCCGCTAAACCTCCCAGGTTACGCGAATTTGAAACAAGTAAACCAAGTTTACTAAAATGTTGAAATAATGAGACATGAATCGTGTCGAGAAATGACCTGAAAGTACGGATTGTCACAAGTTACATGGACCAGCTCGGGCGACTTAACTATGTCTACCCCAATGACATACAAATTGGCCTTATCAACAGATCCCTTAACAAGGAGTTTGATGGTTTCGTGCGCAATTACAATATGCATTGCACGGGGAAGACAGTCAGTGAGGTACATGCAATGCTCATTGATTACGAGAAAGGTTTGCCCAAGAAGGCCCCTACACCTGCGGTTCTGACCATCCAGAATGGTAGGATTTCTAAGCCTAATAAGCCGCTAGCGAACAAGAAAGGGAAAGGTAAGGGTAAAGTTGATAAGGGAAAACAAGTTATGGATTATCAACAAGAACCCAAGAAGTACTCTCCCAAAAAGCGTGAGAATCCGAAGAAGGATAAGGCTTGTCATCACTGCACCGAGGTAGGACACTGGAAGAGGAATTGTCCACTCTACCTTGATGAGTTGCGCAATAAGAGGTATAAAAATACTGGCACTGTGGCTAGTACTTCAGGTACTCTTTTGATGATAGAATTATTTGCTTTTCTCTCATAAAATAAATTCCTGGGTATATGATATTGGATGTGGTATTCACATTTGTAATACACTGCAGGGACTTAGAGGAGCAAGGAAGCTTGCCTATGGACAACAATACCTGCACGTGGGTAATGGAGCACATGCAGTCGTTGAAGCTATAGGCACGTTTGATTTAGTTTTACCTTCGGGTTTAGTACTGTCTTTGAACGATTGTCATTACGCGCCTTCTATTGTTAGGGGTGTCGTTTCTGTTTCCTTGTTAAAAGATATTGGTTTTATTCATACATTTACTGATTATGGAATTTCGGTTTCTTTAAATGGTGTTTTTTACTTTAATGTTATTCCAGTAAATGGTGTGTTTGAAATTGATTTGCATGATAATATGATTGATAAAAATAATTCTGTCTTTAGCATCAATAATAAAAGAATCAAAGGTGATTTGGATTCTTCATTTCTTTGGCATTGTAGACTTGCCCACATAGGCAAGAAACGCATGCAACGGCTGCAACACGATGGGCTTTTGCAAGACATCAATGATGAATCATTTGATAAATGTGAATCTTGCATATCTGGGAAGATGACCAAGAAACCTTTTACAAATAGTTTAGAAAGGACTTCTGATCTTCTTGGTGTAATACATACTGACGTATGTGGACCACTAAGACATGTGTCAAGGAAGGGTGCTAGCTACTTCTTAACCTTTACTGATGATTTCAGTCGTTATGGTTATGTTTATTTACTTAAACATAAACATGAAGTCTTTGAAACATTTAAGGTTTTTAAGAGTGAAGTAGAACTGCAACTAGGAAAGAAGATTAAAGCTCTTCGATCCGATAGAGGTGGTGAATATTTAAGCCAAGAGTTTAAAGATTATCTAGTTAGGTGTGGTATCGTCCAGCAACTCACATCTCCATATACTCCACAACAAAATGGTGTATATGAGAGAAGAAATCGTACATTGTTAGACATGGTGCGATTAATGTTTAATCTTACAGCTCTTCCCTTATCCTTTTGGGATTATGCTTTAGAAACTGCTGTTCGCATATTGAATATGGTTCCAACTAAGAAGGTTGATAAGACTCCTTATAAAGTGTGGTATGGGAAAGCTCCCAACTTGTCTTACTTAAAGGTCTGGGGTTGTGAGGCGTTTGTTAAACGTGACTCTGCTGATAAGCTACAACAAAGATCTGTTAAGTGTATCTTCGTAGGATACCCAAAGGAAACTATGGGTTACTACTTTTACTTTCCACCTGAAAACAAAGTAATTGTTGCTAGGTATGGAGAATTCCTTGAAAGGGATCTCATATCTCATGAATTCAGTGGGAGAGTTTATGATCTGGAATATGATCAAGAAGATACAACACCTTCTGAAGACACTAGCCAACCTCAAGTAGAACCTGAAAGTCTGGGCGTTCCACCTGAAGTTGAAGTGGTTCCCATTCGTAGATCTGCAAGGGCTACGCGTGCACCTGAGCGTCTATGTCTCAACGTAAAAGCTGAGGAAAATTTGTTAGGTGATCTTGGTGAACCTGCTAACTATAAGGCTGCCATGATGAGTCCTAAAAAGGAAAAATTGCGAGTTGCAATGAATGGGGAAATGCAATCCATGAAAGATAACGAAGTTTGGATAGAGGTTGACTTACCTCCAAATGCTAAGGTAGTTGGAAGTAAGTGGCTCTATAAGATAAAGACTGACATGGATGGCATTGCACACACCTATAAAGCTCGTCTTGTAGCTCAAGGGTATACTCAAACCTTTGGGATAGACTACGAGGAGACATTTTCTCCTGTAGCAGACATTAGAGCTATTAGGATTCTTATAGCCATAACTGCGTACTATGACTATGAGATATGACAAATGGATGTCAAAACTGCCTTCTTAAACGGTCGCCTAGATGAGGACATCTATATGGCGCAGCCTGAAGGGTTTGTGAATCCAAAGTTTCCGAAGCGTGTATGCAAACTTCAAAGATCCATTTATGGATTGAAGCAAGCGTCAAGGCAATGGAACAAGAAGTTTGATGAAGAAATCAAGAAATTTGGTTTCACTCAAAATTTTGATGAGCCATGTGTGTATCACAAAGCTAGTGGGAGTAATGTTATTTTCCTTATCTTATATGTCGATGACATATTGATCATAGGAAAAGACATTCTAAGTTTGCAAGATGTAAAGTCTTATCTTGGAAAGTGCTTTTTTATGAAGGATTTAGGGGAAGCAGCATTTATTCTGGGAATCAAGATCTACCGAGATAGATCAAGGCGGTTAATTGGACTAAGGCAAAGTGCTTACATTGATAAAATATTGAAGAGATTCAATATGCAAGATTCCAAGAAGGGATATTTGCCAATGCAAGTTGAACATGGCTTAAGTAATAAACTATGCGCGTCAACACCTGAAGAGGTGGCATACATGAAAAAGGTTCCTTATGCTTCGGCTGTAGGATCTATCATGTATGCTGTGAGATGTACAAGGCCTGATGTGGCGTTTGCACAGAATATCACCAGTCGGTATCAACAGAACCCAGGTGTGAAACACTGGCAAGCTGTTAAGAACATTCTTAAGTATCTAAGGGCTACTAAAGAAATGTTTCTAGTGTATGGAGGAAATCCAGACGCAGAACTTGATGTTACAGGTTTTTGCGATGCGTCATTCCAAACTGATAAAGATGATACGAAGTCTCAGACGGGTTATGTCTTTGTCATTAATGGAGGAGCAGTTGACTGGAAGACCAAGAAGCAAACAACGGTTGCGATGTCTATTACAGAAGCTGAGTACATAGCTGCTTCAGAAGCTGCGATGGAAGCTGTTTGGATTAGGAAATTCATTTCGGGACTCGGAGTAATGCCCTCAATCGAATTACCTTTAAATGTGTATTGTGACAACTCTGCTTCAATAACATTTGCCAATGAGCCTGGAGTCATGAAGGGCGCCAGACATTTTCCTCGTCGATATCACTATGTTCGAGAACAAGTTGAAATAGGTGAAATCAATCTACTCAAAGTTCATACAGATGAAAATCTAGCTGATCCCTTTACGAAGCCATTGCCAAAAGAAAATTTTACTGACCATGCTGATGGGATAGGACTTCGTTTAGCTAGTAGTTTCATGTAGATCTGTGATTAGTATTTGGATAAAGGATGTTATGAACAAATATTATTTTAATGAAATAAAATAGTTGGTTATGTTTATTTTTCATTTTCTTAATATTATATCCTATATTTGCATGTTTAATCCGTGAATAACTTATGTTATTCTAAATAGTCCGTTGTCAATCAATGATGTGGGAATGTCATTGAATTAAGACAAATTTGAGTTTTGGTAGAATATACTTTTAAAGTATATTGATGCGTGGGACATACCAGATTCACATGATATTCAATGAATTGAATATAGGACTCATCCCAACTTTACATGATGATACTTTATGGATCTTTGTCATTAAGTATATCATAAAGTGTTTATCCTCAGACTTGAGATACCAGATAACTGATATGAATGTAGTGCACTTGTGTAAGATAGTCTAACGCTATCCGTAACTGGTAGTTATAAGGGCTATTTTCAGAAGTGTTACAAAGTTCATGAGTTATGTTTGTAGTCAAGAGAATTTGTTCATTTGAATTTGTTTCAAAGCATAATACTATATTTGGGCCCCTCGTAGGGTTGACAAGATGTTTGTATGGCCATACCCAAGATTTATCTGGAATACGTTCAGATGATTTGGTAATCTTGTTCAATCAAATACAACGAGAAACAGAATATTAACTTATGAAATGACTTGATCCATATTCATAGTTAATGTAGTATTAGTAACAAAAGGATAAATAAAAATGATGAATCATTAAATGGTTTTTCCAGGAAACCATACTCGATTCGATCTGGGGGCAGTGGCGTGTTAGGCTAGACTAAACCAATGTCATTACTATATTTAGTAATATCCAAGTGGGAGCTGAAAGGTTTTATGGATATTTAAATATTAGTATGTCCGGATTCGAACTCGAGACTTCGGGATTGCACACATTACGTATGAGAGTTGATGTTAATAATTAATATATAAAATGTTATTATTAATTATTAGTCACGAAATAAAACATAACGATAGTTAATATTTAACGAGGTTTGGTTAACGGTTGTTAAATGTAAACTAAAAGGACTAGAATTGAAATTAGAAGTCGGGAAAGATCTAGAACCCTCTTGGATTGATGTGGCCGATCGGATGGGTTCCCAAACCCATTCCCACTCAAACTTGGTCATCAAGTGAAGTTAACTATAAATACAAACCCTTGTATTCATTCACAACTTAACCTTGGATCACCAATAAACCTAATTTCTCTTCTCCTCTCCTCCCTCTTGTGTTTGGCCGATCGTACAACCCCCCTCCTCAAGGGATCGATTTTTCCAAGCTCAAGAAATAAGTGTTTGGTTTTATTTGTGATTCAAGAACCTAGCTTTTCACATCAAATCGCTATTAGTACGTGTGTACAAGAACGAAGAACAAACGCATTTGTGTTTGTGTATTCCTTGGTGGTCGACTTCTTTAGGGTCGAATTTGGTGAAACCCTAAGTTAGGGTTTTGGGTTTTGTTCTTGTTCAAACATCATTTGGTTTACTTGAATTGCTAAAAGGTACGCGTTTCTTATTCGGTTAATTAATATACATATATTATTCTTATACTTCCGCTGCATGCTTTGATGATGTTTACTTGCTTTTGTAAATTGTTATGATTAGTAAAACCCAACAACCATATCGACTTGAGAAACCATTTTAGCCTCACACTTAGCACAGTCAGTAGCAGTCTCCAAATCTTGTTTCATTTTGTGTAACAAAATTGACACACATATATGTTTGAAAAGTGGCTTAGCTCAGTTGGCCACCTTGGAGTCCTAGGGGCTCTTGGGGGAGGGAGGTCTTGAGTTCAAATCCTGCAAGGGGTTTGAATGAGGGATTTTTCTTCAAGGTAGTCCTTTAATGAAGGGGTTTGGGCCTGGTAACCCCAGGTTCGAATCTTGGAAGAGGCATGGGTTTATTCCTATTAATTGTAGTGTCTTCGGGCGGATTAGTAGGGGTTTTTTCCCCCATCGGGTATTTGAAATAGGCATTTCCGCTTCGAGGGAGCTTTTTAGCGCGGACCCGGTTTAGACAACGTAGTTTAGACCTCCCACTGTCGAACCGTGACACGAAGCATTTTATAAGAAATTGACCTTAAAAAAAAAAATAAAAATTAAAAAAGTAGATAAAAGGTAAAATGAAAATGAAAAGGCTGATCCAGTCTCACGTGTGGAAATCACAGGATGACAGCAGAGAAGCTGTCGGTGGTTCTTTAATTTTGTCAGTAAGGACACGTGTCGGCTGCTCCTTTTCTTTATAGGGCCCCCAGAAGTACAAGCCTTTCATAAATCGACACGTGTTTGTCAAAACATATTTTCAGTAAGGACACCTGAGTTGATCTTTTCATTTCCATCGTTGGTTTAGTTTGCTAATGTTTTTGTGAAAGACACCTGAGTTGATCTTTTCATTTCCATCATTGTAAATGCCATTTAATTGCCTGATCGAATTTGTCTAGTTATATGGATTTCCAGGCTTTGGCTTATTTTCTTATTAATCATGCTGGCCTACCAATTTACGAGTTTTGAGTTCACTGTTACATATACTGTAAAATCTTTCTCCATTTAAGAAGATAACCGTGACCACATTAGAGTTGACAAAACAAAACATGAACTTAAAATCACTCTTATTTTATTTGAGAATCCTTATAAGCCCTTTTATTACTAAATTATTCTAGAGTGGCCGGTTAACTAGTTTAATCTTTCTGGTAAAGATCTACATCTACCATTTTCGTAAAAAAGTCTGTGGCACAATGTATTATCGTTTTATAGTAGCTGAATTTATAATTTAATAGCAGGTTTTCATGCTATCAAATTATATATTGAGCTACTACACAACATTTTCTAGTCTACAATATCTACCACACTACTACACAACATTTTCTAGTCTACAATATCTACCACACATGGGTTTTATAAATCTTGACCAGTCACTTTTTTATCTTTCATGTTGGTTTCTTTTATATATTGCAGGTATTTTTATGGTTTTTTATGAGGCTGCCCCCAGTAGGAGAAAAAATCATCGATCGACCAATGGTCCCGATCGATCTTCCTTATTGTAGCATGAAGGTCACGATCGATCAGCTGCTTATTTTTTATTTCAATCGATCGCAGGAACGACCGACAGAATGTGTTGGTTGTGTGTGTGTTTATGTATTTAATTATATATAAAATGTATTTTTGTTGGGTATGTTTTTTTTATAGTGTAGGTCGTCTTACTGGGGCACCTAATCGCCTAAAGGTCGCTGGAAAGAAAAAGCTGATGTGACAGGGAAAATGAGGGGGATTGAGTTCCCTGGGGCAGCCTGACCAAGTCAATATCATACAGTAATGATTTCAAGTATTTAACAGTGATTCATTGTATTCGAACATTGACTTATTATGACTTTACTCTTTTACCCCTCGATCACATGTTACTGTTCCAGTTTATTTCCGTGATCTAACATGTCACATTGTGTGCATATGCATTTCTGGTCCCCCAAGATCAAACAATCGCATAGGCCCATACCAAAAAAGCATTATAGAACATTATTAGTTGCCTTTTAAAACAAAATTATCAACTATGTCATGTCCAAAACATATAACGTCTGATCAACATCGTATACATATACATGATTACATGAATAGCGCTTATATACAATAACGCAAACATACACGATCTGGTCGTTAGGAAGATTATCGGTACCATAATAGCAAGATGAATTGAAGACACTTAAATCATATTAGAAGTGCTTGTTGTACTATTGATTACTTATTTTGCTAGAAGCAAGATCTCAAAAACGACATGCTGTACATATATTCGAGATAATATATATGACGACATTATAATAAATTGAATATTATTGCATGGATCTAAAACAAAGATTAATTAAAGTTAATAGTTGTTATATGTGCACGTCGTAATGTAACATGGCAATAAATTAGGGGGTTTAGATTCAATTAAGAGAATCTGTTGACTTTTTTGCATTTTAATCATCAACAAGCGTGCGTACGTGCGGTGACCAATATTCGATCGACTGAGTTTAATATTAATAATCCTTCGTATTAGAGAAGCTTCCATGCATGATTTAAGGAAACAATCACTTACTTGTAGATTTATTTATTCTTCAAAAATGCATGCATGGTCAAATTAACAGTTAACCACGTTGACTTGACTAGTAACCATTTTAGATTAAAATAGTTACATTCGTTGTCCCTTTGCTAAAGTGAAATTCCGTGAATGGTTTTTCGCAATTCGAAAATGTGCACTCTATGCTTTAAATACACGTAAGGAACTAAGGATATTATACATAACTACCGGCCAACCTTCATGCACGTAATTAGTTGATTCCCCAAAGTACGACCTTACAAGCAGGGCCGAACCTATCGGGGTTTTTTGGGTTTACGGAAATCCGATGGATGTTTCGATTAGTGTAAATTTTTGGTGAAAATCACGAGTTTTCTGAAATAAACTTCGTCTCGAAATTTTGTGTCACTAATAACAAAAAAAGCACATGTCTTTTTAATTTGTTTACTATTTTTAATCACAATGTACATTATAATTTTTATTTGGGACATCGATCTTCTTCAAACTGCATTAAGACTTGAATGAATATTACCTTGCACATATTGTTCTTCAGACGAAACATGTGGATCGGTTAACATTGATGATTGTCAAAGTGATTTATAATAAGGATATTTATTACACCTCACATGATATATATCCGATAGCAACTATATTTTTCTCACATGTACATTGTCATATGTAAAAGTTGAACTTACCAACACACTGTCACAGGTAATAGAAGAACATATTAACACTTGAATGGCGTGATAGTATTGATACACGTTCAATAGATCTAAAATGAAAACTTGCTAGTATAACTCAATGAAACTTGCCCTAAATTTTTGAAAATTTTGAAGGCTCTGCATGAAATTACATGATAAAGAATTTTGAGAAGTAATGTTATATATAATGTGTTACCATTTATAAGATATAATGCAATTAGTTATGTAAACTTTTAACATATATATTACTTATTTAAAATATTTTCTAATCTAAATATTGTTTTTCTTTATGAAAAATATATGTACACATGCATATAACTGTTAACGGGACAAATTTTGAGGCCTCAAGAATTTTTGAAGTTGTGAGCAGTCACCCACCTTGCACACCCTCAAAGACGGCCCTGGTTGCATATATTATCTTAAAATATTTATTTTAATGAGTATTATTAATGCCAAAAAAATAGCTAATAATCTTTCCTTGCTTTACAAAAGTAATGGTCATTTTATTTCTTCTCTTTAACCCTACATGTACACTTTAATTTAAAAAGTAAAAACACATAAACAATATTTATATTTATAATACATATAAAAGCTTATCCTTTTATTAGTTTTTGAAATGTTTAGATCCATCTAGGTTTGAAAGAGTCAAAAGTAATTTGGTGGTAAACTAGTATAAAAAGGCAATGACCAATGGATCCTATAATCACTCAAAGCTACTAGTAGATAGCTGCCTACTCAACTCAACTTAACTCCACAATGGGTGACAGACAAAAACATCTTCATTTTGTCTTCTTAAACTATGATCCTGAATATGAACGCCTTCAATCTGATAGGTCAGTCTTTCTTTTAAGCTACTTCCTCTTACCAAAAAATATATGTTTATAACTTTGTTTTACGATGTTGTAATTTGCAGAACAAAAAGAGGTGCAAGAGAAGTGGAAATGTACTTAAACAAGAAGCACAATGACTTGTTGGCTAAGAAACTTGAGGCTGGAACTTACAACAAGACATTGTCTTTGCTCATTGTTGATGCTTTTGCTGTTCAAATCACTGATGTTCAGGTAACCTATTTATATTTTCTCTTATATCTCTCTAGCTCACTCTTTGTCTAGTTAAAGATCATGATGGTTAAAATGACTGTGGTGTTTCAATTCAGGCCAATGTGCTTAGATCTGCTAAAGAAGTGAGGGTGGTGGAGAAGAACCAAGAGCTTGCTTGAAATATTGTTTGAACTTTGAAGCTATTTTTTCTTAATGATTAGCTAGCTAGTTCTATCTTGAGATTTGTGGTCTAGATAGATATTAACCTAGCCACATTTGTATAGATTTAAATATTATATGGTCTTCCAGGTTTAGTGCTAATTAAGAAAAAGATGTACTCTATGTGTCGGGTGGCTTGTTTTATAATATAGTTGTGATATTTATCGCCAATGATCAATGTATCAAGATTGGTTCAAGGATATGCATGTATATCTGACTGAAACATAGGTTATAAATTGTGTATTATTTGTGTGTTGTATTTTAGATAAATGACTCAATTATTAAAAACAAAATGATGGAATAGTATAATTATAATCTTTGTATATTACTTCCAACAAAGGTAAAAAACTTGAATGGTACAAATTGGGCAAGTGAGGCAACTTTTCTAGTGAGAAAGTTTAGAAACCTAGAATGAAATTTTCCAAAGAGTTCAAAAGGGTGTTTGAGATGGATTTTTAGAAGATTTGTATTCTATGGTGCTTTATGATATCAAACAATATGGTTCGAGCCATCGAGGTATACTAATTACGTACGTAATTTTCTTTTAATTCTCTATAGAAGAAGGTGGAGTGAAGGCATTTCCCAAGTTGGGCATTCTCGTGGACATGCCTTCACGCTGATAATGCCACTCCCCTTAGTTATAAAGCTTCATGCCTTGTGTAGTCTCATCGTCTCGTCGTCCCTACATAGGAAATCTCGAATGCACGTGCCAGCATTGCTCCATACCAACTTGCCACTTATGACTTAAACAACAAACGAGCACTCCAACCTTTCTGAAAAGGGGAGGGCTTTACGCAGTTTGAGTCTGTTTGGCGGTAGGCTCAAATCACGTGGATTGGTCGGCCAAAACCGGAAAAAAAGTAAAAAAAGCACGTACTTCCGATGCTCTAACTAAAATAAGACATTTTTATGTAACTAACTAACAACACTAATTTAAAAGATTATGAATTGCTATTTTGTATTGAACTTTGAAAGCCAAAACCATATAATCTACAAGCCCAATCAACAACTCTCTTCCTCAGCGCGCCATGCCGAACATGTGCCCATTACCTGGGGCTAGGTCCTCGGGGGAAGGGTCAGTCGGCACCCAAAAGAGGTGCACTGGGTCAGGGCCGATTTTGGAGAAAAATAACTACTTCTTGGAAATGGTGTTTGATGTGTAAAACTGTAAGAAAACTCAAAAAAGTAATTATTTGTTCAATATTTTGAATCAGGTTCAATTTAAAAGGTTTTAAGTTACATATGTTTGTAAAAATGTATATTTATAATCAGCTAAAGTAAACACTTTGAAATAAGCTTATAAGAATCCTCTTATTTTAGGTGAATAGGTGGAATGGAAACGAGCAATCCCAAACACCCCTTGTGTTTTAGTTTCATTTAGAGCTTGGCAGCTGTTTGTAATGTGAATGTTTGTTCAATGGACCTAAGTTTTATTTAGTTTATGTTAGGGGCGATTTGAATGCCTTAAACTTGTTAATTCGTGTTTCCGGATACATATTGCAGAAACTAGATTAACCATGGTAAAAATACTGTTTAGCTGTTTTAGTTAAAATTTACTTATCGGATTATATGTATTACTTCTATTGGAATAGTGTTACAAAAAGTCGCAATTCTTGTGATCCGATTGCATTTTCACTAGACCTTATGAACCTTATATTTACTGTAGCGCTTCTAATGTTAATTTGTAGGGTAAAAGTCAAAAATGATAAATATACTTTCTCAAATGTATCAATATGATAAACATAGTCATTTATGTATCAATATGCTAAACCAAAGATCAAATATGTGCAATAATGGGTAATTTCTTCACATCTTCATCTCTCATATTTGCATCGTTAGTCCTTCATACTAACGGCCGTTAGTAAATAACTTAAAACTTGGTTTTCTTACGTTTTCTTCCGTTTTTTACGTTTTTGTCTGTTTTTTTACATTTTCGTCCGTTTTTTACGTTTTCATCCGATTTTTTAGGTCCGATTTTTTACGTTTACGTCCGTTTTTACGTTTTCGTCTAATTTTTACGTTTTCGTCCGATTTTTTACGTTTTCGTCCGTTTTTTACGTTTTCGTCTGTTTATTTACGTTTTTTTTACGTTTTCGTTTGTTTTTTTACGTTTTCGTCCATTTTTTTACGTTATCGTCTGTTTTTTTAAGTTTTAGTCCGATTTTTTACGTTTTCGTCAGATTTTTTACGTTTCAGTCCGTTTTTTTACGTTTACGTCTGATTTTTTACATTTTCGTATGATTTTTTACGTTTTCGTCCGATTATTTATGTCGTCGACCGCTTTTTTACGTTTTCGTATGATTTTTTACATTTTAGTCTGATTTTTTTACGTTTTAGTCTGATTTTTAATGTCATCGACCGTTTTTTTACGTTTTCGTCCGTTTTTTACGTTTTCGTCCGATTTTTTACGTTTTCGTCCGTTTTTTACGTTTTCGTCTGTTTATTTACGTTTTTTTTTACGTTTTCGTTTGTTTTTTTACGTTTTCGTCCATTTTTTTACGTTATCGTCAGTTTTTTTAAGTTTTAGTCCGATTTTTTACGTTTTCGTCTGATTTTTTACGTTTCAGTCCATTTTTTTACGTTTACGTCTGATTTTTTACATTTTCGTATGATTTTTTACGTTTTCGTCCGATTATTTATGTCGTCGACCGCTTTTTTACGTTTTCGTATGATTTTTTACATTTTAGTCTGATTTTTTTACGTTTTAGTCTGATTTTTAATGTCATCGACCGTTTTTTTACGTTTTCGTCCGTTTTTTTACGTTTTCGTCCGATTTTTTACGTTTTCGTCCGTTTTTTACGTTTTCGTCTGTTTATTTACGTTTTTTTTTACGTTTTCGTTTGTTTTTTTACGTTTTCGTCCATTTTTTTACGTTATCGTCTGTTTTTTTAAGTTTTAGTCCGATTTTTTACGTTTTCGTCTGATTTTTTACGTTTCAGTCCGTTTTTTTACGTTTACGTCTGATTTTTTACATTTTCGTATGATTTTTTACGTTTTCGTCCGATTATTTATGTCGTCGACCGCTTTTTTACGTTTTCGTCTGATTTTTTACATTTTAGTCTGATTTTTTTTACGTTTTCGTCTGTTTTTTACGTTTTCGTCCGATTTTTTTACGTTTTCGCCCGATTTTTTACGTTTGCGTTTGTTTTTTTACGTCGTCGACCTAATGTAAAAAACCGGCCGACGACGTAAAAAATCGGACGAAAACGTAAAAAAATCGGACGAAAACGTAAAAAAACAGACGAAAACGTAAAAAATCGGACGAAAACTTAAAAAATCAGACTAAAACGTAAAAAATGGGACGAAAACGTAAAAAATCAGACGAAAACGTAAAAAAAAGAACGAAAGCCTAAAAAAACAGACAAAAACGTAAAAAAAAAACGGACGAAAACGTAAAAAATCGGACGAAAACGTAAAAAAACAGACGAAAACGTAAAAAATCGAACGTAAACGTAAAAAACATACGAAAACGTAAGATAACCAAGTTTTAAGTTATTTACTAACGGCCGTTAGTATAATGGACTAACGATGCAAATATGAGAAATGAAGATGTGAAGAAATTACCCATTATTGCACATATTTGATCTTTGGTTTAGCATATTGATACATAAATGACTATGTTTATCATACTGGTACATTTGAGAAAGTATGTTTATCATTTTTGACTTTTACCCTAATTTGTAATATGTAGTAATTTATTTAGTACTCAAAAGAAATGCTCGCTCTGTCGACAGGCAAAAAGTACTCGGTTGTTGACATATGTAGTTAACAAGTTGCCAATACGTAAAATTGTAGTTAATACAATACATGATTTCGTAGGCCCCAAATGAAGTCATTCGAGATGAGACTCTGTTGCAACTTCAGGTTCCTATTAGAGCGGACGGTGTGGGCTCGTTATCACAACTCGCCGTCCGACGTGGAGTCTCGCCGAGGGCCGCCGCCACACCGAGGTGGCTCGCCGTGATCCGCCGTGGGACTTGAAATCGTCGGGACGACGAGAGGGGATTCTGACACAAAAGCAGCCTCTTTGTTTACATATTGTTGTGTGTGTTTGTAGTGTGTGTGTTAGTATGTGTGTGTGCAGGAAAAATGAAGAAGACAATCTCTTTTTTTTTTTTTTTTTTTTTTTTTTTTTTTTTTTTTTTTGGACTAGACTTGAAACTGGGCTGGGTGAATTGGGGTGGTATGTTTTCGTTTTAAATACAGCCTCTTTGTTTACATATATATATATATATATATATATATATTATTTTTTTTTTTAATTTATAACTTTTTTTTTAATATTTTGTTTTGTATTTTTATTTTAATAAATGAAGTTAGTTTATTTGAAAAATTGAATAAAAAAAATAAAGTGGTAGTGGTGGGGCCCAAATGAAGAGGTTGAGGTTTGTTATGAGTGAGGAGGGGTTTGTTGTGGTTAGTTGTGAGAAAATTGGATGCTGATGTGGCGCTGAGGTGGCGCGACGACGAAGTGAAGCCTTGTTATGACACCTTCCACTCTTATGTTTGTGCAGATAACACCTATGGAACTATTCCTACTATATTCTTAAAAACTGATTTTTGCGCTCCAATTTGGCTCAAGTTCTATCTTATGTTTGCGGTACTTGGAACAGCTCATATATTGCTCATAGATAGCCATGTTTTCTAAGTATATCCTGAAACTAACTATTCTAATGTTGGTGTTACTTAGTATTAAGGTCTGTTTTAAAATCTGCGTGATGTAGGGCAGTAATGTCCGCTGGAATCTTTAGAAAAGGTCAGGAAGCAGCTAAAAGGTTTTAGCAATTTACATGTCATTGAATATGGTGATCACTCATTCCAAATTGCAAAGAAGAATCCTGAGCTAACAGGAATGAGTCATGAAGAAGCCGAAGAAGGTGCTGTTAAAGCTATTGCAGTGTTTGTTTCAAGAATTAGGAACAAAAAGGTGAGCAACGTACCCAAAGTACTTTTGGTTCAAAAACACATTTTGTTGAATCTAAAATCTATGGCATTTGGACGTCTGAGTATGTCCAAAAGTATCGTCCCAAACTAGTATATGTCATCTTTTGGGACAATACTTCATTTATGGTGTTGTCCGGCGGTAGTGGTGAAGCGATGATGGTGGCTTGTGATGACCAGTGTCACACATTTCATTTGCAAGTAGGGTAAAACTATAATCAGCTAGCTAGACAAATGTTGAAATCGATTCCAATCATAATGTTGAAGGTTTTAAGGTTTCCATGTACATTAACGACCATGTTTTTTGTCTCGTGCATATTGTGAATGAAGGGAAATTATATTGTTCTTGCTATTTGGATTATTATCTTGAACCTTTGTCTCCACTTTAGAGGTGTGTGTCGATGTTTCCCTGCTCCTTCAAATTTAAATCATGTCAACCCCATGACTATTATATCAGATTTGTACAGCAGAAGGACAATGATTGGTCATATAAGTTAAAAGGGTTAATGGTGTAAAAAATATACAAACTTTCCACTTTTTACTATTGTGACAATAAACTTTTAATTTTCCTATTAAAAAAAAAAACTTTCTTAATGACTTTTATTGTAACCAAATGTGACACGTGGCACAATTAATTAAGCGTTAACCCAAAAAAATCTGTTTTACTCGTTGCATTATATTGGGGGACCATTTATGTCAAGTTACCAAACCTAAATACTATTAAAAAAAAAAAAAAAAAAAAAAAAAAAAAAAAAAAAAAAAAACGGTTTTTATTAAACTTAAAAACCAAAAACGTGTTCTTCCCCAAATCTGCTACAAACCCAGGTCCTATAAACCCTAATCAATGAGTTCATCAAGCTCAGCAGAATCACGCCTAATTGGTGGTAAGATTCAATACTCTGTAAGTGTGACCGTCTACTAAAGGTTCATACTTCAACCACAAGGAGGAAGCCGGGCAAGAGATTTGTCAAATGTAATGATTGCAAAGTGTACGAGTTCCTTGATGCAGATCTTCCTACTGAGTACTACAAAGAGTTGGTGTTTGGATTCTTTGAAAGGCAGAAACACATGAGCATGAATCCACATTCTCAACAATACATGAGCATGAATCCACATTCTCAACACATGGTTGAGGGTCTTGCTATGGAAAAGTCAGTGTTGGAAGCTGAGTTGAAGTCTACAAAGTCCAAGTTGCAGTTGTATGATAAGTTATTTTACATTATGATAGGATGCTTGTGTTTAATTTGTGTTGTATTAGGTATGACAATTGCCAAGTAATTAGGGTCTTGTTGTAATGGTTTTATGTTATGGAATGAAAATCTTATCTTTTGGTTACATTGTCTTATATTTATGTTGCATTCTAATATCTGTTACAATCCAGTGTGATTTGTAGACCATAGTAAAACAGTGAGCATAGCATTTATGATAGGTGATAGAAAACACATTATTTTAGGGCCATAAAAGGTATACATACATTAACTAAACTGAAAGATCAAGTGCTGATAAGACCAAGTGCTGATAAGACCATAAACCATGAAAGACCAGTGCTAGGTAGTAGGTGCTTCTAACCCATCCTTTTCTTTCCCTTTCCTTTGTCCTTCCCTTTTGGAGCTGCAATTTCAGTTTTGGCAACATAAGGTTTGACACCAAATTCTTCAAGAGTGGCCTTTGCAGGCAAACCTAGAACCTTATGCCTTGCATCAAATAGAAGCTTTTGAATCTGTTTTTGGGTTAGTGGCTCATCATCCTCTGCATCATCAGAAGTAGTTTCAACATAATGTGAGCTTGAGCCCACCTTTGGTTGATAAAACTGTAGCTCATGAGGTGGTTCTACTGACTGCAATGGTGGAAAATACCCTGTCCATGTGCTACCTGTGTTACCTGAACTTGTGTCATCTTCCACCATTGCATATTCTGATGTATCACTGGAAATGCAGATTATTTCTTGAAAAAAAGCAAATAAAACATAAGTATGATTAACAGATAAGAGATGAAAAAGGCACATGAAGATGTTTGACAATTTATAACCTTTTCTCTTGTTTGAACCCTTGTTTCCTGAACTCATGTTTGCAAAAGATGGAATAGATGAGGAAGATGTTTGATATGGTATTGTAACATCTATATCTGCCCTTATATAGAGGTATAAGTTGGATTGATTCATTGACTGCAAAAATGTTCAGTGGTAATACATACATTAATTGACTGCACAAATGTAGAAAAGTGATGCATTGACTCATTGACTGCACAAATGTAGACTAGTTAACTGCAAATAGTGTAGTAAATAAAGTGAGAGAATGCAATAGTTAACTGGATATGCCACAAAAGTTAGAAAATGCAATAGTGAAAGTCATAAAAGTTATGCAACAGCAATTGCATAAAAGTCAGTTTTTTTGGAAGTGATGCAATGCAAATGCATAAAAGTGACTGCAATTGTAGAACAGTAAACTGCAATAATGTTACTACACCTAATGTTACTGCAATAGTCCAAAATGAGTGACTGCACAAATTGTACAAAAGTAATTCATTGATAGAACATGCAACTGCATTCAGTCATACATATCTAACATCATACAAGAAAGTAGTTTAATTTTGACCATCTTATGCCCTCATATGATATACAAAATGGGCTATTTGTAGATGGTCATTTTAAACTGTTAACATACCTACAGGACCATATGGCAGTTAAAGTGTTTACACATCCAAAAGATGATTAACTATGCCCTCATAAGATATACAAAATGGGCTATTTAATTGTTAATAAGATGATATACAAAAGCTAAAATAGATGGTCAGCTGCACTTATATATCAAGTGCATTGTCTTTGGTATTGCCCTGACCATCCTTTTTTTGGCCAACTTCTTTAGTATGATTCTTTCACTTGGTCTTCTGATTTTATGAGCTTGTTTCTTTCTCTTTTGCACTTGCTGATCTTGCACTTCATCTTGTTGTGCCTGCACTTGTTCTTGTGACTGGGTAATCTGAATCGGAGTTAATTCAATCTCTGTTTGAACCTGATCTTCATGTTCAGCTTGCACTTGTTCTTGAGACTGGACTTGAACCTCATCTTGATGTTCATCTTGCACTTGTTCTTGAGACTGCACTTGAACCTGATCTTGATGTTCATCTTGCACTTGGCCTTGTGGCTGGGTAATCTGAATTGGAGTTAATTCAATCTCTGTTTGAACCTGATCTTCATGTTCAGCTTGCACTTGTTCTTGAGACTGGACTTGAACCTCATCTTGATGTACATCTTGCACTTGTTCTTGAGATTGCACTTGAACCTGATCTTGATGTTCAACACCAAACCATCTTGCAAATGTGGAAGTACATGCCCTCCTCTTACCATGCCTTGTTGGAATTCCAAGTGTTGACCCAACTTTCCTTTTTGATCCACCACCTCCATTTGGCCCAACTTTCCTTCTTGATCCACCACCTCCATTTGGCCCAACTTTCCTTCTTGATCCACCACCTCCATTTGGCCCAACTTCTGTCCTAACTCCTTCATTAGACCCACTACCCACATCAACCCTAACTCCTTCATTAGACCTACTACCCACTTCTGTCCTAACTCCTTCATTAGACCCAATACCCACTTCGGTCCTAACTCCTTCATTAGACCCACTACACACTTTTGTCCTAACTCCTTCATTACACCCACTACCCACTTCTGACCTAGCTCCTACATTACACCCATTTTGTTTTCTAGGCCTACCAGCTACTGCTTTTGGTTTAGGTGTCTTTGCCACAATAGGTTCTTTGCAACCTTTTATATTGTGTCCAGGCTTATGGCAATTTGTACAATGCATTAGAACACCTACTTTAGACACTCTTGTACCACTACCCCCTCACCTTTAGCTCTAATTCTCTTCTTTCTAGGCCTGTCAGGCATTTTTTTAGGCTTTGGTGGTAATACATTTGAGTACATGCTCTGATCAGGCCAAAAATCCATACCACCAACAGGTTTTAAGTTCAAGTTGTTGTAAGCTAAAGAATACATCTCTGTCCTAAACCATTATGTGACATAAGCCTCAAGTAACCTATTCATAAACATTATGACCTTTGTGGAGTGAACACATGGTATACCTGAAAGTTGCCACATCCTGCAACTGCAAGTCCTCTTTGTTTCATCAACAGTGAATCCATCACTTCCTTGTCTCACCTCAAACACATTCCCACCAGTTGGTATCACATGCCAAAACCTGCATATGAAAATTGACAATTTGAATCAAAATATCATAAATTGCAAAGTGTAGTTTAATGGACACTAACCTTTGTTGGTCTTTCAGGCATTCCAATCTTTTTTGAATGTTGGGACACACTCCAGGAGTCCACTTCCCACTAACCTCTCTCATCTTCTGCATCCTTTCCAGGACAATAACCCTAATAGCTTCTAACATGGTGATCAGTGGCTTATGCCTAACACCACAATCACACTATTGAAGCATTCACTAAACCCATTTTCAACTGCTTCACAACCTCTGTCAACCTCAAAGAATGCTCTGGACCATGTCTTGGGATTCTTATCCATGAGAAACTTATGTGCACCAGGGTTGGCCTTTTTAATCTTATCCATTATTTTATTGAACAATTGAGGGTATGATGCTTTAGATGCTGCCCAGAATAGATTCCTAAACTCCAATCCAGTCTAATGTTTCTTAAAGCCTTCATATATGTGTCTTGCACATTGCCTATGCTCAGCATATGGCATTACTAGCTTCACAGCTTCAATAAGACCCTAAAACGGCATGTTAGTGTGTTAGAACATGTTTAATGTTATATTAACAATTGGGGGGAAAAATAAATGTGTAAATCATACCTTGTGTTGATCAGATATGAGAGTTAGACCGTGACCTTTAACTTTACCCAAATCTTCTTCAAGCAACTCTAAAAACCAACTCCAGTTATCTTTATTTTCAACATTTACCACAGCCCAAGCCACAGGGTAAATGTGGTTATTCCCATCTCTACCAATTGCAGCAAGAATTTCCCCTTGATTAGGACTTTTCAGAAAACAACCATCTAAGGCTATAACTGGCCTACATCCTGCTTTCCATCCATTAGCTAATCCAGCAAAACAAACATAAAACCTATCAAAATATGTCTTGTTATCTGGGTTGACTGTCACTCCCAACTTCACAGTTGACCCAGGATTGGTGTCTAAAATAGCTTTCCCATAAGATCTTAGCATACCATAGTGTTCTGCTACAGTCTTTTCATTCTGTGTCAAAGCAAACTTCTTTGCATTTACACATTGATTAGGTGTAACCTTACACTTGTATTTTTTCATCACTAGGTCAGCTATACTATTCAACCTAATCTCAGGATTATCCCTAATCTTTTCACCAAAGACTGTCCCTATCCACTTATAGTTGACCAATGAGCCAAACTGGAAATTCCTAACACATGTATGCTCATCAACTAATGTTTTAACCTGAAAAGTTTTCTCTTCTGACATCCAACTAGCATAACATCTCCAAGGACATGATGGCAATTCATTACTACTAACACTAGGATACCTGATTTGCTTCCTTTGTTTACCAGTATCTGGATCAGCCACCCTTTCAGGTCTTTGTCCACACCTAGCCACCACCATCTTTGAATTACTCTTCTCATACCATAGTGAGAACCCATTAGCCAAAGCATAGAATGTCAAACACTCCTTGAACTTGTTCATAGTCACATACTTTAAACCTTTCTGCAATTGTAACACAACATAAGTTAACATTCATCATTAATAAACAACATAACAAATTTTAATTTAAATATAAGTATGTTCAACATACTCACCTCTGGTTTCCTCAGTCTCCAGTGTGTACTTTCATCATACATGGGGTACCTTTCAATACTTGTTTGAGCAATAATGAAAGGGTCTTGAGTGTTTCCCTCCTCATCAGTAGGCTTAAGCTTTCTTAGTAGCTCATCCATGAACAAATCATGATCAGTCCTAACATCAGGAACAGAAGAAGAATTTAAAGGCACACTATTTGCCTCATTTGGCTCTTCCATCTGCTCTACCTTATCCCTATTAGCTTTGATCCTATTTCTAAGCTCAATCAATTCCTCTTCACCAGGACTAAGATAATCAATAGACTTATCACTATTATACTCCCAATCATAATCACTATCAGAATCATCATCATTTTCAATCACCCTAGCATCCATACTAGTACTACCACTAGTACCTAACCCACTAATACCTACACCACTAGCCTGGTGAGAAGATTCACCTTGAGTTTCAGCATACTCCATCTCAGCCCAAGCCTCCATCTCATCTATGCTAAAATCATTGCAATACCTTATTTTTGGACTGACTTTACTCTTAGCAACACTAGCATCCATACTTGTTCTATCTATTTTACCTAGGTACCCAGATAAGTCCATATCAAAGTGCTGGAGATATACATCAAGCTCACCAAATACAACAGCCACATCAAACATATAGTTTAACTCATTATCATCAGTGACTCTAACTAAAACAACCTCCAAGTCATGATTTGGGACTCTGTAATACACCCCTTCAATATCTGTTTCAACTTTTTCTTCAAGATATTGGGCAAACTCTAAGTAAGGCATCCTTCTAATAGACATAGGACTGACAACACCATGCACATACCTAAGGGGACCATGGCTGAAATACCCATCCCAGTTTATAACTAAGATGTGTTGAACAGTATGAGGTATCATTCTGAAACAAATACCATACACTAAAATTAGGGCTTGCGGACTATTTAGGATTAAAACACAATTAACTTATTCAAACGAAATTACATACCTGACTTGTTACAAAAACCATAAACAATTGGAAAGGGGGCAACGGGGATTTTTCAATTTGGTGGATTAGGGTTTTTCAGTGGAAGGCGGGAAGACTGAATTGGGGGGAAATGGATTGGGGTTAATAAATCGTTTTTTCATTTAATATTAGTCCTTAGGTTTGGTAACTTGACATAAATGGTCCCCCAATATAATGCAACGATTAAAACAGATTTGTTTGGTTAAGGCTTAATTAATTGTGCCACGTGTCACATTTGGTTACAATAAGTCATTAAGAAAGTTTTTTGTTTTAATAGGAAAATTAAAAGTTTATTGTCACAATAGTAAAAAGTGGAAAGTTTGTATATTTTTTACACCATTAACCCAAGTTAAAACTACTAAAGGGTGAATCTACACATGCACCCCAACATTTCCTTCCCATGCACCCCATAGACCAATCATTGAGCCAATTATTGGATTTTTTTTTTGTATTGTTTTATTATTTATTTGTGTAGTGTATATATAGTGTGTATTTATTTGTGTAGTGTTTTATATGTAAGAGTGTATTTATTTGTGTAGTGTTTTTATATGTAGAGTATATTTATTTGTGTAGTGTTTTTACGTTAAAACATTAAAACATTAGACATTAAAATATTAAACAGTACAACAACAAATGTTACTAATATTACAACGAAATCTACTCCACATGAAGATTATTAATGTCATCTATAAGCTCATAGAGTATTCCACTCGACTGGCATGCGTGATCAACTGGATTTCTTGCCAATTCCAGTGATGCCTCCAACGTCTTTATTCTTGCCTTCAACAAACTGTTTTGAGACAATAGCATGTTGATCGTTTTATCTTTAGTTTCGCAGTTTGAGCACTGCGTTGAAGAAGAGGCTTGACCAAAGTACTTTTGTTGAAATATTTCCTTCCACATGAAGTATCGACACCCATAGTCTTCAGTCCCTGGCTGTTACATGAGGAAACAATTATAAGAAATGTATTCTAAACAAACAAGTTATTGATATATTTACGTAAATAACAAACGTTTAATTATTTACCTTTGACAAAAGACATGCATAATACTTCAGACCACAAGTTTTGGGCTGTTGGGATGTTCTTTCAATTATAAATCCACGTCGACAACGACACAAGAAAGGATTTTCTTGTTGCATCTGGCGAAAATAATTTGTATAATTATTCACAACATAAATCAGTAATATCATGGTTCACAAAATTAGAAGCTTCGAATACATAAATAACCAATCTTGTTATAGATTAATAGTTGATACATGGTTCACAAAATCACAATATAACTAGAAACTAAGATCAATCACGCCCGAGGCGTAGTCGCTCCAATGATGCTGCCATCTGTCCCACACGAAACTCTAACTCTGAAATGCGTCTCCTCAATCCGGCAATCTCTCGCTCGTACTCGTCAACGCGAGACGGCTGTAACAAAAGATGAGGAAGAACCGAAGGACGGTATATAAAATTGTCCTCATCTGCAGCTGGAGATATAGCTGGAGAGGGAGGCACATAAGATGGAGAAGAAGGCACATAATCTGGACTCTCAACACGAGCGGGTGTGTTGTTGACACAATGAATGTCCCTCCACTGAACGTCATCCGATTCCTGTAACAAAAGATGAGGAAGAACCGGAGCAGGAGCAGAAATCTGTAACAAAAGATGATGAGTCGTTTACTATAAATCAGTAATCGTGTATACATGTTTTGTCATTTACAATATAAATCAGTAATCGTCTATACATGTTTTGTCATTTACAATATAAATCAGTGATCGTCTATACATGTTTTGTCATTTACAATATAAATCAATAATCGTTTTCTACGTCCTTCTAAACATGCTCTGTCATTGAGTAAACATATGTGCCCATCCCGCGGCCAAGTCATTTCTGAACCATATCCATTGTGGGTGAGTATACGGGAGTGGTGAGTTTTCATCAAGCATCGCATGAACGAAGTGAGCAACCTGGGCTTCCCCCACACGAAGAATCACAACGGGGGACAATAGTTGTGCAGTATTTGGACCATCTCTCAGCAGAAGACACATAATAGATTGTGAATTGGATATGCATACAATTGGACGGTTAAGAGCTTTAGCAATAGCCACGCCCGTTTCTGGCATAGTCATCCAGTAACCGTAGGGTGCTGGACCTTCAAACCAATTCAGCGAGTTACAAAAAGTTGTAAACCAATTCCCCCACATTTGCATGTAAACTTCCTCGTTATTGTCTACCTCTTCCCTGACAAGAGCTCGAATTCTAGGCCATATTCGTTCGTGATGACCAAGACCTACGGCAAGAGCTCGATAGCCACAATTTCCATCACCTTCCACGTTAAAGATCCCTAGGATCCAGCGTCGGAAAAGAGGTGGAATTTGAGCCATAAAATATTCGCTACTGTCATCTGGAACGTACAAGTCGTGTCTTAAGTCGCCCTCGCTAGGTTCTTCGTTCAAGTCTGGGACGTTAGAAGGCTCTCCCACATATGAACTATGTCTCGCAGCTTCTTCATTTAAGTCTCGGACTTTTTTAGGTTTTGTATAGCTTCTGCGGTACCCTGTGGGGGGTTCTTTGTTCAAATCTAGGATATTTTGTTTAGCCTTGGATTTGTTGTCCTTTGCGCTCGGACGTCCACGATTACTTTCTTTAACAAAAGGTTGTTGGGTTGACACAGATTCAAGAGCGTATATACCTCTGAGCCTGTTTAACATATTTTTTTTGACAAACGACGATGCTTTGGTAAAAACACTTTGGAATTTTTGTACGTCATCTTGACAAGAAAAATATTCAGGATCTTCAGGCCCTTGAGGATCTTCAGGATATTCAGGATCATCAGGCTCTTGAGTATTTCGGACAACAGGCCAGGGAACGCTTAGTGTTCTCCAAAACTTATCAACAAAACCAAGGGAATAGGCAATCCTGTATTCGAAAAAAGGAACTAGTTAAAATTATCGGTATTGACGGGGATAATAAGTTGATAGGCATAAATTTAAAATGCATACCGTTTGCTTGAAGGTAATACAGTTCGTGATAGCATGGTAAACCATAAACTAACCGCAACTGATGACCACATTCATGTGGGTCCACAACCCGTTTACTTTCTGCGAGTATGAGTAGTAAAGCATCTCTTGAAATATTATACCGCAATTCGTTAAATAGTGTGCCCTTACACGCATACAATTTCTTGATTTTGCTTGTATTCAAAGAGGCTCGTATCGCAGTTTCTTTCGCAGCTATAATCTTGTCGACCGAACACAACAACATGTCTAAGTTGGACTGTGTGGAGCCCAAGTATAACTTCAACAGCGCGTGTTGACTCTCAACTCTACATGTTGTTGTCTGGCCGAAGCTGCGATATTGATCGGTAAGGTACGACACAAACATGCGGTCGTAATGTCGCATCCATTTACAAAAATACCGCAAAACATCTGAGAAAACAAAGAATTAATAAAGTGAGAAAACAATTCGAGTAGTTATTTATTAAATAATAATAAAAAAATGTATTAATGGGTAAGTACCCTGTTTTTGGACTAATAAATCCTGTAGGTGCTGATAATAATGCGTGAACACATCTTCGGTCGAAGTTGTAACCATCAAATCCCATGTCCATCTAACGGACTCATACTCCTTTACCGTATCGAATTTGTGTCTGCAATGCTTGAGCACATTTTGATTATTATGCCATCGACAGAGTAATCTGTTAGCGTTTGGGAATTCTTCTCTACATGCCCCAAGCAACGCTAAATCTCTGTCGGTGATGATAACCGCGGGTAATATTGTTCTTGTATCACCAACTTAACACATTCCAACACCTATTTGAAATTTGGATTTTTTTCACAGTCCAAAAAGCTAAACGCCATCGAGAATGTTCTGTTTGTTGGAGTAACCCCAACAATTGTAAAGAATGGCAATTTAAACATCGTGGTGTTGTATGTGGAGTCCATCAACATGATTTCCGGATATGTTATCCACAGGGCATATGATGTCGGGTGAACAAAAAATATTTCATCTAGCTCATTGGTGTGGTTATTTACCCTGGGGTAATATGTATAACCTTGACGCCTCAAATGTACTAAAAGGAGTTGTATCGGAGTCAAATCACCACGACTGGCGCGGCGTATCTTTTCTTGTGCATTATATACCGTTTTAATGCCAGACACGTTATTCGGATCGCTCTCTTTTAGTGAAGAAAGTATAATTCGTGGTGCTACTTGCTGTTTTGTCAACTGCTTCACCAAAACTAACTCACTTTCTTTTAATCACATGGCCTGTGAAAAACCATGGAACGAGTCTACAAAATCATGATTATGCCTCGGACACATGACGCTCAATATCCAACCAGTTCGACCTTTTACAAGTTTCGCCAGTAATCTGAATGGGCAATTAATTTTAGCGGTATTAGTCTGCCGTTCAAGTTCATATTCTAAACCTTCACGTGCAGACGTCCCATGTCTAGAACACAAAAATTCGATAGAGTACTTATAGCCCCTATATGTTTTAGTTCTTCCTTTAACAATAAGAAAACCGTTCGATTGAGCAGTAGATCGCACCCAATCAGTTAAAGCAACTTCAGTACCGAACACCTAAAAAATAAAAAACACAACAACTTTTATAACTTTCATTTTTAACAAACTTTTATAAAACTTTGTACATTTTTAACAACTTTATTTATTGTTACATTTTTTTTACAAACGTTTATATTAGTTTTTTTTTTACAAACTTTTATAACATTTATTGTTACATATTAGTTTTATTTTTAAAAAACTAACACTTTTAAAAATAAAACTTTTTATTTTAAAAAACTAATACAACTTTTATTTTAAAAAACTAATACAAAATTTTATTTATAATACTTTTTATAAAATACAAATTATAATACTTTTTATTTATTATACTCTTTTATAAAATACTTTTTATTTATACTCTTATTTATATCACTTTTTATTTATACTCTTTTATATCACTTTTATAATACTTTGTATTTATACTCCCATTTAATGTGTGTGTGGTTACGTGTGTGGTTTTGAGGCTCTCTACGCGTTCGTTTTGTAAACCATGTGCGCACATGGTTTTGTACGCGTTTTCTGCTGTCTTGAGTTGATATATGTCCTTCTCTCTCTCACTATCCTCATACACAGTTATTGTTTCTCTCTCTCACTATATCTCTCTCTCTAAAAGTTTTTAGATCTTGATCTAAAAACTTTTTAGATCGTGGTATTGTGGTTATGTTGTGGTGGTATATGTTTGTGGTGGTATCTGTTGTGGTGGTATCTATTTTGTGGTGGTATCTGTTTGTGGTGGTATCTGTTGTGATGGTATCTGTTTCGTTCAAGCTTTTAGATCTAAATTTTTTTTAAAGGTCTTGAATCTTTTTAAGATCTTGAAAAAAATTAGAGGTTGGTTTAAAAAAATTTGAGGTTGGTTTTATTTGATTATCTAAAAACATTTTAGATCTAAAAACTTGATCTTGAAAAAAATTTGTGGTGGTATCTGTTTGTGGTGGTATCTGTTGTGATGGTATCTGTTTCGTTCAAGTTTTTAGATCTAAATTTTTTTAAAGATCTTGAATCTTTTTAAGATCTTGAAAAAAATTAGAGGTTGGTTTAAAAACATCTGAGGTTGGTTTTCTTTGATTATCTAAAAACATTTTAGATCTAAAAATTTGTGGTGGTATCTGTTTGTGGTGGTATCTGTTTGTGGTGGTATCTGTTATGATGGTATCTGTTTCGTTCAAGTTTTTAGATCTAAAATTGTTTTAAAGATCTTGAATCTTTTTAAGATCTAGAAAAAAATTGGAGGTTGGTTTAAAAAAATCCGAGGTTGGTTTTCTTTGATTATCTAAAAACATTTTAGATCTAAAAACTTGATCTTGAAAAAATTTTGTGGTGGTATCTGTTTGTGGTGGTATCTGTTTTGTGGTGGTATCTGTTTGTGGTGGTATCTGTTGTGATGGTATCTGTTTCGTTGATTATATGTTTTGTTATGTTTTGCAGGTTTGGGGTGCCTCAATAGCATGACCCTTGCTCACTGATTTGGTAATGCAGTTTCATTACTGGATGGTAAAGTGATCATTTTTAACTCACTTTGCAACTTTAATGAAAAAAACTTGAGTGTTTTGGTCTAAAAACGTTTCATTACTGGATGGTAAAGTGATCATTTTAGGTCACTTTGCAACTTTATTGAAAAAAACTTGAGCTAAAAAAAGGCAATGATGATTTTTTTAAAAAAAACTTAAGAGTTTTGGCATGGCAAAACTGAATTTGCAGCCAACATGAGCTAAAAAGCTAATAATCTGAGCCTATTCGATAAGTTTACCTCTTGTGTGTCAAATGGTGACCCAGACATGGTTGTTTGTTGGTGCTGTTGTTGCTTTCTGCTTGTTTGGTGCTGTTGGTGTTGTTGTATTGTAGCTTTCTGTTGGTGCTGATGGTGTTGTGGTGTTGTTGCTTTCTGCTAGCTTGTGAGACTTTGTGTAGTTTGTGTCGTAGCTTTCTTGTTGGTGTTATGGTGATGTTGCTTTCATGTGGCATTATAAGCCTTTGCCTGCTATGCTGGTACCCCTTTGAGAATCTTTGTTACTTTCTTGTGAATGTTTGCAGTTTTGGAATCCTGCTTACTACATTCATGTGGTTGAACCTGTGCCTGCTATGTTGAAAGGTGTAACTTGTGAATATTGTTGAACTTGTGAGGCTTGTGTCCTTGTGCAGTTTGAGACTTTTGAGACTTTGTGCAGTTTGAGACTTGTGAGACTTGTGCAGTTATGAGACTTGTGCAGTTTTGGACTTGTGATACTTGTGCAGTTCCTGTGAACTAGTGACATTGTGCAGTTCCTGTGAAATTGTGACTTTGTGCAGTTGTGACTTAAAATTTTCCGAGGCGATGATGATAAAACCGAATGGACGGTAAAGTGAGATCAAATCTCACTTTGCAACCTTCGGGTTTGAGCCTAAAAAATTTTCGAGGCGATGATGATTTTTGAGCATAAAAACTTTCCGAGGCAATGATGAAAACCGAATGGACGGCAAATTGAGATAAAAATCTCACTTTGCAACCTTCGAATCTGAGCCTCAAAAATTTTTCGACTACGTTTTTTTTAAAGTTTTAAAACTGATTCACACAAAAAAAACTTGTATAAAACTTGTAAAACACAAAATAACCTGTAAAAAAGTTATAAAAAACTTTTTAAAACTTGTAAAAAGTTTTATAAAAAATACATAAAACTTGTAAAACAAAAAAAAACTTGTAAAGGTAAAAAGAAAAAACAAAGTTACACTACCCAACACAAAATACCCCAAGCAGCACCCCCACCACCCCACCTTTTAATATTTTGGCACGAAAACTAGAGGTGTTCAAAAAATCCGAGAAACCGACGAACCGAGCCGATCCGCTCAATCCGAAACCGCAAAAAACCGATAACCGAAGAAACAGAAACCGAAACCGATAAAAACCGAAACCGGAAAAACCCACTTATCATGGTTCGGTTTCGGTTTTTACTTTTAATTATCCGCGGTTATCTGAACCGAACCGCCTATAATATACATGTAGGTTTCAAAAAACCATTTTAAAAATGTACAAGTATTTAGTATCGTACTTATAAACGTCAAATAAATAGTATTAGTTATTTTGTTACATATGATAATTTGAATGCTTTTATTGCGACGGAACAACATTATTATGACCTAAATCTTTTCAATGTTATTTAATTTTCCTACAATTGATATATTACGTTCTAATTTATGTTATTGTTCGTCCGATTCAATTCGATTAATTTTTTAAGGGAGAATTACATAGATATCCTTTGAAAAGCTTCAAATTACATCAATATCCTTCTAAAATTTCAAATTACATCAATATCCTTTACAAAGTTCAAAATACTTATGTATATCCCAACACCCAATTTAATTATAATTAAATGATTTAGATATTAAAAGAAGCTATTGTAAATATACAATATTACCTTTTTACCCTTATTATCCTAATATGAAAGGTCACCATGTTTTTGGTCTCCATCTTAAGAGAATCTGCATTTCTTCATGGCATAAAGGAAATAAAAGCATCATATATACACGATATTGGGAATTGGTAATGATTTTTACGTTTTTTGCCACTTGCTTCTGATAATTTCTATCATATGAATTTTTTAATATTTTTTTCTTTGTGGTTCTTGAGAATATCTTACTAGTAATGAGAACTTTGTTGATTATGTTCTTGAGGTGTTAAGTGGGAGAAAATGGGGTCCAATTAAATGCAAGGGTTACGAGATTGTTAAATAAATTAATTTGAAGATGGGATGATTGATTATGCGTACAACACAAAGCTTTTAATATTCTCAAAATTCTAATCATGTAATTTACAACTGAAAATATACACCGTGCTTTGATTTAAAAAGAGAGAAATGACAATAAAAACAAATAAATGTTACTGTGATTTATAAGAGAAGAAGAGGTGTACCAAGAGCCAAGATGTTCGGATGGAGAAGACTGGAAATACAATGTGGTGATTTTGTTAGCTTGGTAACAAGGGTAAAAGGGTAAAATATATATTAATTGTACATTTGAAATAGACTTTTATGTTTGAAATGTTTATTTGGATATAAAGGAGTATTTTGAAGTTTTAAAAGGACATATATGTAATTTGAAATTTAACAAGGATATTGATGTAATAAGCAAGTTTTGTAAGGATATAAATGAAATTATCCCATTTTTTAAAATGGTTAACCGTGACCCAAACCGCAGAGAACCGCTCATTTCGGGTACCCGCATGTCCGGTTACCCGCCTAGTACGGTTCGGTTTTGGATAGTAAAATGAACTACCCGCCCCGCGATGGATAGTTAAAATCTCTAACCGAACCGAGCCGAACCGCCTTGTGAACACCCCTAACGAAAACCCATGCACCCAATGATTGGGTGGGAGTGATAAAACCCAAACACCCCTTATATTAAAAACTATGGGGTGCCTCAATAGGAGGACCCCTACTAAATTGTATAAAAAGTTAAAAATCTTAGGCCAATGATAATGGTAAAGTTTGTTGGAAAATTTAGTACACTTGTAGGAGTAGTTCACATCTGGTTTTGGGTTAGGAGGTACAGAGTGTAATGGTCCCTGAATACCTTGACTCAATAGTGGTTAGTACTGCTAGTGTTGGTTACTACTGCTATTGTAGTGACTGATGGTTCCTACTGCTAGTGCATTGGTTCCTACTGCTAGTGCTGGTTACTACTGCTAGTGTATTGGTTCTTGTTGCTAGTGTATTGGTTCCTACTGGTAGTGCTGCAGTGATTAACTTGTAAGCTTTGACCCATTCAAGTGGCTGTTATGACTGCTTTATGACCACGTTTAATTGGTCATGTAACCACTATTTCTATGATAATGGAGGCTTATTATGGGTGATTAATTGGCCGTTAATCACTCATAAAGTCCATTAACTAGGGTTGAGTGTTCTCTACTATATATAGAGATAGATATCATCAGCATGAGATATAGAGAAAAACTAGGAGAAACAAACAGAAAACTAAAACACTTATATGCGCAAGGGTTATTGATTTGTGCCTAATTCAATAACTAACATTTGGTCTTATCCCAGGTAGATATTCATGTAACCCAGGCATATGGTCGAATAGTTTACTGTAGAAAGTGATCACACGATTCCAAGTGATATCCGGTAACCTAATTTGGTCATGCATTGCTACTGATTATCTTACCCTGCTAGGCTCATAACCTCTAACAATCAAAGTAAACTATTTTGTGATAATCAATGGCTGCTGCTGTAATGAAACACATGGCTTCAAACTTTGCCAAGCTGGACAAGTTTGAAGGGGTGAACTTTAGGAGATAGCAAAAGAAGATGCACTTCTTGCTTTCAAGCATGAGTGTGGTCTATGTTCTGACCACACCTATTCCTGATGATGGGGATGATGCTACTGTGGAACAGATAATGAAGAGGAGCAAATGGGAGAATGATGACTACATTTGCAGAGGCTTAATTCTCAATGGTATGTCTGATTCACTCTTTGACATTTATCAGAATTTTGAATCTTCCAAAGAACTATGGGATTCCTTGGATGCCAAATATATGGCTGAGGATGCATCAAGTAAGAAGTTCCTTGTAAGTAATTTCACAAATTACAAAATGACTGATTCAAGACCAATTATGAAATAATACAATGAACTTCTTGGTATACTTGGAAGGTTTACACAACACAATATGCACATGGATGAGGCTATTTCAGTCTCTTGTGTCATTGATAAACTTCCCCCTTCTTGGAAAGATTTCAAACATACCTTGAAACATAAGAAGGAGGAGTTAACTCTTGTTGAGTTAGGCAGTCATCTGCGCATTGAGGAATCTCTCAGGGTGCAAGATAATGACAAGCCAAAGAGTAGCAATGTTATTGGTGCATCTGTTTTCAATATGGTGGAGCATAACAACTCCACCAGGTACAATGACAACAAAGGCAAACGTAAACATCATGATAACACAAAGGCAGATCCTAACAAGAAGGCAACACCTACTTGTTGGAAATGTGGCAAAACTGGTCACATTAAAAGGGATTGTAAAGGTCAGAATATGTTTAATAAGTCTTTTCAGATTTATTATGTTACATATGTATCTGAATCTTATTATGTGCAAGATGATGATGTTACGTGGTGGGTTGACTCTGGTGCAACTGTTCATGTGTGCAAAGATAGAAGCTGGTTCAAGACGTATGAGTCACTGAATGATGGTTCTATTCTTCATATTGGAAATGAGTTAACAGCCTTGGTGCATGGTCGTAGTTGTGTAGATCTTAAGTTTAGTTCTGGAAAGATTGTAACTTTGTTTAATGTTATTCATGTTCCTGGTATAAGGAAGAACTTGGTTTTAAGTAGTGTTTTGAATAATCATGGATATAAACAAGTTATTGAATCTGATAAATTTGTTCTATCTAAGCATGGTGTGTTTATTGGTTTGGGCTATTTGTGTAACCAAATGTTCAGGCTTAATATTGTTAATGAATGTGATAATTCAGCCTTTGTGACCACCTCTGACCTGACTGACTCTACCTTATGGCATGCTAGGCTTGGCCATGTACACTATAAAAGGATGCATGATATGTCTAAAGATGGGTTAATCCTTGCATTTGACATGAACACTGAAAAGTGTAAGACTTGCATGTTGACCAAAATAACTAAGAAACCTTTTCAGGGTGTTAAACGTGAAACTAAGCTCTTGGAGCTAATACACAGTGACCTGTGTGACTTGCATGCCACTCCCTCTTTGGGGAATAAGAAATACTTTGTAGTATTTATTGATGATGCTTATAGGTTTTGTTATGTCTATCTGTTACATACTAAGGATGAAGCATTAGACAAATTCAGAGTGTTTAAAACTAAAGTTGAATTGCAACTTGGGTCCCTGATCAAAAGATTAAGGACTGATAGGGGAGGTGAGTACATGGATACTCAGTATTTTCAGTCAGTTGGTATAATCAATGAAACGACTGCTCCCTATACTCCACAACAAAATGGTATCTCTGAAAGGAAAAACAGGGTACTGAAAGAAATGGTTAACTTCATGTTGTCCTATTTAGGGTTGAGTAAAGGGTTTTGGGATGAAGCTATGTTAACGGCTTGCTATTTATTAAATAGGGTTCCTAATAAAAGGAACAAGGTGACCCCATATGAACTCTGGACTAAAAGGAAACCCAACCTGAACTTTCTTAAGGTTTGGGGTTGTAGGGCTGTTGTAAAACTCCCTGATCCAAAGCTTAAAAGTTTGGGTGAAAGAGGCATTGAATGCATTTTGTTGGATATGCGGAGCATTTCTAGGCTTTTAGATTCTATGTTATAGAACCTAATGAATATATTTCAATTAATTCAATAATTGAATCAAGGGATGCATTTTTTGATGAGGGTAGATTCTCATCAGTACCTAGACCAAGTCAAAGGATTCCTAATGACATTGGTCTATCAGAGGTCCCTAATAAGGTCCCTGATGAGGTTGTGGTTCAACAACCTGAACCTATGCTCAGAAAGAGCAAAAGGGTCAGGAATCCAAAGTCATTTGGACCTGAGTTTCAAATATATTTAATTGAAGGAACTAGGGATGAGGTCTATGACTAATACTCCTATTGCTTCATTGTTGAGGATGATCCCAAGACATTTGAAGAAGCAATGAAGTCCCAGGATATTGCTTTCTGGAAAGAAGCAATCAATGATGAGATGGATTCCATCATGGGCAACAACACTTGGGTGTTGGTTGATCTACCACCTGGATGCAAACCTTTGGGTTGCAAATGGATTTTCAAAAAGAAAATGAAGTTAGATGGAACTATTGAAAAGTTCAAGGCTAGACTAGTCATTCAGGGCTTTAAACAAAAGTCAGGAATAGACTATTTTGATACTTATGCCCCTGTGGCTCGTATCAGTACCATAAGACTGTTGATTTCTTTGGCATCAATTCACAATCTAATTATTCATCAAATGTATGTGAAAACAGCTTTCTTAAATGGTGAATTGGATGAGGAGGTTTATGTTGATACAAAAGTTGGGCGTTCCTTGTTTGGACTCCGGTTCCTGTATCAATTAGATCTTAATGCTTGAGACCTGCGCACTAAGAAAACAGAAAACACCGTTAGGCTTACCGTGGGATTGTCTCCCACGATTATCCTCCGGCGTGAGAGTAAGTAATCGGTTTTAGGGTTTAGTGGAGAGTTAGGGTTTGAGATCGTACCTTTTAATGAGGGCTGGAACGCCCTTTACATACACACGAAATCCTTATTGGTTTCGTGTTCCCCAACCTTTGGCGTATCCTGCCTAAGTCGGTCATTGAATACATATCTCCAAAAATAAGAGATATCTGATATCCCAAGCCATAAATAACTTCGGGTTTTGGCCTTCGTGAGACCAAACCGTTACCGGGTTAGCCCAGTCGTACTGGGCTCGCTAGTAGCGGTCATTGGTCGGGTTTCTGACCCGATTGCAGACTATACGTCATCATGTCCCCTCAGTCTAGTATGCGCAGGGTCAAACCCGCGGATGCTAGACTAACAACTGTAGCCAACAGATGCTTCAAGGCGTAGCGAAAAAGTGTCAAAGGGTGTCCACCTAAAAGAATGATATAGTGCATCTAGTCAAATATATGCCTCGTAAAATGTGGGAAAGTAACTGAAAAATGTGTCATGTCAACATATCCTATCCACACATTTAGAGATAGTGGGGTCCACGTGTCGATCATTGCGTGGATGTAAAACCCTATATAAACTGTGGAAAACTAGAAGGGGGGTTGAATAGTTTTACCAATTTAAAACTTCCTTATAAATATTTAGATCGACTTATGTCAATCTATTTGATTGTTTATGTTGGACGTTGATAGATAGATATATAAACGTGTAATGAAATATAAAGAGTAAGAAGAACATCACCACGACACAAGTTATTTATAGTGGTTCGGCTACAAGGACACCTACCTTGCCCTACTCCACTCCCTGAGTCACCTACTCGAGAGTTCGTAAGCACTACACCAACTCCTTATGGCGGAGAAGCCTTCACAACGTCGCTTAACCTTTTTCCGGTACAAAGCTAAATACCGAGTTCTTTCACACCAAGGCGAACCACACCTAACACAACGTCGCCTACCCTTTATACGGTGGTAGGCTAACCACCGAGTTCTTTCACACCAAGGAGAACTAATCCTATCACAACATCGCCTACCCTTTATTAGGTACTAGGCTAAGCACCTAGTTCCATTACTATGGAGGAACTACTACCCTTCACGACACAACACCTAATCTCAAGGAGATCTACTCCTTGTTACAACACCATCAAGGATATCACCACCCTTGTAAATAAACAAATACTTATATGTATAACGATGCACCTCATCGATTATACGACCTAGTCATTCTTCCCAAATGCTACTTGATTTGATTCTTCGGCATCCTTCACTAATGCCTTTGACACAACGCTTGGCACCCTTCACTAATGCCTTTGACACAACGCTTGGCACCCTTCACTAATGCCTTCGTCTTAACACCTATAGCATTCTTCACTAATGCTCTTGACACGAATGATAAGCACCTTTCACTAATGCTTTCGTCTTAACACTTTCGGCATCCTTCACTAATGCCTTTAACTCAACATCTATGGAGAAAGGAAGAACTATCAACAAGAGAACCTTCGTTGTCTTGATGATGAAGAAGCATGACAACTCATGGACTTGAGTTTGCACGTCTTCAAGAAGTGGTGATCTCTCCTTTAAGAGGAACCTAGAAGATCACACAAAAACAAAAGACAAACTACATAGATCACTTGGATCTGAGGTTAGAGGGTTAGAATACTTGGGGGAAGTATGTGTGTAAAGTGATCAATAGAAAGGAAGAAATGGCTCTCTATTTATAGAGTAAATTCTCTACTATTCCCCGGATCCCACGGATCCCTTCCACTTGGGATCCGGCTAGCACAAAGCCAGGGATCCGTGGAACGCTCCTCTTTGCCCATGGGTATTTTTGGTTATGGGTCATGGGTCATGGGTTATGGGTTGATCCATGGTTTTCTTTCTAGATACAATGAACTTGGTTAAGTGGTATATATAAAACCATGGGTTATGGGTCAATACCATTTGCTAGTTTTTTTTTAACCATTTTAGTATTTACATGTTTTTACCCATTTTAGTATATACATGTTTTTTACCCATTTTAGTATACTTAGCTTAAGTATATGTTAACCCAATATGTAAACACTAGTTGTTGTACATATGTATTTAAATCATAAAATCACTTATACTTGTTTTAGTGTTTTATGTGAAAACGTAAGTGTGTTAGGAAACTATTAACTCAAACTATTTACGTATTCTATTTGTTTCATTAAAATGATTTTACGTTTGTTATCGACAAAACATTAGAAGATCGTAAAATATAAATAGACGTTTTTACGGCTTATTTGTATTAACAATCTCCCCCTTTTTGTTGATGACAAAACATAAAATTATTTTAAGGAAAAGCTAAAATTCGTAAAAGTTTGAATTTGCAGTTTTTACTTTCTTCTCCCCCTTTTTGTCGAAACAAAAAGTGTTAAAAGAAACTAACACAATTTTTATAAGAAAAGTTATGTAAAAATGTAAAGAGAGCAAGTGACGGGAATGGTACTCGTCTTAACTCCCCATTGACGAGTCCATCGCTTTGAAAGGGCGTCAAGGACATGACGTAAAATAAACTAATTGTGCAATTAAGTTTGCAAATGGTTCGTCTAAGTGACGAAAACATGCTCCCTCTTGAAGATTGCAAAGATGCAATGGGGTATCATGAAGTATAATCCAAAAACGGATTAATGTTGCAAATGTTTTGCAAATATCGTTTGACACAAAGCTCCCCCTAGCTTTATGGTGTCAAAATCTTCATGTGTTAATTTGAAAATCTACAAAGTAAAGGTTATAAAACAAGAATATAATGCATAATTTCCTACAAGAAAGACTCAGGTTAGTAGAAATTGTGCTTCTGATCCACGGATCCCACGGTTCCTTTTTTGGAGGGATCCGTCTAGGCATTATGAAGGGATCCGGCTGTCTGTTGACAGTTTCTTCAGCAATGAAGATGTGTCAAACAATGCTACTATAAGGATAATATATCTATGAGAAATACAAAGCACAACGCACAAAATATAGCAAATAAGTGTTCATTCAATAAAACAAGAGATAACCAACCAAATCTCTAAAACTAAGAGAATGAACTAGGACATACAAGTACCACTAAATACTAACTAGATACTAGACTTAAAATGCTACAATGTGCTTGAGTCTAGGGATGAGTGGACTTGTTGATTTGATCCAATTTTTCAAGAAGATGATTAAACATGAAATGTATCTCATTTCGTACTTCTTGAACAAGTCCTTAAGTGTTTAGACAATTTGAACAATTATTGTCTTGGTTTAGACCCGGAGGGAAATGGATACTTTGAGGAGGCTCTACGTGTGCTTGTGGGTCTTCATTTTGAGAAGTAGGAAGAGGTTCTAAAAATGAGGGTGGTAATGGAACTTCTTCCATATGATCAAGGTTATTCCTTGTCTCCCATGATGGGCTAGTTGGTGTTGTGGGTGGTTCCCTATTCAATGAAAAGGTTCGTGAATGGGAGGTTCTTGGTGGTGAGTGATCTAACGAGTAGATGTTCGGGTAAGGAAGAGGCTCATTCAAGGATTGTAGTCCATGCTTATTGAATGATGGTTTTGATGGCTTGCTAGAACTAGCCATGTTTGGTTTTGAACTAGATGACCCTTTTTCTAGTCCGAAAGGTTTGATACTAATCCTTGCGGTTCTCTTAGCCTTTGGATGGGTTTGATGAGGTGAGATTCTAACTTCTTTATCTCTAATGGGAGATGTTTCGGCAGATGAGATTTCATGGATCATTTGACCTTTTCTCTTGGATGATCCTATGGTTGAAGAGTTGTTGCTAAGAGCCTTAGTCATAGTGATGATGGTGCTTGTAAGAGCTTCTTTAGTTGCTAATTTTTGAGATGTGATTTGAGAGTGGTGACTTAATCCTAAGGTTGTTTGGTTTATAAAGGATAATTTGAATTAGGAAATTAAATCCTTGGCCACTTAGAGGACTAAGCATGCTCTTGAGGTTTTGATCAGCTCTAGGAGGGTAATTAATGAATGCTAAAAGTGGTTTAGAGAACCAAAAGGTAACTTGAATTTGAATAAGGAGGCTGATTTATTCTTTCTGCATGTACGGATCCCGCGGATCCCTCTCAGCAGGGATCCGCCTGGTTATAGACCAGGGATCCGGCTATCAGACAGGATTTAGGTGAAGTCATTATGCTTTTTTAAGGTTTATCATTAATGGATTTCGAGGTTTTGACTTAATTTTGAAGTCTTTAGCTGTTGGATATCTCAAATCCTCAACCATAACAAGTGATGGTGCTTAATGATGGTTTTGGCCAAGAACATTGACCTTGGGTAGTCAAACCATATTTTGACAAGGATTCCATTTAATTTGATGTGGAGAAATGGTGATAACAAGTCCTAGAAGTTAGATGATGTCCTAAGAGTAATTTACTAAAATCTTAAAAAATACAAAGAAATCAAAAACTAATTTTTTAGCCTAATTATTAGTCAAAGATGATTGAGTTTAATTTGCTAAAATTGAAAGGTAGACCTAGGTAAGTGCTATCAAACATGATAGATAATGTGTGAGTGTTAGAGCCGAATTATGGTGAGTTTTGGCTAGTTGATAAATCAAAAAATATTTAGAAAATATATCCTAGATAAGTCATGGATGAGTGTGAGGTTTGCAACTATTTGAGAAAGACTTAGTTGGCTCTAGTATCTTATGTTTGACTTGTTTGAGGTGATATAGTAGACTGTTTTGATGTACCTAAATCTGTATTGTGTGTCAGATATCACGGATCCCGCGGTTCCCTTATGGGAGGGATCCTGCTAGTTCAAAATCTGGGATCGGCCAACTGCAGATCAGAGAGCTATCAGGAAATGTGCAACTTTGCACTTTATAGTAAATGATTTTCCTACTTGTTTCTATAAGGACTAAATGCAATAACACAACTAATATAATGTATATCAAAGTAGGAAGAGCTAGAATTCCTAGAAAGAGTGACGACGACCACTCAAGGGGTCGTAAAATCTCATTATTCAAACACCTAAGTTAGGATTGTTTTAGAGCCAAGATATGGCAATACCTACATACTACAAGCATAGTTTAAGGTGTTTACAAACTATTGTTTGAAATTTTTCATCATACATTAGAGTCCTAAGACCTTACCTTTCTTTTCCTCCTTCACTTCTTTACCTGTCCTCCACTTTTTATCAAACTATCTTCACTTCTTCTTCCTCAAGAAATTGGCGAAGCATTTGAAGATTCCCTTGGTTTGTTGCTGATAAGGTTTTAAAAGGTACCATTTTGAGGGGTCGTTTAAGTCCTTATTTGATCACTTTTGTATCCGTTATTGCTTAATATCGTTCATTTTCACTTTTTAGGTCTCGTGAAGGCAAAATGCTGGAATGGCACTTATTTGGACAAAAAGACGCGAATATATGAAGAAAATGGCCAAAGTCAAAATCGAGACACTCACAGTTGCTGAAAGTAGAAGGCAACGGCGTCAAGTGCTACATTGTGACGCCGTCCCAAAATTATTGTGACGGGCCAGAACCCAAAACTCGTATTTTCAAGAGACGGCGTCTAGTTGTGAAAGAGTAGGCCGTCGCTACTCAGACGGCCTAGATGCAATCCAGACGACGTCAGAAGCTGAAGAGGACGGCGTCACGGACATAAGGTGACGCCGTCGCAAGGTTAACGTGGCCAAGACGAAACCCTAATGACGGCGACACGACGACGTCACTAAACATAAGGTGACGCCGTCGCAATTGTAATCTTATATATAGAATCCGAATTTTTCAGTCTTTGTGTGGAGAGTCTTTGGAGTAAAAACCTAAAACCGAACCTAAGGTGTCTTGTACAGTATTTTAGGGTTTTAAACCCTATCTTACATCAAGATAAGTCTTTACTTCATTAATTCAATTATGTCTTTGATTATTTGTGTGTATGCTTGCATGTTCTCCATGTCCGGCTAATTTATTTGTGTGTTTGCTTAGGAAGTATGAAACTTAATTATTGAATATTGATTGGTTGTTCCTTATCTTAGTTGATTAATGATCTAGTAATGCGATAGGTCATTCGTTGTGTACTTAATGCTTGATTCATCTTTGTGAACCTTAGAATATAATTACCTGAGTAGTTGTAGGCTAAACCATCCAAAGAGCGCCTTAGAGTAGGAGTTTATAATCCCTAGTGGGTTTGTAGACAAGACCCTTTGGTAAGTTCAAAGAGTTAGGGAGAAACGCATACCCTACAACTTTAGACACACAACGCAACTAGGAATAAGACGTGACACTCAACCATCAATAGGAGATAATTAAGGAGTAATACAAACTAAGTAAACACAGCTTTAAACTATCATACGAGCACACATTAATTAGACATAGACTCCCACAACCTTAGTTTAGATAATTAGATAATAGTAGAGTAATCGGTAGAAATACCAACCCCCCAAATCCAATACCCGAGATTCGTACCTTTCCATTTCATAAAATATAAAAAGATAAAAAAATAATCTTCCTCAACCTTAACCTTAGCGTAGTAACTCCTTACTAGCATTCCTATTCCCCTAGAGAACGATATCAATACCCGTGGCTTACCCTAATTACTACACTACAACGATTAGGTTCACTGCCTAGGGTGTTATAAAACTTGCTCGAAGAAAAGGAAGTTTCCTTGACCCCGAACGACGCGTGTAGGGCTGTCTCTTATACGATCATTCCTCAATGATGCGATTCCAATTCCAACTCCTTCTAATAAAAAAAT